>JAUMHF010000010.1:9676750-9721507 GCA_032359275.1 Microctenopoma steveboyesi | reverse complement strand
ACCATCTAGAAAACTATGATTAAACCCTTCCACTGTAATAATGAGATCTACTCCAATCCTTTTAACACCATCCTTCACACACACACACACACACACACACACACACAATGCTTAAATGTGTTTTTTTTTAACCATATAAATTTGAAGTCGAGACAGATCATTTTAAAGTCTTGTAAATTAGGTCTGACTTTTAATTTTTATGGACTATCTTTAAGTATGTTGTATACTGTGTGTGTGTGCGTGTGTGCATATAAATAGAAAACAAATCAACAGCGACGGAACCCTATTGAATACTACTTGGGTATTGTACCTAAGTACAAAATTCATGTCAAGAGAACAGCAGAAAGACACTTGACAAATTGTGAACGTATCCTTTGAGCTTGTGGTTTCACACTGCTGCTTCATGTTAGTCTCCTGTGGTAAAGTTCTGTGTTTTCTGACTCACATTGACCTTTTCAATCTGAAACTACATTACCTAGCTGTCTCCTTTGCTTTTGTAATAGTTACTTTGGCCACTAGAGGTCCACTACCCGTAACATGTTGCTGTCAATCATGATAACAATGTGGCACCACTGAGATAAAACCCTCTTCTAATGTTGCACCTCAACTCTTAGATGACATAATTAGAACTCTTTGATAATCTGAAAATGGGAGGTTGTTTTTACATTTTTACTTTTTGTGTGGCAGAATATGTTGTTGTGATTCTTGTCAACAGGAAACCAGGTCCAGGTCCAGTTCTGTTTTTTATTTATATATATATATAATTCTCTTGGTGAATGTATGGCATGTTAGCTTTTCTCTTCGATCTTCTTGTTTGTGTCCTAACTTGAATAATTATTTTAGCAGTTTAGAAAATGTAGATATGTAGAAACAAACAAAACCCACTGTCACAGAGGGAAACTTTGGATTTGATTTGATTTGAGGATTTGATCAAATTTAAAGTTTCTAACAGGCAAATAACCATAAGCTTTACATTGGTTTGTGTAAATCTGTTCTATACGTCAAAGCTAAACGTCTCAAAGAAGCCCCATTTTCTCAGTGTGAAATTGTCCATTTGATTCCTCTAACTGGCTTATGACTTGTCCGTGGCTTAGTCTTTGGTGTCTTTTGTAAAGAGTCATTTATGTACCAGAGAAAAAGACTAATCTCTGTAGCAATATGTGAATTAAATCAAGTGTTATGCAGCTGTAATTAGGGATTTTTATCTTCATATTCATTCATGAATGCGGCTCTATTTTCTCAGTGTGAAGTAGGCTCCTCTAAACTCCTAACTGGCTTATAAGTGCTCCCCGCGGTCTCAAAGGCAAATCCTGTTTTCTGCTTTGAAAATGTAAGAAAAAGATTCAACCTCTTAAATTTTCTGTCCTTTCCGTTGCTCACTCTTAATGACTTCTGTCTACCACACATAGCTCAAACAATCTCTCAAAGGGGTCAAACTAACCAACTTTGGTCCGTGCTTAAGGTTAAAATGATGTATGCTTTAGACACCTTGGAAAAATTAAGTATTGAATTCGAAATGACTATTTTAACATGTCATGCCATCATTAATTACACCTAAAGGATACTTAAAATATATAAAAATGATTGCTTACCAAATTATCTTTACAGTAGTGGATTTGTTTTATAGTTAAGCAGATGTTTTTGCAGTTACAGAAAAAAAACTGTATGAATGAATATCCAGGTTTCTGAGAAGATTAAATCACAATAAAATATATTTATCTATGATCTTTATTTAAACCACATCTATTCAAAGACAAAGCTTTTCATGACTGGACTCTGCTCACACTGCATAGGTCTGTCTAACCCTACAAACACATGCAGACGTATCACCTGTGGCTGCAGTCGCTCTGGGCTGGCTGTAATTGCTTGTTGCAGAAACATTTTAAAAGGCAGAGAGGAGCTAAATACAGAGCAGGCAAACAACATTGGGATATTATTAAACCTTGATAGAAAATCAGACCAGGAGGTGGCCAGCAACTATTATTTAAACATAAGAATCAGACACATTTTTCATGTCATGTTGTAGGTTTATATAAATGGCCCCAAATCCCGAACCCTATAACACTGCTTTTATAAAACAAACACAAAGGGGTTCAAAGTTGATAAAGTTGGTCTCTTCTATGTGAAAAAAGAAATAGGGCTGGGCCCGTTAACACGATATTACAGATCATGTTTTATTGTCTTTATCTAACATACTTTTATTATTATTATAATGATGAGAGTTCTTCTAAATACACATACAAACGATGACTCACAGGAGGGGCGGGACATTGATGAGTACTGGCTTTGGATTGGCATCAAGAAGCATCTCAACCAATAAGAGCATTTGGGGGCGGACCTAATACTGCCGCAGCTTCTGCAACCAATGCAGCAAATCACCTAAATAACAGACAAAGACACAAACACCTAAAGAAATCATGACATTCACGTGTTTCTTTTAGCGACAAATTAACAACTGTGTCTAAAAAACTCTTTCTTGACTGATAAAAGAAAAAAGTTTAAAAAGTATGAGAAAAGAGGGGATCAACTGAAAAGGCTGAATTTGTGGTTGACACTCACAAAGTAATATTCAAGTGGGGATATAAAACTACTGCGTGAAGTAAATACTGCTGTATTTTCTTAAATTGCAAAACATGTTATTGCACTTCTGTTCATAGAGCAGGACTTTAACATGTGGAGCCATTATTCAATTTAGCCAATAAATAATTGCAGAAAGGTTATGTGATTGATCATTTTAATCGCTTGGCACTAGTTAAAATCTGTACCTTTTAATCTCTGTTGTTTCCGAACTCAAGCGCTTCAGCAAACGTTTCACACTGACTTCCATTTCCTCGGTGTGAAATGGGCTCTTCAGTCGTCTTAACTGGCTTACAGCCGTCCTCTTCTGTTTCAAAGACAAATCCTATTTTCAGCTCTCATCAGTCAAGAACAGACGCAAGGATGTCTCTGTTTCAATATCTCATTTAGTAGCACACACACACACACACACACGCACGAGGAGCCTGTTGCTGCAGCTGCATTTGGAGACAAATCCCTTTTTCTGCTTTGCCCTCTCATACAAGAAGCACTCTTCTAATTTTCTAACCCTGCCTGTTGCACAAGATAAAAGAGCACTTTGTGTGTGTGTGTATGTGTATGATCAAATACTTTCATTTATGTTCTCCCTTTCCTATCTTTTCTTTTTCTTCTTACATTCTTTAAGCCTCTCTTCCTCATTCATTTTGGCTTTCTCAAGGCCAAACTTGGCTCAGGAGAATATGAGATCCATTCTGAGGCCATTTCACTGCAACCTGTGGTTTAGGTTTAGGTGTGGTTATGTTTATCAAACAAAACATACTTTAATCAAGGTTAGCGAAATATCATGGCTGTGGTAGAATATTATTATTCATCTATAGTGTGTCTTTCCTTAACGTTAACCTAACCTCAAAGTAAGGCATCATTCTAAAATTGCTGTTCCCCGTACGTGACTCGATAATCAGCTCCCAACAGAATCAAGTTAATGTGACAACACAAACTTTCTGTTCATACAAAGCAGCTCTCAAATCACCTGCATCTGCTAATCGGAGCTCCAGAGTTACCAAACCTTGCGTCCAGTCAATTAAGCAAGGCAGGGTGATACAACAGATACCTGATACATAGAGATACTGCTGCAATAAAAAGGTAACAGGACACATTGTAAGTCATTCAATGTGGTAACGTTGGCGTCTGCTTCTGTTGCATCTTGAAAATGACACTGATCTGTATATAACAACATGCAACGGCAAACATACTCTTTGATAATTGTTTGTTTGTTGAATGATGATGATGACAATGAGAGCAATGGAAGATAGGCGGAGGAAGGCATCACCCTTTCCTCAGATTGGATGAAAACAAGACAGAGATAGTTGAAGGAGCGATAGAGAAAGAAGTTAAAAAATGGTTTGAAGGAAGGATTGAGAGGGAAAAGATCAGGGTGGATCAGGGTAGAAAAGAAAATGAGGAGAAACCTGAGAGAATGAGTGAAATCAAGGCAACGATAAAGATACTAAAACAGAAAGAAAAAAGGAAAACGCATTAGGCTGTTCTTTCCCAGCAGATAGGATCTCTGTCATCAACTTTCTCAGTTTTCCCACATCAGCTCTGTGCTGCTGCACATTACAATCAGAGCTCCATTATCACGCATTAACCAGGCAGGAAACACTGTGCTGCTCCTGATATATATATAGATTTTTTTTATACCTTTTCCATGCCTTAAATGTTCAGTCTGACCGTTGCTACAGGCATGTTACACAATCAGAGATACACATAAAAGTCGGATCGGCCTAATGACTCAAGCTCATTCACTCCCATCGAGTCCCCAACAACACAGGAAACAAGTCAGACGGTGAAGGTCATCCATCACTGTGAGGGAAAAGATGCAATCACAATATAAAGTTTTTTATAAAGATTCAGACGTTCATTGCTTCATTGTTTAGAGCTATATACGTGTATTTGGTCCTTTATTATGTATGAATCACTCCTGCAGTAATAAGAGAAAACAAGCCTGCAGGCTGGGAGGAAGCAGTTTGTACACAAAGTGTTTACAGTTGTTCCCAGCAGCCTCGCTCGAAGGCAGGGTAAAACTCTAGAAACGGTTTGATATGGGCTAATTGGATAAACATGGATATAACATCTTTTCTGACAGTCTCTCCAGAAGTCATTTGTATATACACACACATGAAAAGTGACGGGAGATCTCGACAGACAGGAAATCAGTAGTCTCTAATTCCAATATCAGAAAAGTACTGGTGGAGGAAGGACGTGAATCTTTTTTTTTAACCTGCTTTTAGGGACTGTGTTTAAAGCTGGGCTCACACAAAAACAAAGGCCCACTTAGAGTGTAAATCTGAAAACACCAGCGTTGTTGGTAGTAATGAAGCAACTTCATGCTTTCTTCCTCAAATACTGTTCTTTGCTTCTCTACAAAAACTGAAGGTGCATGAAATTCCTGGCGTCTAATCTTTTCAAACAATGCATGGAACACAAAAGGCATACTGTTTCTTCTTCTCTCGTGTGGTGCGCCTCTTACACACGCTCAGTAGGAGGACTGACTTACTGATTTAATGTAGATCAGACATTTCTGTTAATACATGACACTAGATAACAGGTGAGTTACTGTTCTGTGAGTGCTCTGTGTGATTGCACTGGAGAAACTCACAGTGCCTCCTGTCTGACTGCAAGACTGACACATATTAGGTCACAGATATTTGTGTGTGATGTAGGAAGAGCGGGGGGGTGGTAAGAGTCTGTCATAGAGATCAGAAATTGCTGGAAACCACTGCTTTCATGCGTTCTAGCAGCAATGAAGGAGAAATTAGTCATGGTGTTTGTTTAGAGTTGCGGGGTGGAGCAGGTGGGTGCAGTTCAATGAATCTGTGGGAAACAACTTGTTAGCAACTTTAAAAGGTTTCCTGTCGTTGTTTCTCTTGCTGTCTCTCCTTCAAACGGACACACACGCACGTGCTCTGCCCCGCGATTTGACTTTTCCATCCAGTGGTTAATGGTTTGCACCTGTCCTTCTCTGCTTGGTTCAGCTTTTTCCACCGTATCGTTCACCAGTGCACACTAACCCTGTGTGCACGCGCGTGTGTGAGGTCAGATTTCTTTCTTTTTCCACATCCTTGTCATGCTGCGTCTCATCTTTTCACATGTCAAGATTAGAGACATGTTGTGATTCCCAACAACAGTTCATGCATACATAAAATATAAGTCAATTTGAAGCACGCGAAGATTCACCAGGACTCACTCAGTCTTTGCTGCAGGACTCATACATAAAATATATATAAAGCACTGTATGGGGCAGGTTAGGCTATGACTGGAGATTAATCTAGATTAAGATCTAGATCATTTTGTTTCACATGCACATGAATGGGAAGCCAAATGCACCTTTGCCCAGTTCTGTCACAATCACTGTGTGAAAATGTTGACATTCAGTGTTGTAATATACAATATACATAATAAATATGAATAAATACATTTATTCATATAATATTTTTTTATTTATGCATCTTGTTTTACACTGCTTACTGCTGGTCCTGAGTGATGCCGGTTTATCACTTGCCCGTTGCTCTCGTCTGCACTTAAAACGTGAACACAGTGAGTTAGAGGACGACGCACTGCTGCAGTGGAAAAATTATATGAGCGAGAGAAAGCTGTCAGTGTGTGTTTTAGTGTGTGTCTGCGTGTGTCTCAGGAGGGAGACAGCAGCATAAAGATGCCAGATGCTACTCTGTCAGACAGGTTACGTGTGTGTGTGTGTGTGTGTGTGTGTGTGTGTGAAAGAGAGAGAGAGAGTGAGTGAGAGAGGGGGAAAGTGAGACGGGTGAGGAAAGACAGAAGGAGGGGAGACTGGAGACGAGGGATGGAAAAATGAAAATGTGTGTGTGTGTGAGGCAGATGGTGAGTGGAGAGGCAGGTTCATATTACACTATCAAAACAACTACTCATGTTTACTGGACCAGTGTGTGTGTGTTACTGAGACACTTTCAGCTGTTTAGATTATTCTCAGGTCTACATCGCCATCTCGTGGGTTGTCTCTGATAATAAAAACAGACGCGACCTAAAGCCCAACAGTGTCCATGGTCATTAAATGCTCTGCTCTCTCTAGAATTTATCATTTTTGTCACTAGTACTTGACAATATGCTGTTGTAGCTGTTGTCCCAACATTTTGTAACACTATGGCGAAACAAGACATTTGAATTTAACAATCTTCAAAATATTATATAGATATAATTATACACAACTTTGGTCATCACTGCACAACAACAGGACATGCATGAACGTATGATCTTAAGTAACTCTCATACATCAACAAGGACCCTACAGAGTTTGCACCGTCAGTCCAACTCCACCAGGATGACACATCAACACGTGTCATTGCCAGAAGGTTTGCTGTGTCTCCCAGCACAGTCTCAAAAACATGGAGGAGATTCCAGGAGACAGTTACTCTAGGAGAGCTGAATAGGGTTAAAAGTCTTTAACTCCTCAGCAGGACCAATATGTGCTCCTTTGGATGAGTACTGTTAGAGCTCTACAAATAAACAGACATCATGAGGGTGGCCTAAGGACCAGATGTCCCCTGTTGAGCCTGACTGGCATTTACCAGAGAACTTTGCAGGTCCACAGATCAGACCAGGTTCAGCTCATGTGACAGACATGAAAGGGTCTGGAGAAGCAGCAGTCATGCTGCATTGTTCAGCGTGATCTGTTTGGTGGTGGGTCAGTGTTGGTCTGGAGAGGCGGATTCCATGGGGGGACAGACAGACCTGACTGTCATTAGGTATCAGGATAAAATCCTAGACCCATTATTAGACCCTTCAGTGGTGCAGTGGGTCCTGGGTTCCTTCTGGTGCATGATAATCCTCAGACTCATGTGGTAAGAGTAGACAGGCAGTCTATCATAAAGCTGTTTAAGTTACATTTAACAGCCAAAGAAGGAGGTTGACTTGCTCTACTCAACTGTACAAGAACAATTATTTCTTTATCTCCATCTCATTTCTGGGCATCATAAAGGATGTAGCGTCAACTATCTTCATCCTAAATGTGTGTGGTCTCATGTCAGTGCATCACTCTCCAAAGGCCTGTTATTGTTGCCGAGTCGTAAAGTTATTGTGAGCGTGTGAATGTGTGTCAGTGAAAGAGATGAAGGAAAAATGTGAGACAGTGCCTTGACCAACATTTTACATGTGTGGCGCAGACACACACACACACACACACACACACCCATGCACACACTTAGTGCTCAGTCAATGCTGGAGGCAAGTGGAGGCAGTGCACCAGTAGCCTACTTTAGAACAGGTCACTTCGCTAAAAGCGTCCAGCCACCGTGAAATTCATATTATTCTCATGGACGACACACACACACACACACACACACACACACACAGCGTACAACACATATTGAGTGTATACAATATGTCTGTTTATAATAATATACAATATGAGCTGAAAACTACAATCACAATTGACCTATAGATGTATTTCTCACACATCTGCTACAAAAGTGCAATTGCTCGGTGCTATGTATTGTTAGTATTAAACTACTGATTTGATGCTACTGATGCATTAAGTAGAAAATGATACAAATTATATTTAATTATTAATGATTAATTTCTTGATTATTCAATTATATTTAAATTAAATATCAAAATACCAAGTGCTTGTTGTTCTGCTTGAGATTGATAAAATAACCTTATTATATAAAAAAAAATATACAGAGTAACTTGGTACAGTTTTCAAAAAGAACTAGAATATGTCTTTGTCAAATTAAAAGAAGTAACTGTTCAAAGTGGCATAAAGTAAAAATCATATAAGTACAAGCAGTAGCAGTAGTAGCAGTGTGTGGGAACAGCGTCAGCATGTCATCGCGCATCTGGAGAGCGCGCGCTCCCCGAAGGACAGTAATGATGAAGATGTTGATGGCGCTGGTGGTGACGACGAAGAGGAGCGCGTGAAGCAGTTTGCAGAGCGTGCTACCATGTCTTCCGGATTTGCTCTCAGTTTGCTGCGTGTGGTGGATGCTCGCTGTCTGCGCTGTTCCCCCTGAGAGAGAGAGAGAGAGAGAGAGAGAGGGAGATGGGGGAGCGTAACCGGCGAAGCGGGAGTCTCACGGCTAAGTCCCGGGTCTCCAAGGAGACAAAGCTCCGGCTGCGCGTGATCTTCCTGGATGACAGCGAGCGCACGTTCGAGGTGGAGGTAAGCGCGCGATCGCAACAGTTTAACAAAGTTTCTTTTTCTACAGCAGAGAGTGTTTGGTACTTGATAGACTCAAACATGTAATTGAACTGTTAAAACATGTAGTGTTCTCGAATTCTAAGCAAATGACCTGCAGAAATTGTATGGAGAAATAGGTAAGAATAGTTTGTAAAGCTATGACTCCGACTGACTGGATTCCTCCCACCTGCCTTAACACCTGACAGGAACACTGCAACCACACCAAACACATTCAGCACCAACCATGGCTGTATCTGCTCAGGCTCAAAATCCCTCACCTCCACACAGACTCACTCGCCCGTGTTTCACTTTTCTTTCTTGCCTCAGCCAAATGAAGCTGGGGCAGCATAGGAATGCCTGCAGTCCCCAATAGAAAAGGATTCATGAAAGAGCTGTAATTAGCCAGTGAATCAATTTGTCAAGCTACCAAAAAATAATTGGTTCATTTTTTTGGGATAAGTTTATTAATCAGTTTGAGTTTTCTAAGGCTAAAATACTCAAAATGAGCAAGTTCAAATTGCTCTGGTGTTCTCTGTTTTATGTGATAATGTGCGAAATATCTTTCAGACAGCTGGTTACTTTATGTTTATTGGCAGGAAATGATGTGAAGAATAATTCCTAACCTGATGGATGAATGCATAGAAGGTGGTTTAGTGAAAAAAAGACTTTCAGACTGTCTTCGCCTAGCTCCTAGAATATATCTTCTAATTAATATTTGCTTTGAGATTGATCAGATCGGTTTATTTACTGCTTTCTTGCAAAAGCAGCACTACGTCAAACGTCCCAGATGGTGTCATGAAAAGCTGAATATTATGAGGACATAATGATGTTAGACTGTACAGGGCACGTGTTTCTGTGTTTGTATGTTTCTGTCCCGCATGCTTGTACAGATGAGGACTAAGATATTTCTTTTTTTTTGTTAAGATCCAAACAGCTGTGTGATGTTTAAAGAGCTGGAAGTGAAACATAAACACTCTGCTGTCTATGAACTGTCATGTGCTCTACTATCCAGGTCAGGAAAAGCAGAATGACGGGCAGCGTATTCCAGCATAGTGACGTCGCCTGAAAGGCAATAATGCATCTAAAAAGGGACTCTCAGGGCGTGTGTGTGTATGTGTGTGTGTGTGTGTGTGTGTGTGTGTGTGTGTGTTGCAGTATCGTGTTAGCAAAGTAGCTCAATTTTCCACGCCCATGCTTTCTGTTTTCTGTTTCCCTGAAGCCTCTGGGACATTAGTAGCATCTTAACAAGAGGGTGAGAGAGTAAAAGAAGAAAGGAGGAAACAATAAAAAAGGAAAAGTGAATAGATGAATGAGGGCAAAAATAAACTGTGATAAATACTGTGATAAATATAGTGTATCCGGAAAACTGAGAGGAGGTAATACGTGTGAGTTGGAGACCAGATAATTCCGCTTTATAATATAACTCTTTATAACTTTAACGCTCTAGTGAGCATGTGTCTCTCCTCTGACCCTCGTCTTTCAAGGTTCATTGGCAAAAAGAATTGATTATTAGACAAAATGTGGAGAAGGGAAAAAGGTGGATGGATGAAAAAACAGTAGATGGGCTGACATAAAGCTTGTGACATCACATTACTAGTGGATTAAGAAATGACCGAGGACCATAGTTAAAATGTATACTGTTTATTTTATAGAGATATGCTTTAATGCCTTTCTACACATTAGTTATGCGGTTGTGTCATGTGACAGAACAGAAAAAGCTGCTACTTTATGAATGCATTCATAACTACTTTAGTCAGTGTGTGCTGGGCTATGACCAGTATCTCAATACTGAACACATACAGATCATTGAAGCTGCTGCTGCTCTCCCGGTGTGTTGCTGCTTTAAGGAAAGGTATGTAGAACATCCAGGTTATTTGAAGAAATGCTCTTAGAGAATCCTTTTGAGGTTGATTGTTGTTAGGAAAGATTTAAGAGAGAGTTTATTGTTGATACAGAAATTGAAATTCCGTTTCACACAGGCCCCCTATAGTGCATTTAAATCAAAAGAATCTCACAATATAACTTTTAAGCTTGTAGTTAAACAACAAGACATTCCTCCAGTGGTACTTTTTACAGTACTTGCATTGAACAACTACATAACAGCAACAAAGAACAGACTGGGCAGGTTGGTTGGAGCGGTAACTGCACAGTGGAAACAGGATTCCTGCAGAAGGTGACAGAGAGCTGGAGACAGAGACGAAGACACACAACTACAGGAAGAAGAGGACAAAAAGCCACAGCTCACTTTGTCATGTGAGATTCCAAAAGTTTAAGTCTATAGCAGCAAACGTGATGGAGATGGTTCAGTTTCACACAGCAAACGCTGACAATAAGCTTTATTATAAACCAAAGTTCTTCAACTTCAACAAGTCTTCTTTGGATTTAGTTGTACATTTCAAAACTCTGGGAACCACATGTAGAGCTGCAGTCTGAGTGTTGTATTGGAGTTATATGGTACTTTAGGGTCTCTGAGATGTGGTGGAGCTTGGGAGGAGCCAATGAAGAGTAGCTGATATAGTAAAATGTAATCTATCCTGCCAATTCTAGTCAGAACTTTATCTGCAGTGTTTTGATACATGCTCAATAATCCAGGTAAGAAAATCCTAGAAATTTGTCTGGAGTCTGGAGACCTGGACGAGTCTTGAAATATGTCTTCCATTAATAAAAGATCTGGTTGCAGCGTTTCGCAATAACTGGAGGATTCTTAGAGAATCATTTTAAGACAGAAGAAAATTACAATGGTCAAGTCTGAAACTAACAAAAATATGCAATCACTTTGAAACAGGATGCTCCTAATTTTAGCAATAATCTGATCTGACTTTCACACTCACAAAGAGTGAAAAGCCTGTTAAAAAACAAGGCAAGTTCCTCACAGCAGTACTGTAGCCAAAACTATGTCATCTAGAGAACTATGTGACTTTTCCATCTAGTTGCAGGGATAAAAATACTTTGCTGTCATTTGCATAACAATGTTATGTTTATGGAGTGTGTGTGTTCATGCAAGGACTCAAATCTTAACTTTTTATTTTGAAATCAGTAAGTGAAAACCTGTAGGTGTGAATGTGAGCGCGCATGGTTGTGTGGGCGACCTGTCCAAGGTGACAGCTGGGATAGGCTCACGAGGACAAGCGCCTAAGAAAGTAGATTAAAGTAGGAAATGACAGATCTATGGGCCTGATATATACATTTAATATCATTTTACTGTGGGATTTCAGCTGCTGATGCTGAATAGCACAGACAAAATATTCACTGTATGTCCACTCCAGATGTTATCTCATCTTCAAACATTACCTGCTGGTACTGCCAGATTTTTCAGCTTTAACTCCAGTCAATTATCAGCCAGCA
The DNA here is from genome assembly GCA_032359275.1 of Microctenopoma steveboyesi. Classification (NCBI taxonomy): domain Eukaryota; kingdom Metazoa; phylum Chordata; class Actinopteri; order Anabantiformes; family Anabantidae; genus Microctenopoma; species Microctenopoma steveboyesi. The sequence goes on along the minus strand of JAUMHF010000010.1, from coordinate 9,709,431 downwards.
GAGTGAGCAGTAAAGTTGCGTTATGCTTAATCTTACTCTATTTTGCTCTATTGAAACTAAGTGCACTGTTGTTCCGGGGGCGGCCGTTTGTCCCCCACTAATTACGGGTTAGCCCTGTGTTCTCTTTATAATCGGTTACAGCTGCACTGTTCCTCCTCTTCCTCCTTCTCCCTCTCTTCTTTCTCTCTCCTTCATGACAACTTAATGAGGACCATCCGATGACCCCCACCGGGCCACTAAACACCAGACACATGTAAAAGCTTGTGTTGCTGCAGTAAAGGATGAAAGAGAACGGGGCAAAAGATAGAAACAATGGGGGAGATGGGGGAGGTTTTAAAGGTTCCTCTCCTCCAGTGTATTCACGGCACAGTGACGCTTGATTTTAAGTAGTTTCTAAAAACCTTATAGGACTGAAAAAGTCCTATAGTGTTTCTATCGTATTGGGTCTTCATAGCAAACACTTAAAAATGACAACAGGGAAGGTATATATGTAAAGAAACGGAGCTGAATACATAGACGACCAGAGGACCAGGGGCGCACCGGGGGTCAGTGTCAGTTAATGTTTATTACATGAAAACTACAGAGTGACTTAAAACGACCATAAATTAGTGACCAATCACGGAGGAAAGACACCTTGAGTGACAGAAAAAATAGACATCAGAGTAATAAGAATGGAATTAAATAGGTCATCTAAGGGGAAGGATCCCAGTGTTTTCACTAAAGACCATAATTACAATGAGTCAGAGAGAGAAATCTCTTTTCCAACAGCTCAATGCGATGTCACAGTTTCTGTCAATGTGTCACTGGTTAAATTACTAACACAGTTTCACCTGAGATGTACTGTCAATGAGGGAGTAATAATGTCATTAAAAACTGACCATACATGGACACCTGATACTGATGCTGATACTAATATTAGTCATTTACTGTCACATACACGTTACTGTCTGTGTGGTACATACTTGTGATAATGTGATATTTTGTTAGGCCATGTTTTTTTGTATTTTAAATACTCTCTGGCCCCCTTCTGTGTCACAAATCATATTATCAATAATAATGATAAAATCAATAAAATAGTGTACACTATTTACACTGTGTTGCCACAACAATGCACCAGATATGATATTGTGAGGCACACATGCTATTTTATATACAGTCTAAAAAAGCCTTTTAGGACATTTGGAATGCACAGTACTCAGGTGTCTGTTTGAATTCGTCAACATCAGGCACAATTTAATATAGAGATTGGATTTTTTTTCAATTTTTGTGTGCAAGAGCAGATGGCAGCTGTCTGACACTGAAAAAGCACATTTTAGATCACTAAGGAAACATGTGCACTATAAGTTCTAGTTAATAAAGTAACTGAGCTGAGCTGCATCACATAGTTTGGGGTCCCCTGAGTATCGCTGAGCTCCACTTTTAAGAGTCTCAATTATAAAAACTATTATTCCTTTCACTTCTCCACCCCCACATTAATCCTCTCTCTGTCTCCAGCAAAAGGTTTTAGGTGGGGACTTCTTCAATAAAGTGTGTGGTCATCTGAAATTGCTGGAAAAAGAGTACTTTGGACTGGAGTTCAGACACCACAGTGGCAGCTATGTACATAACACAAAAATACACACACACACACTTTTCGAATTTACTTTCCATAAACACAACCATATACACTTAATCTTCTTTCCGTATGACATGATTGTGTTGCAGGTATGGTTGGAGCTGCTGAAGCCTCTGGCCAAACAGATCAAATGTAAGTCATGTAGTTTATGTCAGCAATTCTTAAATTCATATCAAGTAGCATGTTGGATAATTAGCCAGCCCACCAGCTACAGTGGAATAACCCTGCAGCGTTATCATTTTGTGACGACGTGTGGGTATTTTCTTGATGATCAAACCTCTTCTTCTCTCTGTACACCTGTAATCCCTCGCTGTCAGACACCAACGATCTGTTCTTCAGGTTTATTGTCAAATTCTTCCCACCAGACCCAGGTCAACTTAAGAGAGGCCTCACCAGGTAACAGCAGAAGCACGTATATGTGGTCTTAAAGCTTTTGTTTTTGTTTGGATGTTTTATTTCAGATTTTACATACATTGCTCTATAGTAATATTACATTTAATATATACTGTAGTCGTATTATGTCATATTGGTATATCGGTATATCATCACATCATCTTAGACATCTAAGTTTGTGTGTGTGTGTGTGTGTGTGTGTCTGTGTGTGTAGATATCTTTTTGCCTTACAGATAAAGCAGGACTTGTCCAATGGCAGTCTGACCTGTAATGACAACAGCGCTGCTCTGCTGGTCTCTCACATACTGCAGTGTAAGCATGGGAACATAAAAAAAACACCTTGTTTATCAGTCATATAACTTTTTTAGGCTACAATGTTTGTTATATATTATGTGTAAAGAACGGTGTAAAACTGAGTAACAACAGTCTGATGGCATGTTCTTCAAGGTGGCAGCAACTCTTTGCTGCAAAGTTTATAGTCATTGAGTTGAATTGCATAGTCATTTATTTACATAGTTGACAAAGGAAAAAACTGGGATTATACAGAATGATCTAAGCTTGTTTGTTCTACACACGAATAAAGGAGTATTGTATCCCATTAACAATATAAACATACACACAAAACTATTATACATTCAAACATGGTGAAACTGTTGATCCATATGGAACATTCACCGATACACTCTACTGTAACTGTACATTTAGACGCTGACTCTGTCTTCATACGTCCATTTTTGAAGAAACGCACAATGTATAAAAGCACTGCAGAATAAAGTCCATCCGATAGATCAGACGTTCCACAACAAAGTTGTCATTTCTTGTTTTGCGGTGAAAGTTATTAAATGTTAGATAATGTGCTGACGCTGCCTCAAATTGCCCCTTTGCATATGCGTAGAACAAATTGACATTGTCATGTAGAAATTACTTGGCCAAACATGTTTTTTTTGTGTGTGTTACAGCAGAACTAGGGGATTATGATGAGGAGCTGGACTGTCAACATTTAGAGATGAAGCAGTATGTCCCCAACCAGGAATACCTGGACCACAAGATCATCAAGTTCCATAAGAAACACAGGTACACATAAAGAGAGAGACAAAGTAGGCAGGATGCCCTTACACATAATCTACAGTGAACATGTCATCCGTGTAGATAAAAGTCTTCACAATGCTATGGTGGAAACTTCTTATTTAATTTCTTCTGCTGGTGTACCCAAACAGTGAGGTCATCTCTGACTCAAAGAGGTATTTGCAAAATCCTTGTAAAGTCATATTGTTCAAAATGCATTAACCTGCATTTGTCACTCTTGACTTGTGTTTATAGAGGAATGTCTCCAGCAGACTCTGATATCCAACTGCTGGAGGTGGCAAGGAAGTTGGACATGTATGGCATCAGGCCTCACCCAGCCCACGATGGAGAGGGAATGAGGATCAACCTGGCAGTCACACACTCTGGTGTACTGGTCTTTCAGGTATGGGGTTGATGGTCCCCAGTGCACACAAAAGAATGACAAATATGACATGGACTCTATGTTAATTATAAAAAATTCTCTTTGTTTCACAGGGCAACACCAAAATCAACACATTTAGCTGGGCGAAAATCCGCAAATTGAGCTTCAAACGCAAACATTTTCTCATAAAGCTGCACGATAAAGTTGGGGTGAGCATCAGACAGCAGAAAATAGCAGTACCAATAACATAACATTCAACTGTGTGTGTATTGATATACTAATCTAAATTAGTTGCATGTCCTCCATCCAGCCATCGTGCAAGGATACCCTGGAGCTCTCCATGGCTAGTCGCGATGTGTGTAAGTCTTTCTGGAAGATGTGTGTGGAGTACCATGCTTTCTTCAGGTTGGCTGAGGAACCAAAGGCAATAAACAAAACACTGCTGTCGTGTAAGGGCTCCAGCTTTAGATACAGGTAAAAAACATACACAACAATACACTGTGCTGTAAGATTAAGGAGCATTTTCAAACTAACCATAATAATTCAACTCTTGTTGCTTTATTATTGTATTATATATTTCCCTCTTTTTTATTTTTACTATATTTAATGGGATCCTGTGTGGCAGTGGGCGAACACAGAAACAGCTTTTGGAATGTATGGGATCAGGGGAGAAGAAACCTTCACACTTTGAGAGGTATTGTACAGTGGTACATATCAGACCCCTGGGACAAAGAATTAACTAGAATTTACTTCAATATACCATTAAAGAAAGAAAAGAACAAAATTACCACCACTAAGTGCAGTGATTTAAAAGGCACCTCCACCACCAAAATCGCAAACCATTGACACTATGACACCCTGAACATTTGGCGGAGGTGTCTTAAACTCAACGTTAACATTACATGGATTACAGCCAGTATATTTTAGCCATCCAGTTAATAAACTTTTATAACCTTCTTGATGCCCCAGGTTGTGTATATCAAGGATCAAAGTAGATGCACCCTGAGGCAGTGCATCAAAGAATCATTTAGAAAACAAACAAAACACAGTGATCTAGTGACGCTTTTTGGTGGTGACTAGTGGATTGTGGTGACTTTTTTTGTGCATTTTTATTGATCTGTACAAATCTAATCTTTTCTCTTCTGTTCTCCAGGACTTACTGTCAGTCAGACTTTGACCCCAGACAGTGCAGATCCTCTCCTGATCTCCTCACAGATGTCTCCAAACAAGTAATAAGAACACCCAGTTCAAAAGTTCAAAAGCACTTGTGCACGTACCAAAGTATACTGCAACCTCAGAAATTAGTCAATTTACTGATGATATATAGAAAGTGCAGATATTTTGCGAAACTCCTGTTTTCAAGCTTAAATAAAAAATACATTACTTCCCACATTCATTTAATTTCTTCTGAAGACAATAACATTTCCTTGGGTTGTGGAATACGGTGGTGAGCATGTTTTTAACAGATATTTTTTGACAAAGCAATTAATCAATGATTAATTAATGATTCAAGAAAATAATCAGCGGATTAATCAATAATTTACCAATTATACTTGTTGCTGCCCTAAGAAAAAGCATCAACAGATCTGATATTTGTGTGTGTCTCACCTTTTTAGCTGTACGAGCATTCTCACCTGCTCCCTCGCTCGGGTCGTGCCTTGGAAGTCCACAGTCAGGATGAGTTGGAACCGCATTATCGAGGTGTAGAGGACATTGAAATACAGCAGGGAGGAGCTAGACGCAGCCAATCGTCTGTTGAGGTCGCCCAGAGGTTCCGCCCTCTCTCTCACACCACTTCCCACTCGCCACCTCTCCACCAATCAATTGCATCGCCAAAGATGAGATCAGCTTCAACATCTGTGATGGACGACATGAGGGGTGGACGCATTGGGGCACATCGCCAAGCTCAAAGGCTAGCAGGTGTTCACGGCAACCGCTCGCGGCGTCGGCCTAATCCTCAGCCACACCCAGATGCTGCGCAGCAATTGATTCTTCTCTATCCAAACAGTCCTGCTTACCAGTATCACCCCATCCTCCCTACATTTCCATTAGCCGGTTCTTCACCTCTAAACAGACGACCTTACTTGAAAGACTATGTTACTGTTTCGTCACTGGAGCGTTTCCCACCAGCAAGAAGACGAGATTATGTGACAGTGGATGGTTTATCGCGGCCACCATTCTACCCGTTAGGTCAGGATTCTCCATCTCATTCACCAATTAGGAGAAACTTCCACCCCTCTGGATCAGGTGGGCTGGGATTGGCCAGGGTTTATCAACCAGGAAGCAATGGAGCGAGATTCTTAGGTGTTGGACGAACAGAGGCAGGCCATTACAGCGATGACTCCAACTTTCTTCCAGGGCTTCCTCGACGTGTAGCCAGCCAACCAGATGTCAAGTTTCACCTCTCAAGGAGTCAAAACCCTGCCTTTAATCCCGCTTCGGAGTTTCGGCCCCTTGGTTACTACCCACACCTGACACGCCCATCCAGACCCACTTACCTCCCGCTAAATTCCTCCCCCGGTCCCGAACGACCTAGTTCACTTTGCATGATTGGAGGTGCCACGGGAAGCTACAGTGACTCAGACCCGGAGGTTTTCTATCCGTACTACTGCCCAGCACCTCCACTGGGAAAGGTGATGCGGTCCACTGGACTTGCCAGAATGAGATTTTCCTCTGGGAGCCTCCAACTTGATGAGGAGGAAGAGGGAGAGGAGGAAGAAGATGATGAAGCAAAGGAGAAAATAAAACAGCAGTTGAGGGGTGTCAGAGATAAGAAAGGAGCAGAAGGAGATAAGTCAAAAAACCCTGCAAAGATTACTGAAGTCACACTGTAGATAATTGTATATACACTGCTCACAAAAATGTTAGGAACACTGAAAAGTCAGATCTCAAGTGCAAAAGAAAAATGTTGGTTATTCATACTGATATGAGATGGGTAACGTCTTAGGAACAAAAGGATGTCATATCATTTTTTAATGATCAAAACGACAGAGAGCTTAATTTAAAGTCACCAAGAAATTTAGACCAAAGAATTGATGTAGCAGTTTGCTGAAATGTCATTGCAGCGACTGTATGGTATAAGTAGTTTGTACGGCCTCCACTTGCTTGTATGTCTGAATAAGTCAGAGCATCCTCTTTATAAGATGACACATGGTGTCCTGGGATATCTCTAACCAGATCCTGACCATCCCTTCATGGATCTGGGGATCCATGAAGGGATGCACACTCTCATGCTCACTGCATTGACCTGACAATTCTTGTGTTCTCTGGTAAATACCAGTCAGGCTCCACAGGGAACATCAAGTCCTCAGGGCACCCTCATGAAGTCTGTCTCTAATGGTTTGGTTAAGAGACATTTACTCCAGCTGTCCACTGGACTTTGTAGAGCTCTAACAGTACTCATCCGGTTTCTCCTCCGCACAAAGGAGCACATACTGGTCCTACTGATAGGTTAAGGACCTCCATGGTCCTGTTCAGCTCTCCTAGAGTAACTGTCTCCTGTAATCTCCTCCATGTTCTTGAGACTGTGCTGGGAGACACAGCAAACCTTCTGGCAATGAAACGTGTTGATGTGTCTGGCCCCTACAGTGCAGACTCTGTAGGGGCCAGATATCGCCTCATGCTGCCAGTAGTAGTAGTGAAAAGCAGTCAAAAAGATGAGGAGGCCTCCACCTGTAAAACCATACCTGTTTTTATGGTTGGTTCCCTTTAGTGAACCTGCTGACTAAAATCATGAAAGCTGACCTTGATTAAAAGCCCCGTCTGCTTCTTAACTGACCATCAACATTCCAGACGTTTTACTGACTTAATATACTGATATTAAAATAGATATACAATACAATATACTGATTAAAAAGTGTTGCTTTAATTATTTTGAGCAGTGTATTTTACAAACTGAAACTGTTTTCGATCACATAAAAAAAAAGAGTGGTTTTAAAACACAGCCACCACAGACTGTAGACAACTGTAATAAATGTGATGGTTTGTATGTATGAGAAGTGTAATGTTTTTGTCAAATGGTACATGAAATGTAATGTATTCGCCTTGTTTTCGCAAAACCTGAAAATGCCTCATCAGAAGCTAAAAGGGTTACTGTTACTACACTACAAACACTATCAAAGCATGACCGCATGATTTACAGCCGTTAACCAGTCTCCAGGTTTCCTCTGGTTGAAATGCTTGACCGAATTTAAGCCGTCATACACGCTTCTGAAAGCTTGGTTACAGGAATGATTTTTTAAGCTTTTGCTGTTACTCAAAGTTTACACGAGTGGTCAGAAATTAAACAAATTGTAGTAAACTATAGTTTGATACGTTTTAATGTTTCTGTCGGAGTAGGGAAATTGAACTTTCAGGGTGATCTCCTTGAGTAATGTCTGTTATTTTGTTTAGTTCTTGTGAACTCTAGACAAATTTTAACTGAAAGACTTTGTTTATAAAACAATTTGTGAATAAAGGAATATAAAAATGAAGAAAAAATGTATCAACAAAATACAAATTAACTGATTTGGGATGTAACAATTTAGCATTCTATTAAATAATATTTATACAGCGGGAGATTGAATCCAGGCAATTAGCCTGTGTCCACTATGTCTAATATAACCTGAAATTTCCAAAATCTTCTGTAATTAATGAAAACGAATGCACTAATATTTACTGCATAACTATATTGTGCCACTTTACCATTAAACTCACAACAAGGAAACAGACAATGAGGGTTTCTCAATCAAACTTAAATATTTATTCATAAAACTCTAAGCCCTGCTACAAAAAAGGAGTACACGTATGCAAAAATCTTACATCTTTAGTTTTACATGTCCCCCCTAAACAAGCATTATCACATCGGTTATTATTATATAAAAAGACAAACATTTACAAAGTTTTATAGTGTCTTTGGTACAAAGCGTCAGCAATATCTCTGACTACAGTTCCCTTCGTGCTCTTGAAAAAATAATCTATGCTACTTTCCAATGACGTGTATTATTGGGACATGCTGACATATCAGCCATTAAACACAAGTCAAGAGCTGAACAACAAGCCAGAAAACAGTGAAACAAAACAGTACATTAAGTTTTGTCCATTTCTTTTCATTTCTCCCATTTCACAGTTTTGACACTGTACAATTGTTGTGGTACCAAACACAAGTAACAAAGATTTGCCTGTTCTCTCCAAATTGTTTCAGTGGCAAAATACATATTTATTTTATTAATTGTTTTAGAATTGTGAGTTCTGGTAAATAAGGAGACTGAAGGATATATTTAAACTCTGGTAAATCCTGAGATCAGGGTGCTGTAACTGAAGCATTACTGAAGACAACAACACAAATGTAATATTGGCAAATAATCTGTCTCAAGTGCTACTTAACAAACATATACAAGTACAAGGCAAGTCATTCCACAAGAAATACCACTGCTGATGGACAAGAACCTGCATCTACATATTTTTTCTGTGTGTGATCTCAACAAAAACATGACACATCGTGATCAGTTTCTTTTGGAAAACAACTGATTGCATAAAGAATTAAGGCACATAGTGGCAATTTAGGATGATTAGAAGACACTTACAGATTTTAATTAAGTTTGAGAGAATGATTTGTTTTATTTTAAACAAAAAATTAGAAGCAACTAGATAAGAAAAAGACTTTCATGGCCCTAAAAGGAGCAAAGGCATACCACAAATCCAATGAACGAGTCAAACTTTTATTTCAAAAATGTGATTTAAATATTCAGCTGTCTATCAACCCCAGCTTGAGGAGAAAAGGGATCTTAACTAGCAGCAGTGAAAATATACAAAATATATAGTGTACGGTATACATTACACTAGTAGTGTGTGTGTGTGTGTGTGTGTGTGTTGTGTGTGTTTGTGAGAGAGAGAGAGAGAGAGAGAGTTAGAGGTGTGTGTACAGAGAGGAGACATTGCACAGCAAATCTCCTCTGCTTCCAATCATCCAGCAGCGTCACCATGTGGAGACACAGTCTCTTCATTTTACATACTTCCTCCGTCAAGCAACTTGTCCTTCAGTTGGTGGTGAACCTGAGAGAGAGCACATCTGGTAAACTAATGATCTGAAGGAGAAAGAAAAAGACCCCAAAGCCCTGGGGGCCGGCGATTTGTGTTGGTCCCCTACTGTTCCTAACAATCATTTCACCATCGTCGCAAGCACACAAACACACCAGTACTCTAGTGCTAAAATTACTAGCCATTTAATCCATTATTATATAATGTAATTTAGCAAGCAGAAACACAGTTGAATGTGAATATTTGCTACATTCCCCAGTTTTCTTCAAAAAACAAATAAAGCAATGAAGCGAGGACGTAAAAAATAAAGATGCAACTAACAAGAATGAGACCAATTTAGCAAATGGTGCACGTACTTCTGGTACCTGGCAATAATATGTGTGACCATCCTGTCCGTGATACCTGGACAGACCTCTTCAGCCAATCGGATATTGCGCTCTAGTTCCTCGATGGCCAATCGTTCCTCAGAGTGCTCCTTGTGCTGCTGTTTCAACTGCAGAAGGAGACAATAAAATGTCTCTGACATTAACATCTCACATGGACAACAAGCCAAACTACAAGGAGATCAGAGGGTTTGTCTGAACTGCTTTAGTGAATGAGAAGGTTATGTTTTAATGACATCTCCATACATACACATAGGTTGTAACCTCATTGAGGTGTTTCTTTAGTTTCATAAGTTGTGACAAAAATACCCTAAAACATTTTTTTTCACAAACATTGGATCTGCTTTGTTTTAATGACTTCGGATATTCCATGAAAATGTTTGTAAACCAACCTCAGTGAAGACAGGAGAGATGACTGTGGTCAGACTAGCAGATTTACTGAGCTGATCCTGACCCTGCACAGATGAAGAGATGAATGATGAAGAGCACCCCCCCACAAATTTCGGTTCCTGTACCCAACATTTTCAAATGCTGCCGTGCTTTCTTCGGGTTATACAGTGAAAATTGTACTGAGCAAGACAAAGTACAAACAGTTCATACATCGATCCTAATACTTAAACTTCACACAGAGATGCCACTCACTGACCGTTCCATTGAGGACTTTTCTTCCCTCTGTCTTCTTCTTACGGACTGTAGTGAATGACCACTCAGGAGACTCGCTGTTCTCCTTATTACTGGAATCGCTTTACACACACACACACACACACACACACACACACACACACACACACACACACACACAGATTAAGCTCGACAGATCAGGGCGTCCTAAAACACCACCTACTCTTTGCTAAAAGTTACTTTTACTTTAAATGAAATGGCAGTCAAGAGCACTTTAGGTATGGTAACTATAGGACTGCAACAACAAAAGCAAAAAGTTACCCGTCAGAGTCATCAGAGCTGCTGTCACTGTGCCCCTCCTCCTTCCACCTCCCGTACCGGTCAATCAGCTCGCTAAGGTAAGACGTCTTCTTACAGTGTTTGACGATGAACTTGTGTTTGAGGAGCTCCTTTGCTGTTGGACGCTGCACACAAGCAACAGAGACACACAAACTCTTTAATCAACAAACTTTACCCAGAATGAATATACTACATATCAAATCTTCATTCTTAAAAGGTTTTTCATGTGGCTTATATGCAGAGGAGAAAAAGAGAAATCAGTATAGAAACATGAGGAGGAAGAGGTGTGCAAAGGTCTTTCCACAAGGGGGCAGCAAAACGCAAAAGCAATTACGTCCTAAACCAAACTGACAAACACCACAAAGTAAACAAAAGAGTTTCTTTAGCAAACGTATTTAAACTAAACATGTGTGCTTTGACTGATTAGTTATTTCTATTTGTGTGTGTGGCATTAATAGATTTTTGTAAACTGCATTTTAAGTGGTTTTCCGTGGAGCTAGTTTTGTGCGTGTCTTACAAAGGAAGGGTCCTTGTTGAGGCAGGCTTCAGTGAACTCTTTGAAACTCTTGGAAAAATCTCCGGTCAGCGTCGGAGGGGGAGACTTGGGAATGTGGAACAACACTCTCATCGGATGCATGTCCGAATTTGGAGGTTCGCCTTTGGCAAGCTCAATGGCGGTGATGCCCAGCGACCAAATGTCGGCCTGGTGAAACAAAAATAGAACTAGAATCAGAATCAATAGAATAGAATCAATAGAATCAGAATTACAGTAACCTTGGGTCGGGTACAATACAAAATATCAAAAGGGTTTTACTGCTCAGGAAGTTAGTTTCCCGTTATACAAGTAGTCCAATAATATCTGTACAGTGTCTGTGGAGTTAGAAGTCCAATCCCACTCACAGCAGGGCGACATTCATTCGCATGTTGTTGTAATTTCAGGCAATTTGTCAAAAATCTGCAGCGAATCCAAGCTGACCACAGACTGCTGTTGATGAAAAATAAAAGTACACCACTAACTTTTTACAGAGAACTTTAAAACCTATCCAAGAGGAACTAATGATATCCAGGCTGTAAACCAGACAAACCCTCACATTTAAAGAGGCTTGAGGCTTTTTTTACTTGATAAAAAGCTTAAATTGTTAATTATTAACATAAATATGTATATATTGGTTTAAGCATAACTTTTTAACAGGCAGGTGAGTTTGTTTGCTTGTTTCACTACGTGTCAGGAGTTACACAGCACACAAACACAGTCAGGTGGTTTGGATCTGGATTGTGAGCTTTACGTTTTGTTTGCTCGACGGCTGTGACACTCACTAACCGTATGGCAGCTTGGACGAGACAACACACACACACACACACACACACACACACACACACACACACACACACACACACACAGAGTACAGGTGCACAGAGTTTGAATGTCACCACTTCTCAACTTGCTCCAACGACCATGTGTCAGTCCAGGTAAGGAGAAGACATGATCTCTCCCTCCTCTCATTTCTCCCCCACACTACAGTAGCAAAGCTGTTCAGGGACTCAAATTACAGCAGGATGCTTGGTCACTGTTTGACTGTTAACGTCACGACTTCTGTTTCTGTTACACATCAACCATATGACAGCAGACAGCCGGAGGGTGGACACATGGCAACACACACACTACTGAAAAACAGTAGTTCCACATTTAGAGAAACATGAAAAATAATTGCTACCCTTCTCATACCCGTTTACTCTAACCAACGTTCAGACTATTGCTTTAAGATTTAGTTCTGATATGATTTTGGTCAGTGTTAAAGACTTAATCTATTAATTTTCAGAAACAACAACTAAAGTGATTTAGACTATTGATCATAACTAAAAGACTTTATAAGCATCCATACCACACAGTATCTTTAAAGCTTCAGACATCCTCCATGTTCACTGCTGTATTTGGTGTTTACCACCCAGCTGTGAGTTGTGTTGAGCTCACTTGTCTTTAATTATCTTCTGGTAACGTAATGGTCTGATTAGTTTCTGTTACATTAAGTCAAAATGCTCCTCAAGGCCTCCTTAAAAAGAGTACAAATTTTACATTAAGATTTCTGACTACAGGCAAAAATCAGACACCAGCCATACACACAAACACACACAGTAACTAAAAGACGTGTTTTTGTAGGCTTGTTGTAACGGATCATATTACATCTGTCGTTGGTTGTTGTCGTCTCAGTGGCGTCTGCAAAGTGCCGTTGGTACTGAGAAGAACAACTACCGCAAATTAAAAATAAAAACAGACCAAGCTAATCCACATGCCTTCAATATGCTTTATGAATTGTTTTAATGACTGTTGACGTGACAGTTAATATATTATGAGGTAACATCTGCTTATGATTATCAGAATGAGTCTTCCAAAGACAAGTGTCTTATTTTGTAATGCCTCTACAAAGTATTTTATCCGTTTGAGTCTTTTTGTGTCCCGCCCCAATTTTTCCTCAATCTGACATGTATTAAAAAAAGCAGTTCAGCTTTTATTTTTTATTGTGCAATCTCATAAAGACACTTGTTTACTTTGGTATCAGGTATCACATACAACTATTTAACCCTGCCCTACTCTTGTGTATGTGTGTGTGCGTATCCACTTGACTGCAGCAGCTGCGGCTGACGGTGTGACCAGTTTGTGTGCATTACTTATTGAAGTCATTTGTGTTAGGGTCAGGGTGGGTCAGATGTCAGACCAGAATTTATTTCTGGATCCACACACCAAAACATTAGGTGTGTTTCTCTTACATGCAAATAAGTCTAAGACGACTTTGAAAATAATGCAAATGACCTTGGAGCCCGACAATAAATCCATGGGTCTGTGGTTGCTACGGTAATACACAAAAATTGTGCAGAGCTATCAAATACTAAAAAGCAGCTTCACTGATCTCAGCTAAATAAGAGTTAAAACAATGATGTCTATATTCAACAATCCCCATACAGACTCAACACAGCCAGGTACTGGTTGACATGTTTGTTTGTTGAAAAACATTTAGTTGACATACTGTTAAAAAATGCTGTCAAATTATATCACATTAAATGAAATGTAGATTAAAATCATTGGTTCTGTTGCGGCACATGACCATGATCACAGTGGTGCCCATCACAAAGCACTGAAGGTTAATTTCTTTTTTAACTCAGCATTTGCTTCTTTCCATTCAAACATGCAAATCATCTGTGTCCATGCAGCTTTCTCCTTGGGCTAGAATCTTTCCAGCTGGTAGCTGGTTTTTGTAATCTAAGGTTTGTTAAAGGTAATAACATCATAACCTAATATACTCATATAATCTCACATTTTAGCCCACACAACTCTTGTCAGGGCAGGTTAGAGATTCTTGAGAACAAACAAAGCCACAATTGTCTGCAGTAACAGGCAACACTTTGTATGTCTTTGTCTTACAGGCTGCATGCTTTCATTAAAAAGGAGCTTTTCACACAACCTTATCAGGGCTAAATATCTGATAATGACCTGAACATTTTAAGCAGTCGTGATTGGGTGTGTAGGTGGTCATTTACATTTAAAACGCTTGTAAATCTAGTTTAACTGTAGTAATAACTAATAAAAAAAAACACTAGGCACAGTGGCTTTAGAAGTAAAAAGCTTATAATCAAGCCCTGCTTCTGAGTAATATGTAACCGAAAGCTTTCCTTCATTTCTCTCTCACATACCCCTACTGACGTATGTGAAGTCAATAGGTAAATTGACCAGAATCACAGATTTGCCTAATAGCCTTAACTGGGAAGGAAGAGGACAACTGAACTTAAGTCCAGCACATCTTTTTCTTGGTGAGGGATAAGAGCCCTACTACTCATGAGAGGATGTGTCCAAGATAAGACAAGATTTTAATCAGGTTATATACAAAAATCCTGAGAATTAATTCAATACCCTTTTTAATACCTCCTGGATATTTTTTAAAACCAACACCACACTGAGCTGCAACTGTTTTAATTGTGACCAATCAACTTTTAAACTGATTTTCAGATTCATACACACAGGTCCAGTACAACACAAGTTAAAAAAATGACTGAATAGAATAGAGTTTAAAGTTTTCTTGGATTTATTTACCGGTGATATCAACAAGCTATTTTATGAAGAATCAGGGCGAATCCCCCCTAGAAAAATCGAATCTCCTATTACTGATGTTTCAGCCCTAACAGTGTAAAAAGACAGATCTAGAATCAAAGTGCATTTGCTAGCATGTCATCTACCATCATATTAGCTCCTCCGCGCCCTTAAAGGAGTTCTGACACACGTGGGCATTGCTGTGGTAGAAAATCAGCTGCGTCGAACACCTTCTTAAAATAGTTCAGTTTATTCTGTTGACTGCAGTCATAAAAGAAACATGTGAACACAATGATTCCTTTAAGTGTTGGTGTCCGTGTTCGCCTGGAGCTTTAACTAGAAAAGTTAAAAACTACTTTACACCACCCTCCTGCTCTCGCACTTCATGTTTAATGAGCCTGGATGAAAAACAGGTCGTGAAATCTGTCTAGTTCACATGCAACATTAGCGTTAACCTCCATCCATGTTATATTTCTGTTCATTACCAACTTCTCCATTATTCTGTCCTACCGAGCTGAGCCAGTCTTTACTTGCCGGGTGCTCTTACCACCTGTCTTTAAATTAGCACTTACCCATGAAGACAGTGACTTTGGTCTTAGACGTTTTGCCGCAAAGAGTTTGAAATGACGTGCGACCACTGAATATGACGTTAGCATCACAGACATCATCTAATGAGTCTAATCCCATGTTAAACACAGTTAAGCAAAAATGTAATACCTCATTAAAAGGCTATTAATACCTTTTAATACTTATTAATGGCCTTCATTTTTATCTTGTGTAATTTACTGAAGGTTTGAATGATTGCGTAATTAGAAAAAAGTGTCTGACCTTGGAGTCATAAGCAGACTGTTGGATGACTTCAGGAGCCATCCAGAAAGGTGTTCCCACAAAGGTCTCCCTCTTGATTTGTGTGTCCGTCAGCTGACCTGCCACTCCGAAATCAGCCAGCTTCACCTGACCATGCTCCGACAGCAGGACGTTCGCAGCTACAGAGAAATATTATTGCTTTAAATGCTGAAGGACAGGCGGCAGTAGTGTTTAATCCCATCCATACCTTTGATGTCCCTGTGGATCTTCTTCTCAGAGTGCAGGTAGTCAAGCCCCTTCAGGATCTCCTTGAGCATGGTGGCAATTTGAGACTCGTCAAACGGACCTGCCCGCAGCTGCGCGTATACACACACACACACACACAGACACACACACACACACACAATAACACAGACATAAAACACTGTTATGGTGGAGTTTCCAGGTAGGACCTTAACCTAATCACTTGTACTCAAAACAAGAATTACAGAAACACACCAAAGGAGAGTTTTTATAAAACTTTTAAATGTTATTGTGTTAATATTTGTTTTCAGTTTTTCTAAAATAAAGTTAACACAAATAGAACGAAAACCCACCAAACATCACAAATCCCCTCAATTTAGATGGCTCACTAAACAGAGGGGATCACTGTCCAGCAGATGGCACTACAACAGGCTTCAAAATTTACTGTAAAGGTTTGAGATTTAACTCATCATTGGTTCTCTTGCGGCACATAAATTCAAAGTTTGTAAAAACAGCACTCTTTCTTACATTGTATGCCATTACAGAGTTACAAAGTTAAGAAGTTAAAATTTATTAAAGCAATTAAATGTTGTTTAAATTGGTTTTAAAACTCACCAAGTCAAGGGCTGAACCCCCACCGAGGTACTCCATGATGATCCATAGTTTACTGCCCTGAAACAGATAAAAGACAGGAAATGCAAATGAAACCACCTGTTTCCAGGAACACTTAAATCAACAGTTGCTCTGTGTACACAGTAACATTTTCCCTTCACATTCCTCCATATGTTTAACTTGCCTTTTGCCATAAAGCAATCCCTAACTTTTTCTCTCCATGTGACACAGGTCAGCTGGAGAAAATAAAACCATGGAGTCCGTCTTACCTTTAGGTAAGAGCCGTAGTACTTGGTGATGTAGGGACTGTCGCACTGACTCAGTACTGTGATCTCCTGCTGGATGTCCTCGATCTCATCCTCAGCCTCCTCCAGATCAATGGTCTTTATGGCGACAACACTCTGAGTACGGTTATCAATACCTTTAAACACCTGAAGGGGTTAGATGATAGAAATAACTGTAAATGAAAACAATCTAAAGAATACAAATTAGAAAAGAACAAACAAATGAAAGAATAGAAGATGCAAAGGATACGTGGGTAATGAAGACAGAAGATTGGAGAGATGTAACAAAAATTACTATTAAAGAAGTAAGACATAGTTTTAAAGGCTTCAGCAAATACAGGGATAACACTAACAAATTAACAGGTTTCAGCACGGACACAGTTAGACACACCTCTCCAAAAGATCCCTTTCCAATCCGATCCAATTTGGTAAACAACTCCTCTGGATCAAGCTGGGAATTCTGAAAGCAGGGAGACAAAAGGGAATAAAACAATGAAATGTATTCTCTAAATAAGAATTGAAATGGAATTGTACCAATGAGTCAAATATTAACACATATCCCCGATTCTTTGTTTGCACAGACATGCGCATGCCCAGACAGAGACTTGCAACATGACTGCTATGTTGTCACCACAGAGCTACACAGAAAAGCCATAAAACTCAGAAGGAAACAAGCATGACAGTTAGAGATAACAGGAACTGAACAAACGCAGCTGCCTGACCACACTCACAGACACACACAGACACACACACACAGCTTTCCACCAACCTACATTAATTTCCTAAACTGTATTTTCCTAAACTTTGTTACTGGTGTGGTTGTAAAACTCAAAGGCAGTACTTTTACAGGAATTAACATCATCATCAAGAGTTCATAAATGTTCTCTTTTTTCTCCCCGACCTGTGCTTTTGAATAAATACCAAATTATGTCACATTTAAACAGGCTTTAGAAAATATGCATTACATATTTTTTTGAGATCCAAAAGAGTGATTTATATGCTTATGTTTTGCCCTGAATGCAACGCCAGGAAAAGGCCACAAGAGCATTTGAAGGAAAAGCAGTCTGTCTCTGGCTCTACAAATACTTGATTTCTTAAATGGAAATTAACATTTTGGCCACTTTGTTCTATCAGAGGAAAAGTGTGAAATTCAAGAGCATCTCAAGAGACCATTGTCACTCACAGAAAATTTCGTAACAAGCAGCTTTTGAGTTAAGTTACCACAGCAAAGACCAAACCCAAAGCTCAGCCTTGGATTGACATTTGTTTTAATTCATTCATTCAGCCAAAGAGTGTCTGTGTGATTGTCAGTATCATACTGTCCACTGGACACTTGCCTAGTAACATTTGTACACCACGGGTTGCCAGACATTGAACAGTTAAATCAATTTTAAAATGCACATAAGGCAAATTTTCAAACATTCAGTTTCAGCTGACACTAGCAAGCTTTAATTTATCACAGATACTAAAAGTGGTGGTTATTTAAAGCAACAAAAGTACTGCTATTCATATTCATAATATTGTTAATGATAATGATAATGTTGCCCTTTTCCAGACCGGCATTGCAGTTTGTGTTACAGTTTTCACAAGGCATATGCAGGTCTGTAGACAGTAACTGTCAAGGTTTGTGTGACATGTAAATAATGGGATGGAATGGTTCAAAAAACAAATCTGACTTGTTTGGTTTGCCAGTCACAGATTTAAGCGTGTGCTGTATTGTTTGGTTCTTTTAAAATAAGTTGAGGCCTGCACAGAAAGAAATTATCTATAGTTATTGAGGGGGTGGGGTGGGGTGGGGGTTGACTTCAGTCCAATAACGCAGTTGGTACAGAATACGCCTCTCCACGCACATTCAGACAGGGCAGAGTCCACAACTAAAGCATTGGGAGTAGTCCAAGCAGCAGTGGACGATTCTGAAATTTGATTAAAAGTTTGTGAGACACGTTATATCATCTGTTGCTGATTTAAAAAAAAAAGCTGCATGTAGATCATACACGAAATAACTGTAGTGAAATAGGTCTGCGCGCTTTAAGTATCAAACTGTGAGTTTCGCTGTAGAAAATCCTGGATTCTAAACACTGAAGCAAGTGCGCCACAAACAAAATGTTTGGTTAAGTTTCCAAGAGTTGTTGAAAATTTAATAAACACACCCACATAAGCGTATGCTATTCCTCTGATGTTGGTAGAGTTTCCTTCCTGAACTAAAAAAAGGAACAGTAACAACACACACTGTACCCACAAAGCTGCCACACCCTGTCAGTAAATACAGTGGTTACTGTCTAATGATATTTTTGCTTGGTTCAGAAAGACCAAGAGAAAATGGATTAGAACAAGTATAGATGAAAGACAGAGCACACAGAGAGAAGAACAGAGAGAAAAAATGCACAATAACATAGGACAATAACATGAGAATTACCACGTAACTCAATACTGTACAAAAGCTTGCTTGGTCTTTACAAAGATGATCCTATACAGAATATATAAAAGCCAAGTGCCACGTATAAGGAAAAAATACGTGCCTTTAGTTTCAATACATTTTATAGAGAGCTGAGATGTATCAAAGGGTCACTTTTAACACACACGTAGCCACAGAGCATCATGAACACGTAATGTAAATGCCATAAAACATCACAACAACATTTTCAGGCTTGAAAAATGTTTAAATATAACTCAATTAAGGCTGTCAATCGATAAAAAAAAATTAACTAATTAATCGCAAAGTTTTCTGTATTATTTGTGATTAATCGCAATTTCTTTATCTTTATTTTTTTAACGCATTAAACATTTCACATTAGTTAATTAAAGTTAATGCGCTAATTCTGACAGCACTAAACTCAATAAAACCTCAACATATAGCTTGAGGTAGCTGTGTAGCTACCGGTACACAGTGATGTATGTGATACTCTTTTCAAACCGTTCTGTCGCATCACCTACCATACCAAAAAAACGTAGCATGTCCATAGCATTGTGTTTTTTTGACACGCCTGCTGCCAGTACCATCAATAACTTATACCAGTATAGGTGGATTAAAATATGCACAATAGTTTTGTTTAAAAAGTCTGAATTGTGACTTTTACCCTTCCTAATTCCAGGTTCACATCATCAAGTGTCCAAAACTAACCCAAAAAACTCAAACTAAAATTACTTTACTATAAAACAATTTTCTGGTGTCTGTTTAGATTTAGCCAACTGGCTATTAACAGAGCTAAAAATAACATTATGACATAATATAATAAGTTTTGTTGAGTGTGTCATCCAGATAAAATGTAGCCATAAGTCCCCTCGAGCCAAAAAGGAAGTGTAGAAATGATTTGTTTTGATGAGTTATTATGCAATAAGATAATAACCACCAAAAGGGAATTCCCCAGATTGTAAGTGACTAGCTTGCACCTATTTAAAATTGAATTGTTTTTTTTGATTGACAGCTCCTAAATTAGGACTTTGTTTGAAGCCATTTGCCTGCATATTGAGAAACAGAAACAAAGCTGTAACCGTTTGGTGGCCTTGCATAAATCAAGCCAATAATCATTTTAAAAGGAAACCAAACTACATAATTTTTTTTATTTTTGGTTTAATATCAGGCCTCAACTTCTTTGCCCTGTCAAAGGAGTGAACCTAATGCATCGTTCTACAGTAAGCCGCATAATTCTCACTTAAACATTACAAATAAAAAGTGAAGGTCCTGAGAGACTCAAGCGGACTGCTGCAGGAAAATACAACAGTACCACACTGAGAAAAGCTGCTGTATAAACTCATTCATTCATATTCTAGTTATCTGATACTAGGCTCTACAGTCATAAAAGTGATGCTAACATACTATTTAAGTTTAGGTATTTATATTAGCATTTTCTCTGGCTAACGTTTGCCAGTAAGCAACATTAGGTCCTGGGTTAAAGATTTGTTATCAGGGCCCTAATGATGCAGACTATTCATTCACCCATATACTAATCAGAAAATGAATTGGCAACGATAAGGAATAAAATAAAATGGTTTAATTTGCTTTTGTTATTTTAAGAACTAATATAAAAAAAATGCCTTGGTTAGCATGATATACTGGAAATGTTGTAATATTAATTCCTGAAATTTGATAGTTGATACATATCTTAAACACCTATATTGATCTAAAGTTGTCAAAATGTCAGAGGTTTGTGAAAACATCAAGGCAAGGATTAGTTTATTACCCAAAAGATGTAAACAAAAAAACATCACTGACTGCACTTTCAAGAGGGATTATATAAACTTGAGAAACTACACTTTGACCTTTGGTGAGAGAACAGCTAAAAGTCTAAATATAGTTAAAGATTTAGAGTTGGTTCAATCATTACTACAGTATATGGGCTAATCTGTTACAAAAAATTATGTATAAATTCAGTGTTTCACAGTTTAAAGAATTGTTTAAAAGGAATTGTTAATGTTTAATGTCAGGGTAATTAATCTTCTGTCAGACACGCTGTCTGGGAATCTTCATTTTAACTTATCAGTTAGGAACCTTCAAGCAGAATTACACAAATGTAGACAATCCTGTGTACCAGACTGATAGAGGCGTTTCATGTCAATGTATAACCAAAGACACAATGTCAAGAGCGTGTTTAGTACAGTAAAACTTTCAGATTTATGCTGCCTTCAAGGAAGTATAATAGGAAATATTTAAATAGCTATAAGTGATACTAGAAGATAACGTGATAAAAATGCTTGTGTGTGTATTCACTGTAGATCTATTGACCTGTTAGATTGTTAGGATAGCCAAAAAAAAACCAGACACAAGCTGTGTTGACTGCTGCAGGAAAATATGACAGCACCACACTGAGCAAAGAGCTGCTGTGGCGAGATAAAAATCACTCAGAAGCTAGTCATCTGAAATAATTTAAATAAAAAAAAGTGCACAGTACACGTTCAGACTAGATGTTCCTTGAGGTCGTATTTTAACACTTTTGTTAACATACCAACATGTTGAGATATTGGATATTGAGAGCAGTCAACAGCTTTTATCCAAAATTTGAATCAAAATCACAAACTTGGTTTCTGCAAATCACTTGGCATCTAGACTGATTGTATACAAAATTAATCTCAGTACAATGTTTATATTCTATCATCCTAAATGTAGATACATCAGGTTTAGTCCAAGTAAGTCAAAATAGTTTGCATACATTTTTTTATCTTTAGCTAGCATAAAAGCTGGGAGTATTTCAAGCAAAACAAAACAAAGTAAACCTAAAGTAAGTGACTCATGAACTGTAAAAGCTCAACCACAGACTTCATATGACAGGAGACAATGCTGTAACAAACTAGTAACTGGTCGTATAAGGTACATTATATAGATACTAATAATAACAAATCAATGTAACTGAACAAACAGAAACTTGTATGACTAAACTAGCCACAGCTGCTCTTGCATACAAGGCCCCAGCCAGCAAAAAAACAAAACAATATGATTATTATAAAAAATATGAGACGGGCTTCTCTGATCGCTCTGTAGATTACTATTAATTTATCAAAAATATGACACAATTGTAGTGTTCTTGTATGGAGTTTAGCAACTCTAACTTAACACCGAGCTAAACCAGAGTCATTGAAGAGCTTTATAGTAAGTTTTGAGTCTTCTCTTTCATCAACATTTATGTGGGTATGGTAAAAACTGCAAATAAAAACAACACGAAAAACATTTAGTGTCTTGTCACGACACTTACATAGTAAATGGTAGCACATTTTCTATGGCGTTATATTTGTGCCACTATTCGTCAAACAAAACGCGATATTTTGAGCACAGAAAATGTGAACCGAGCAAGCAAAAATTCATTTTGTGCTCAAAATGTGTCTGCTATCAACCATAAAAACACACATTTTATTACCTTGTCCTCTCGCAAATTTCTTTTCTTTGCGCTCAACGAGCCCGGAGCTCTTGCGGAGTCTCTCTCTCTCTCGCTCACTCAGCGTCTCCCTTCTGTGTTCGTTCAACTCGACCTGTGCGCTCGCTCAACTCCTGTCACAGCGTTACAAATGTGCCACAATTCCAACCAATCACTGACCAGAAGG
Source organism: Microctenopoma steveboyesi (assembly GCA_032359275.1). NCBI lineage: Eukaryota > Metazoa > Chordata > Actinopteri > Anabantiformes > Anabantidae > Microctenopoma > Microctenopoma steveboyesi. The sequence continues at coordinate 9,686,555 of JAUMHF010000010.1, read as the reverse complement.
TGGTCAGCCAATCACAACACACTAAGATTGTCGGCCTTGCTCTAGCTAGTGCTCTCTACCGCTGCTGAGTAAATTAAGATTTGATTTACCTAACTAAACAGTTTTCCTTTAGCAGTTATTACCAAACATTTTTACAAAGAAATTGTTGCTAATAAAAACGGTAAATCACACATTTACCAATAGACAGATGAAATGCCTTAGAAGCAACACAACAATGCCTATTACTCATTCCAGGAGCCCAAAGACAAATCTTAATATATCATGTTAAGATTTATTTATGACAAGGTGAGCACTGTGTTAGCATATGTTATGATAGCACTCTGAGCTCTATCCATCAAGTGGTCTTAATATTCTGGCTGATCAGTGTATACTCTCCTGCCTTACAGTCTAAAAAAGAGATAACTTTTCAAAATGTGACAGGTGAGCAGTAAGGAGATTTTCATTTAGGTTGTGATAAGGGAAATGCAGGTGGTAAGAAGTAGATTTGCGTCATACCTACATTGCTATTAAGAGGAAGAGAGAAAAACTGAGCTGGGTTTTAAAGATCGTTAAACTCTGCCTGGTCTGTCCAACAGGCAAACATTCAACTATCTAGGAAAACTTGGACAAGGTCGTGGAAACTCTGCATGTGGGGAGGGGGTGGGTGTACACATTTTTACTAACAAGTGGTATCCAAACTAAAAGAGCCCTGTGTATATCACCGGTTAAAGGTCACAGCTGCTGGCGGAGGAAGTGCAAACACAGGACTCTAAAAAAATGACCTCTGCATAAATGCATCATGTGAAAACCTCACCACTGTGAAATATTTCCTGTTTCTCATAAATTCAACTCAAAAACATGCCATGAGCTGTTGAGTCATTCCAGATAAAACACTATAAATATGGTGTACGACAATTCAGATGGTTTGTTTGTTATCAGCTCTGAAATTATAATTTACACATGCACCGCTCTGTCTTAGTGCTGGGTATCATTTTAAAAGTTTTATTAAGTTTTACTTGATTTTCAAAAAACAAAAAAAATAAGTTGTCAATGATTGTTTATGAGAACCTTGGAATGATAAAACAATGCTTACAAACTACCTCCAACAGCCTGTTGGCTTGGCAAAAGGCCGGATATAAAAGGTGGAAGTTAGTCTACCTTGTGCAAAGGTAACAGTAAATCTCATTAATTCATATCATACTGTGTGCTGTTAGTTTAATCAATACAAAACTGATCGTTTAAAAGTCTCATATTTACAAATATTATATTTCTGCCCAATCCAACATGACTCTTTACATCTCAGGTTACCAATACCATGTTCAACTCTGTACTTGTGACATCCGTTTACAAGCTCTGGTCTAGGAAAATGTGAATGTAAAATGACTCACCCACCATAATCAAAACTTCCAAGCAGTTAGAGGCTGCTGAAGATTTCTCACCCAGAAACACACAAGTATAGCGTGTCTTCAAAGTTTCAGTCGGGCGGAGACTGATTATGTCATAATGGGATTCCTCGCTGTGAAAACTGGAGCACTGAAAAGGTACCGTCATAGAAATTACAGAGTGCAGGAGAGGAGGACACTCCCTAATGCTTGATCAGGCCATCTCTGTGGACATGCCTGCAGACGGCTTCTCTACAATCTCTGCTATGCTCGAGACACTATGCTTGTACTGTACCCAAGAATCAGGCTGATTTATTCCACAGAGCTTCAAGACGAGTGTGGGAATGTTATTCTGACACTAAAGAATTGATCAGCTAAATAACAGGAAGTTTACTTTTCTGTTTTTCTTCAACAAGAGATTCAGAGTTCATGCAGAGAACATGAATATTTCCTTAAGAGCCCTTCACCAGCACAAGACGGCACTTAATTAGCAATTAGATAATACTTTGCAACACTGAATCTATTAAATAGATATTTAAACAATTACTAGGGATCGAAGGGAGGATCATGTATGTATATTGTATGTTTATTTAGCCCAAATAAACCTGCTAAACGTTAGTGCATAGCCATTTACCCACCCATTTTCTGCCATTTAAGCAGAAACAAGTCACAGTAGCAGGAAACTCAAAAAGGTAATCTAGATGTCACATTTCATAGCAGCAACATCAGTGGATGTGCCCAGTGTAGAGTCCAAGGGGCGTCATCATGAAGTGCCTGAACCACTAGAACTGTCTTCATTCTACTGTAGATTTATTCAGAGGTCTTTCAAGCTGTTCAAACCCCACAACCACAACATCTCCAGGACTGACCCAGAAACTCAAATTACTACTTCATCCTACAGAGGAACCAAAATTTGCCCACTTGCCTAAGGCTCATAGCCAATAGGTGATAGCTGTAATGTTGATCATGTTGTGAAATTAAAGCTTTTTTTTTGGGCTCAGCTCCCTCTTGACCAGTCGTGATTCAGTCATTTCTCAAGCAATGAGCCATGAGCATGAAACTGCAAAGATTTTTTTTGTCAGATATTTACTTTACTTTATTTTGCGTGGCAGACGCTTTTATCCATAGCGACTTACAGGGAGCTAGCGCTGTGTGTCTGGCTCAAGGACACACCTGGTAGTGGATGGACTAGTAGTAAGACTGGGTTTCGAACCTGAAACCTTCTGCATCCTAGTCTGACCCATTGAGCTACTAGGCTGCCACAGATATAACAGTAAAATTATTATTCTTAAGATTCTGATAAAACAAACAAAGATGTTGCTGATATTTTTTGGCTAAGAACTTATATTGGGTTTTATTCTGTTTTTTAATAATTCATACAAAAAAAAATCAACTCACTGTAAGGGTTTCTCATAAATGACAGTCATCCAATTAAACAATAAAAGTGTAATCAAAATGTGTCATATCAGCTGTGTCAGTAGGTTTTATTAAGGGGCAACTCCTAACTGCAGATTTCTCAGAGTCACACCCCCATCAGCACCCAAGACAAGTTATACAAGCTATCATTGTTCTCCCAGGAATAGAGCAGAACTTCTAATTTAGGTCATTAATACAGCATAATGTTTAGCTAACTAGAAGAATATAATAATTATATACAATTATAAAAGGCAAAATATTTCATTTATTATTGTTTTTAAATGAATAAAAAAATAAAAAAACATATACTATACTAAGGTTGAATGTGACTATTTGCTGCTTTTGTTGTTTTTTATCTGTATAATAAATGAGTAACTGATTCAAAAAAGCAGTCATAAGAATAATCTATAATGAAAATGACTATTAGGTTTATATTTTCATAACATTGCTTCAGCATTCCTGTGAACGTTGCAGGGAAAGCAGTTAAGATAACGGATGAACGGATAATGTTCATATGTTCTGACACTGGCAGGGATGATCTACTGTTGGCTGCAGAAGAGAACTGATACAGAAGATGTGTCAAGGTAGCAAATGCTCCAGTTGGGCAAAAAACGTGTTGTTGAAAAGAGAGCAGATAAGCATTGCAAGTAATGTTCAGAGGGAGAACCTATAGTAAAGCTTAGTACTGATGGCGTAGTTCTAAATAACATGTGGTAATCTTTTCTTCATTGTGTTATATTTCTTCTGAAAAGGATTTCAAAATCAGTATACAGATGACTGGAGGGAAGTGTTAGGATTTCACAACAGCACACAGTTCAGCACCTGTTCTGATGGCTCAGAGGTCTAATGTACATGTATAACTGTGACGGTCAAACAGGCGACATTAATCTTCCTCTCTCAACTTCATGGTTTCATTTTAATGGAAATTTTTAAATTCAGTAAGATTCGCTAAGCAATGCTAACTTTACAAAGGGATGATGTAAGTGCACTGTAACTCTACACAGAACATGTACATATCATTGCAAATTAAAAAGCAACATTTGTTAGTCCAACTACATGTATGGCTGCTGACTGACTTGCAACACAACCAAACAAGTATTAGAACATAATATGAAATAATGACTTTTCTGCTGCTGTTCCAAAAGTCAACTTTGTTCACAGAAGAGAACAAGCAACTGAGATTCTGCAATGAGCATGTGTGTGAAATGTGTGGCAGCTTTGTTTTTGTTTTGTTTTTTGAAAATCGCTGCAACAATTAATTTATACTGAAATCTTTGCAGAACAGTTTTGTTAATCAGGCGACAGTAATAATTCATGGGTGATGTAAAGAAACGCTGTAAACAAGAATGTGTGTTTTTGACGCACGGATAAATAAAGTCCAATATCTGCTCTCCCTTTAGCGGTTTTGATCTTCTGAGAAAGATAGCAGCACTCCAGCGACTAAATGCTCCACTACCTTCACCTGCTAGCTTTGTTTACCTGATGCTCTGGTGTTGAGCAGGTTGTACTGTAGCTACGAGTTCTTTTACGAACATGTTTGGAGGAAAACTGCTGCTGCTGCTGAAATAGCAACAAGATTTGTGAAACTAAACCATAACATAACAGTTGCGGGCGCTAACGCCAAAGCAATGAGCTAGCCAATCAAAAGCTGGACAATGCGCCCTTCCAGGTAAAGGGAGTTTTTCCTCTCCACTGTCACCTAGTGCTGCTCAAGTTGGACCGTTGGGTTTTCTACATAGTTTTTTATTTATTCACTTATATTTTGCAAGGTCCTAAACCTTGCTATGCATAGTGCCTTGATAGATCTTTTTTTCCTTTTGCCATTTCATTGCTTTATGTACTGTATATATGATGAGCTGTTTTGTGGGGCTCTGCACATTTCGATTGAAAGAAACTCACACTTTTAGTAAAGGTTTTGGACACATTTTCACGAGTGATTATTCTCAACCAATCAACAAATAAATGAATAAATCATTGCTGTGCTTGCAGCCCTAAATGATGTCTTAAGTTGTGACTTAAAACATCTTCTTTCAGTCTTACATAATGCATCTGGCTATGCATGATAAGTAATGTTGGCAGGTACAAGATATTTCTGTCAGTCTCTGTACTGCAGGTGTCAAGTGTATGTTCTTCTAACTGGCCTGTGACACTAGTAACGCCCCACCTACGTGAAGTGAAGTGAGCAGGCAGAGCGAGCAAGGCGACAGCCACACAGCCAGTCTCACAGGTATACACCCTGAGAGCCGGCCAAACAACATCATATTTATAAGTCACCTTACACACACCTTGTTAAGTGTAAGCATATCTACTAATTTACCTTCAATAGACCAAGTACTGAAAGAGTGAAGCTAAAAATAACATTTTAAGAGACACCACATACATTTAACCTCACCTAATAGAAGCAGATTCTAATGTTATCCAATACCATTGTTTTTGTCACTCGGTTTACATAAATAAGGGGCAAAAACATTACAAGCACCTCTTATTATATAATGAACTTCGGTATGGCTCCACCTGCCACTAGAGCCTCAGTGATAAACAAACAGTAGAATTATTACCTCCGTTTCAAAAACGGAGAAACTATAAAATTGTCAAAGTATAATTCATAACAGAGCTGTTGTGCTTGATTCAGGGGCAATTGTGTATAAGTCTGTAGGTCCCAACGCTAAAGGCCAAACCCATGAGGCATTAAGGGTGCTGCCTGTCCACTAGATTTTCTTCAATGTTACTGATAAAATGAACAAAGTCTGATTATAATTATTATTGTTGTTCCTGTTATATTGTGCAGATGTAGCTAATGCGTTGTTGAGTCAGAGTAAATCTTATGTTACTCTGAGATATATTACAGAACATGCTTTAGTTACACAATAGGAGCACCATCAAATGACATTAAGCAATGCAGAGTCACTGTTAAGCAACAAAGCCACAACATACACTACTAGTCAAAAGTTTGGACACATACAGAAATCACTATGTTTTAGAATTAGAAGCAGAATCTGATCTGAAAAACAGTGTAAACATTGTAGATGTTAAAAAAGACTATTGTATATAGAAACTGTCTTTTAAACAAATGTTGACATAAACATACAGAGGCCTATAATCAAACATTACTATTGTCTTCCAATATCACATTATGTTTGCTAATGGAAGTTTATTAAATAAAGAGGATAACTAATGATTCTAACACCATTTTTGCAACGATGGTTTACACAGCTAAGGACATGCATAAAGCCTATGTGTGTGACAAAACTTTTAACTGGTAGTGTAGGTCACTATGGGAGGATTTAACTTACATCTAAAGAGCAATACATCGCATAAATGTACTATATACTTAGTACGGATGACCTTAGTCATATTATAAATCACTGTGTTTGGATTCATTTTGTAATGTTATTATTCTTCCATCGACCTTCTTTAAACTGGGTGTCATCTTTTCATTCAGTATTTCAGTGTACAAACACAATCAAACTAACAAAGCTGTGGTGTTTACAGGTGATTCAACAACCTGCGGTTATCCTGCAATTGGCTTTCATTTGAACTTTCAGGTGTTGTCATGATCTTGCTGTGGAAACACTGAGTACTGTACTTTAGAGCCTTTAGTTAATCTGACCTGGATGTGTTTGATTACACTGTATAAGTTCAAAGGTCCTACGCTTCAACTTAACACCAATGCATAACAAATACTGTGCGTCTGTGTCAGATATGGTGACAACCTAGTTAGATTAAACTGGTGTGCCAGACTACAGAATACAGACAGTGAAAATCTTAACTCTTTGCTCTGCCTGAGAGTGCCTAAAAATGTTTTCCTGTCTTTGCAGTGATCAGATTTTGTCTTTAAGATCACCTAAAGCTTTGTGGAGGTATATTGAATGTGACACATCTTGGAGGTCTCTGTGTTTGTGTTTTTATCAAACTGCAGTGTGGTTTACTCGGTTTTGTTGTGTACTATACTGTAAATACCAAAATTATAGAGACATTATAAGGCCATCTCAACAGACATAAGCCACAGTAAATGCCCAACATAAAGTCACAACAGAAAAATAGACATAATAACTCAATTTGAGGTAGTAAAGTAATGTTTGCAATTTTATATGCAGATCTTATGATCGTGTTGCCTAAAGTGCAACGTAAATACTTAATTTACGGTATCAATTTGGCATTATAATCAATGTTATAATATCCTAGGTACGTCATTAAAAATGGACAGGTCTTACACTGGCTATAAAATTAATTCTGAAAACAACAGTAACATTATCAAAAAATTACTGGGACATTATTGGTACATCCAAATACAACACCATCAGTTGACGACAAGCAGCAGTCTCACTCTAAGTCAGTTTGTGAATATTATAACGTGTATGAAACTTAAACATGATTACTGAAAGTCACTCCTGACTCAGGGTGGAATAGTAGATCACTGGATAATTGATTATGGTTCTAATTAAATTTACAATGACATATAAAGGCGGTATGGACAGAAACGTCACACTCTACGTCATACATCAGGTCATACGAGATATAAACAGACTATGAAAACCGCAACGACGTAAAATAATGACTCAAAGGTTAACCATAGACTCAATAAAGAGTACCAGGACATATTACAGTGGTATTGGTACTAAATTAGACTTTAGACATTGTATTGACTTTTATTCACACTAAGTGCGGGGACTAGAGACGGTTCATTTGAGCACCCGAGTCCTGGAGGGGTTTTATACGCCATAAAACAACAGGTAATAACTTCTATGATGTATAGGGGACGACACGGCGTTTCCTCAATTGTTGACAAACTGGTTAGATTGAGTTATAACGACGACTGAAAGACAAGAAAACCTTCAAACCCAGCACCGCGTCCACCTTTCCACTTACCTGCATACCAGGAACTTCCATGGCTACTTCGCACTATGAACGCCCTTTTCCTCCTCCAGGTTTCACTGCCGCTGCTGCTTCTTCTTCGGCTTCTTCTTTACTCGTATTCCCACTTAAAGTTTCGCCCACAAAGAAAGTCCCCGCAACAAGTTTTAATCCAAGGTGTAATATATATCCGAAAGAAAATGCGCGCCTGGTTGCAGAGAGGTGCAGGAGTAGAAAACAGATGAGGACGAGCTACAAACACGCTCACACACACACACACACACACACACATAAGCGCGCACAGACACACGTCCCGAGAGAGTCTCCAGCAACAAAAAAGTGTCACGCCAACAACGAAGAAGATGACGGGCTGGTTGCTGCCTACTTCAAGGGAGGAGCGACAGCCGGGCTCTCACACGTGATGTGGGTGTGTGCTGCCACCCCGTGGTTATAAAGAACCAGTGTTCCTATCTATCTATATATCTATCTGTCTGTCTATCTATTTATCTATGTCACTGCTGTGAGGGAAATAAACAAAAGACACAAAAAGTCGGGATTTTCTTCAAGACGCCCTCACGTGCAGCTCATACATGGAGAACTCCTAGTTCACCAAAAAGAAAGTATAGCTAGACATATCCATGTGTGGGACGTACAGCAAATATTTACTATTAGTAATCTAATATGTCATGTTTCTTTGTGGTGTACATAATATAGAAAGCGCAATGATATACAGCCATATTCCGACAGATTGAAGGAGCTAAGACGTAGTTACTATACACAAAGACAGTTTACCTTTTAGTTTAGTCTTTTTTGCCAACGAGCACAAATACATCCTAACTTGCAAAGCAAATCATTTGTGCAATGTATCAAACATTTTTGTATTCTGTATGTATAGCTTAGTCCTGGAAGATTGTGGGTTGCATTTAACATTAAACAATGTGTCAGAAAAACAGATGCTAGGATTTAAATTATTAAAAAGAGAGGCTACCCAACAGACGCTGTTTTTACATATTTATTTACAATACCAGAACCTTAACTAAGTTGCCATACTCATCAGGGAGGACGCGCCCTTTAAGAGTGAGTGTATTCTTTCCAGCGGTCCTGAAAGGCAGCGTCAGGTGTCCGTCTGACGTCACGCAGAAGCGGGCCAGGGGGCGGAGCCCGGTAGAAGATGGCGTCCTTTCGCTGTAGGCGAGATCCCTGCGGCGTTATCTGTCTGATTTTAACTTATTTCAGCGTGTTTTACGCGGACTATGTGGTGATACAGTATGTCCTCATCCCAGCCTACTCTGACAGGTCGGTACTTTCTGTTTGTATGTATTTTAAAGCATTTAAACGACATGGCGCCTGCTTTGCAGCGCGGTCTCTATTCATTTGACAGCTCACAGATCGGACAGCATCCTCAGGATTTTACTCTGCTAAACGACCGAAAAAGCGTGTTCGTCTAACTGTGACGTGTATTTCATTATTTCTAGGTACTTGGCTGTAACTGTTTTGCATTAGGGGGAACCACAGAAGATTAGTATTTCTTTTTGTTTGTTTACAAGTGACGCGTGCGGCTCAGGCAGTCAGCTGGAATGTTGTACGGCGTCCTAGTTTCCTTTTAGCATGAGGTCTCATTCAGATTTCTTCCTATTTATTGTTGCCTAACGTATGGGAAAATATTGTGCTTTTTAAGGCACGAGCGAACAGTTGTCAAAATAAATGAGAACCGCCTTTTCATTCGGCGATCATTCAGCACAGCGTAAAGCTGTTGTTTACATGAAATTTAAACTTTAATGGTCATTTCCCGTTTTTTACATGGTGTTTCCTAACACGTTCAAAAAACCGCAGTATTTGGGCAATGACATTTTTTTCCCTTTACGCAGAAACACAGCTCTTTAAAAAATAAAAAATAATTAAATTTTTTTTTTTTTTAAGTTTAGACTGTCAGCTTTATTTAAAGAGGTTTCACAAACACACTGCATTTACTGCTTAGAAATTACAGCCATGTTAAGTGAAGTATCTTCATTTTCAGGGGCCCAACTTTTTTGGACAATTGAATGTATGTTAGAAAACAAAAAGTAACACTAGAAAGTTCCTGGGGAAACTTTGAAAGTGCCTGCCGCCGTGCGCCGCTGAACCTTAGACCCATCTCCCCGACCAGAGAGCAGGATTTACCGAGTATTTACAAA
>JAUMHF010000010.1:9656321-9669216 GCA_032359275.1 Microctenopoma steveboyesi | reverse complement strand
AATATAATATATATATATATATATATATATATATATATATATATATATATATAGCAGTGTGGTAGATTTGTCTACTAGCTTTTTACCAGATGCTTAAAAGCAGCTAAAGAAGACGTAGTAGTCATTGATAAAATGACTACTACAAATTAACATTGCAGTTTCATACAATGAACAAATTATTTAACAAATAGTAACATATGTTGGTTGTTATATCCTCAAAGGAGGGATTTTAAATGTAGGTACAACACATTTAGCTTGAGGGAAGAACCAGGAACACGTTTTATATGTTTCTCATAAACACTGGCAACAGCTCTCTGAACACAGGTATAACAGGTTCTCTCCCAGGTTTTAACAGCTGGATATGGGAAGGTTCATATTTTACACTGATGTGAAATGTTAATGTTAGTCTTATGAAGGGAAAGTTACCAAAGCTGGGAGCTGTTTTTTTTAAAACCGGATGTGGTTCAAATGGTTAGAAGTGTACTGGCTATCAGGGTACTGCCTTGCTTGTTTGACTCTGTTAAGAAATGCGATTGATGTATTTGTTCATTTTTTTTGTTGTGATGTTGATCAGTGTGATGCACTTGTTTTAGTTTATTCACTGTTGCTGCCTCCTCATAACCAAGCGCACCAGGTAAAATGCAGAAAAATACACATGAAACAGAACAAGTGCCACCATGTTTGCTGGTCTGCTTGACAGCTGGAAGGAATGTGTACAAACAAAAACAGCCAGAAATGAACAATCAGCCACCAGCCAAACACTTGGATATGTCATGTTTGCTAGCCTGCTTGGCAATTCAAAAACTTGGAGCTTTATTGACCTATCTGGGCAAACGGAAGAATGTGATTCAGTACCTCCCCCCTCCTCAACCTACAGTGACTAGCAATCGTCTCAATTTCTTTTATGATATAGAACAGTAGTTAACCAATGAAAGTAGAGCTGATCCTAATAAGAAGTCAACATAATAAGAAGAAAAAGGAACTCGTACTTGGGAAACCAAAAAACAAAAACATTTAGGTAAAATAAAGTTTTAATACAAAACGAGAACAACTTCAGGAGACATGACAACTGTCAAGGTGCTAGTCACTTTTCCCAGAGTGGACGTAGTGAAGGGTACTGAACCAGTGAGGTCAATAAAGTGTCTTGACTGAAACTGAATCTTTTTTTATCTTTTACACCGCAGCGCACTTTGGCTGCTGAGGAATTTCCTTTAGCTGGTAAAACTATATATTTGTCGACTGGTTGGCTGAAAAAAAAACAACAAACGCAACAAAGAGATTATTAACATGTGGCTTCATGATGAACAAGTTTACAACTGTTGCTTTATTTAGCATTAATATCTTTAAACCGTGACCTGTGTATTATGACTATTGACATGCTGCTCTGACTCATTCCTCTGGAAGTAAAACTGAGTAAACTACTTTGGATCACTCTGTCTGTTTGCATCAGTTTCTTTTTTGAATGTCCCACTTCTAAGGATTACATTTTATCTTTCATTGTTTAGCATAAGGCTGTTTTTTTATTATGCACCATTCCTACTAAACCAGCAGAGGGTGCTGTAGCTGTAACCTCCACTTCCAGCCTCCTCATGAAACTCAGCAGGTACTGTCAGCAGTTCTGTTGACAGCTCTGTCTCAGCAGTTCTTCTGGAGGCTGGAGGGGAAACGCAGCTGAGATACGATCACTGTTTTCTGTTATCTGAGATATGATGGGCGGTTGTTGATGCATATGTGAAAGGAGATTAACAACTCTGGCACACAGGAAAAATTACAGGTTCAACAAATTATATTATATAATGTACATTATATATAGTGAATTATTCTTTTATTATTCCCTGTGTTTTGTAAAATCTTATTTGGTAGTGATTTCAGAAAAATTGCTGCCTGTTTAGTAACGAACAGAGTTGGTTGTAATAAGAATAAAACAGACTCTCCTCTACTGCCTGTCACTTGCGAGCAGACTTCTTCACCTACTTCTTACTACAAGACACCCCAGATATGTTTGGGTCATGTGTCATTTAAACTGTAGGAACAACTTGCCCGACAATGGTATACTGTTTTGATGTCTTATGTTTGGGTTACTTTTGTTCATGAGGATCTAAATATTTTTTGTGGGCGACAGAAAAAAGCAGGACTGTGCAGCAGTGTTTACTGCGAGTTTCTGTTGTAATGACTTGTTACCACACAACAGGTGTTTCAACTGAGTAAACTGTCATCATACACCAGCCCTTTTGTTTGGGAAATTCCAGTCATAGTCCACATATGTTTTATTTGTTTTGAATGGCAGAAGGACTCTTTAAAGAAGAAGGTACTTAGATATTTTATATAAGTAACAGTACAATGCAGAAATACTGTTAAACATCATGTTAAATATATATTGGCGATAAAATACACACAAGAGTAATTTTACCTATTTAATGTGCTGATGGTTGTGTAGATTGTGAATTGCTCAGGGGTCAATGGCATCATATTCTCACATGTCAAAACCTAAATTGATTAATACCCCAAAGAAATTAGTCAGCTGAAAACTTAAAACTATAGCGTTTTACAGGCATATCGTCTCTCTACATAAACTTTACCTTTTCCGTAAAACACACAGTAAATTCACCTTCATTTTAACTCACTAACTGTGTGGAAATGACACGTTATGAGGAAATGTTTGGTTATGCACGTATGTAACAAGTTTACAGATAGATTAAAACAACAAAATAAATAAATACTACGACGCCTAGTATTACTAATAATCATAATAATGGCACTAAATTTTAGGCTCACCAGTTAATAATTTGTTTCAGTTAAATAAAATCTGTTAATATATAAACAAAGATTTCTCATAACTCTGTGTAAGTAACTACTGCATTTTTGAACTAGTTCAAGGTCAAAGCACCTTGTTGCTTCATTTTCTGTTGTATCCTCTATAGTTTTTACCACACCACCTCACCTGAAGTTCTGTGTTGGTGTGAAAATACCATCTTAATTTATCCTATTTCTTATGGTTTTGCATATATCTTAGTTCCTCCTTATCACTATGTCAGTCTCTAGCTGTTCATATACCCGTGCTGGTGTACAGACCTTAACAGAGGATAGCTGTGAGGTGAGTCACTTATTTTTGGGGGTGTGGGAGGGTGTGTGTAATCCTATATCCCTACAAATACATTTCTATACAACTAGACCACAGTCACATACTCTATGTATTACACACATTTGTTTATGTAGGGACAATAACTGCGAACGTGTTTATGAGTACATACAGCACTTGGTTAAACAGATGAACACGAATGAACAGTCACATTTCTCTGTAATTTTATCCAAGCTCATCTAACTATTTTGTTAAGCCCTCCAGCCAACAAAACTCGCAGTTCCTCCAACCAGGTAACTAACTTCCTGGCTCGTTATCTGACATAAAATCTTTGTATGGAGAAACAGAAGAAAAGTGTGTGTCGTTTGGGTACATGTTTATGTCTTTGTCTTTGTCTTTGCATGGAAGAATTATGTCACTGTCTCAGGTGTCATTGCTGCTGCTGGTCATGGAGGTGACTCATTTCTTTGGGAAATTACCCAAAAGAGGGAGTCACTGTTTGATTATGAATGTAGTTTCTTTCTAAGAGAATGCATTGTAACCACATTTCCAGTGTTTAAAGTTTGACTGGAGCACTTCAGAATCCTGACCTCTACCTGTATTCTCCTTCTTTGCAATGATTTAATGTCATCGGTCATCTGGTTAGAGAATCACCACCTATTATTTTCAGTGAATTAAATTATTCGTCGCTGCAGCTCATTCAGCTCTTTTTCAAAGAGGACAGAAATACTTATCTTCTTTGGCAGATGTGCACTTCGTTTGTTAGTTGTCTGTCTGTACAACTTATAACTCATTTCTTCACTGTGTCTGGTGGAGAATAACCTTTCTTTCTTAAGACAAGTATAAACTGACAACTCTATGGACAGTTGTTTGTTTTTGGTAGTTTGTGGTTCTCATTTACACTGAAAATAGCAGGTCACTGTCCCAATGGAAAAAGAGAACGACCATCCACACTTGAATTTTTGGCCAATTCTCTCTCTCTCTCCACGCTTCTAATCAGTCCCCTCAGAGTGTAATACCCCACACTTTCCACTTCCTTCTCTTAGATACTCCTGTGAGCCCTGTGTTGTCCTCCCTCCTGTTCTTAGTATGATGCTTTGGTTTCAGTCTCTGCTCTGTCCTTTATCTCTCCCTGGTTTCTGTCAGTTCATGAACCTGACACTGTAGGCTCTAAAGTGATTATATGATTAAGTAAAGAATATGAAGAAAAGAAAAGAAAGTAAAGAATATTATAACACTTGTGAAAGTTAGATTTCTTGAAGCTGTTTATGGAGAAAAAGGCACACAACATGAGGGGAACATATATGTTATGCGATCCATATTTAAAAGTTTTTCAGTAGTGTGTGATGAGTCATCCAACTCACAAACTAATTCCCCTAAATTTAAAACAAATGTAAAAAAAAAAAAAACAACTTCATCATCTGCTGCATCAAATCATATCAAGTTTTAATTACATAACCCAGTACTGCAAAACACAAAGGGTCCTCAAGGGGCTTATACAGTACATGGATCTAAATATCTAAAGATTTTATGCTCAGTACAAAACATAGATCTATCATAATTTATGCAGTTTAATGTAACTGACAATCCCAGTAAACACACCTTATATATATATGTAAAAATACAGGGGCTGAATTCCTAACTTTAAACTGGGCAGGCAAGCACACTTTTCCATGCATGGGTCATTAAATGATCAGACGCTGCCGTGGTTACTGCTGTACAATGCTCACAATCTGAATAGTGAGGGCTGATGGCAGTCCTAGCTGAACCAGTGCGTTCTGAACCTGGAGAGGAAGAAGGAGCAGTGCTGAGATATGATCACTGCTTTCTCGCATACATTTGTGTTGTGTTAAGTTGCAGAACAGGATTTTCTTAGTCATACATTTTGTTAACATTTGACTGTGCAGACCAGAAAAACTGCAATATTATTTCTGTTGTTTTTATATATATTTTTATTATTTATTGATTTAGTTTCTAGAGTATCTTAGTTGAGTAGAGTATTCTTATTGCACAGTTTCTTTCTTCTAAACAAACGGGTAAATGTTCAACATATCTTGGAATGTGTTTCTATACTGGCAGTCTACTTCCTAGATGTCGAACCTGACACTCCTCCTCTTCATTGAGTAAATACTATTTAAGGTGCTTTACAAGTAAAGTTTTAATTGATTCATTTTAAATCGCTTATGTGCTAAGCAAGTAGAGCTATGCTTCTCTTTGTTTATTAAAAGGTTTTTCTGTAAGAGTTGTTCCCCTTAGGGCAATTCTTTGTGAACAGGCATCCCCTTTAAGTGCCAAGGGTTGGGTTCGGTGTCTTGTCCAGGGACACTCAGAGAGGCAGTAAAACAACTGTCAGTTGTGTGTAAACCCCAAGGTTGGTGGTCCTTGGATAAGACACTGAACCTGGAGTCCTTGGAGGGGGCGGTCTGTCCACAAAGAACTGTTTTTAGTCAGTTGATGGACGTTGCGTAGCGTTTCTGCACACTAGTTTGATACAAATGTTTATCCCGATAACTACAAATTCTTAATAGAAGGTTGCAGGGGATAAAATAGACTCACCTGTTGTAGGGTAGATTCAATGTTAATAGAAGACAGTGAGACCAAAGAAGAAACCCTCACACTCAGACCGACAACATCTAAACAAATTACAGGGAAAAATGTGACTTCCACTGTGTTATGGCTAGAAACTATATAAAGAAATATATGTAATGCATTTTACAATCACCTTTATCTTACAGTTTTTTTTTATCTATCTAGGGTTTGAACTTCATAACTGTTATGCACATTCTGCTGCACACGTTTATCTGATCAGCTCTGTCTCCTAGAAGTTTAGTTTCTATATGCATTAACTGCAACAGTAAAAATGTTTGGTACTGAATGCATCACCCTTCTGTTCTCAGATAACATATTTCTCTTTCTCCAAGATATCTGAGCTAGCAATACAACATTCATACATGTCATACTCACAAGTTGGAGAATTTGTCATTTGTGTTGAGGTTGTACTTGTTGTAGTAAAAGAAGCTGTACTACTGGGGATTGGTGGCATGACAGTGGTATTAGGTGGTGGTGGAGGTGAAGTAAAGGGGCTTGTGTCAGTTGTGGTTGTTGCTGGAGTGTTGGTATCAATTATGTTTGGTGTAGTGTCTGTATTGTTAGTTGGTGGAGGAGCTGTAGAATTGACAGTGCTTGTGTCAGCTGTGTTTGGTGTAGTGTCTGTATTGTTGGTTGGTGGAGGAGCTGTAGAATTAACAGCGCTTGTTTCAGCTGTGGTTGCCTCAGTGAAATTTAAACTAGGTGTTGAATTAGTGGATACAGTTGTGCTTATTGTTGGGTCTGCAAAGAAGATTAAAGGAACTCGTAAATTGTACAAAAAAATTACAATCCAGAGATCAATAAAGATTCTACTGTACTCACCGCTTCTGACATTCACAATGACACATCGAAGGTTTGATTGATACGTGGTCACACTGAGGAAATACAAATGTAGCACAAACTTTGACACAGAATCTACACTCTTCACTGTAAACAATTATTTAGGGTTTCGCTTCTGATTTAACAACAGTGTATGAACACTTTCTCAGTGTTTCCACACAGTTCTTTATCACTTACTTTAAAACGGCTTTGACCGCAAAGCAAACGGGGAAGCTCTCCCTATCCTCTCTTTCAGACGGCGTCCAGCTCAGAGTGAACTGCCCCGATCCTGATGTGTTCTGGACTATGTTGTATGGCCCACTGAACAGAATCTCAGAAACCCTAAAAGCAGAAGAGAAAGGTGTTCAACACATTATTATTATAAATATTTTCAAAACAGATTTCCTTCGCACAGTATGAAATTAGGATAGAAATCGTATCATCTTCCTAAAGCAGAGTTTACGTATGTCCCCTCTTAGCAAAGAATGTACTACAGGACAAATGTGTTGTTTTTCTGTTTGCTGTTTTACTCACGTGGAGATATTTGCATCTGCTTTTATGTTTATTTCCAGGGTCTGATTGACAGGAGTGTACAACTGAGCTCCATTGGTTGGGGTTGGAGGCAGGAACTGGGGAAGATAGAGTCCCTCGGTGCACGATGGCACCACAGGATCCACTGGAACAATAAAAAACAGTAAGTCAACAGCAACAAAGCATTTCATAAACATTGTTTGCATGATTAGCTTTTTATGGATGGTTGTCCAGCAAGTAAGAAAGTCTTACCCCAGAAAACAAACTGCACAGGTATCTTACTGATGGCATCACTAGTAGTTAAGGTTATTTGTGTTCCATTGGCTTGAGTCAAAGTAATAGTCTTCCTGGGAAAGTCCTCCATCACAAGCTGTACAGCATATGGACCTTCATTACTGCCATTGGTGGGACTGAATGATAAAGTGCAAGACTGCAAACAGAACACAAAATAAAGAGTGTACAAACGTGAGAATAATGTAAACAAGAGTTCAAGATTCAAAAAAACTTTTCTAATCCCAGAAGGAAATTCAATAAAGAGAAGAAAGAACCACAACCAGTATAAGCTTTAACAGAATTTGAATACACAAAGCACAAAATCTATAAGAACAAAAAGCATGATAACATAAATCTCGAAAATTGATGGGTGGATGGATAATTATGATTGTGTTCTCCTTGTTGTTGAATGACTGATTACTCACTAAGGAGAGGGAGAGAACAGGTGGTGGTGTGCAGGGGTTACACTCTGACAATGACGTGTTTCCATTTCTACATTGAACATCGTCTCCATCAGGGTCGAACGCCAATAGATTTAAATCTCTCTGACAATTTGAAGGAACTCTGAGAAACGGAGAGATAGAGCGATAAAGAAAACCTTACAAGCAGCCTGCCTCCACTTTGTGTCACAACATTTATTTGATAAGATCTTACTCTGCAGACTGGTCAAGTATGAGGGCCACACCCAGCTATGCATGCCAGTTGTGCCTTTTATGGCTTTATACCTTTTGGCTAACACTGGTACAGTTAGAGGATGTAGGTGATTCATTTGCATTGTCTTTGGGAAAAAAACAAGTATCTAAGACATATTAATTAAAGTTAATCAGATTTAAAACACATATTTTGACATTGACATTTTACATTACAGTATACTGTATATTTGTCCTGTGCGAAGTATGACAACTCAAATGAGATCTAATTCTCAGTGTTCAGGTGATTTGGGATGTACTAAAGTATTAAGAGAAAAAGTAAACAAATGAAAATGCTCATTAATGAGAGTTTAATAGGAAGGTAAGTTGCTAATGCTGTAGTGTAAATAACTATGATAAAGAAAAGTACCACAACATAAATAAAAGACTAGGTAGGTCTTAAATAACGAGAAAACGATGCAAAGAACAACACACACTAAACTGGATGTCAGATAAATGCATGGTGACTGTAAAAGTGATTATTTTAAGAGATGGATGCTTGTACAGTATTTTCACTGCACATGCGATGTAGAGGCAAAAGCTTTCCTGTCAAGCTGTCGCCAGAGAGCAATTCTGTGATCTGAGAACATGGAGCACGCTCACCTCACAGTTGGCAGGATAGTGGTCTGGGGGGAGGCATTGGCTTGGCCGGTGTCCGACCGGTTCCTCAGTTCCACCAGAGTCACTGCTCTCCAATTTACGATTCCATTTGTGATGTTATCTATCCAGCTACTACCGTTCAACCTGTGGTGCAAGATAACGGAGAGGTCAGCTGTAGTGTGCAGAGTCTCACACCTGCATCAGAGACATTTGTCTGTTTCAGCTCCACATTCTATCGGCGACTCTCCCTCCCTTCTTGTTTGCCCACTCTGTTTTCACACCTGTCGTGGAACCTGAACTTTTTTTATCTAAAACCAAAGAGGTCATAATTCATATCCTTTAATCCTCCAGTAATCAGTGAATTTTGTTAAATGGGGGCCAATTGTTCAATTGTTCTGCACCTCTAAATCTCATTTGCATGTCCATTACACACAAAAAAAATTTTAGTCCACAGCTGCAACAACCAACCAGCTACAGTTTCAAAACTGAATCAACACATTAAGAAAAAATAAACACCTATGATTATAACTGTTTTTGTGCTTGTTTCTATTCTGACTTTCCTGGATATTACAGATGAAGCGGGTGTTGGTACATAAATTATTAAAATCAGCACCCCTCTAACAGAGACCTGTCCCATACATTTTTTAAATTCCTTATTAGAAATGTGTTGTTTTAATACGTTTGCTTGCAGTTAACAGCATACAGTCATTCATAATACATAATTTCCTGATCATGATCATTCCAAAAGATGCTGTTTAATAAAGTCCAGTTGTGACTAATAACAAATTTACAGGTGATTTAAAAGATTGTTGGGTTTGATCTTTTTATAGTATTTCTATAGAATTACCAAGATACTGAATCTACTTAACCTTGTTCTTTTTTTGTATTTTTATTGTCACTCACCACAGCTCAAATGGAGCGTTGCTTGGAACCTGCCGGGTCGAGATTCCCTCTGTCTGACACCAATCCCCAGTACTATTCATGCTGACATAGTTCACTACACTTTCATTACCACAGTTCCCGCTCAGACACTGCCATCTTAAATCGGTGCATGACTGGAAGTTTAGCTCATAGCGAACACCAACCTACAAACAGAGGTATTTGACATGAATGAAATTTGAATCCAAGCAGAGTAATGACATGTTGTCATGTCAGTGTTGACACTTGCTTTCTGACAAAACAGTATAGATCTGTGGACACGCCTCAGAAAAACTCTCAGTAGACATGTTTTGTATTTTCTGAAGGTTAAGAAACTAATGATAAAGTATCTCATAATAAGTTAAATATATTATATCTTTATAAAATAGAAAAATCAAAAATAATTTATAATAATGGTTTATAATAATTTACTAGCATTAAAAGATATCATTGCAGTACATTTATGATTTGCAAAAGGCAAATGTTGCTTCAGAAAGAAACATACCAGGACAGATCCATCTGCGTTAGTGGTTTTTGGATAGTAGGTCATCACTGTCCCCAAGAATTGATTTGCTTGTGTGTTGCAGAAAAGCACTAACAGCAGCAGAAAAAACAGCGGCATGATGAATACGTTAGTCCTTCAGTCCATACATCTATGGTTACGAACAGTCCTGTCTCTACTTTTGTATTCCTCAGGCAAACAATGAATCAGGTGACCTGGTATGAGGAAATTTGTCTTACCCTTATTTGTGAGATAATAATCAGCCTACACTGCTACTTCTCAGTCAACTGAAGAATCTAAACCCACAGACATGAATGTCTATCTTTCAAGTCAGCATTACTTATGCTTTCAAAGTGCATTGTTTTGAATAAATAAATACATATTCATCCAGACACCAAAACTCCCCTTAGACTTACCTGGGAAAATATTTGCTGTATGTTAAATATTAAAATAATACAGAACAAAACAGGAATTGCAAATCTAATTAATTTTTTTTGATTCATTAGGTATTACCCTGAAAGATTTTCCACTATTTTCCGTATTTTCTGATATAGGTTTTCAAATGGGGACTCTCTTTATGTTGCGATCTGTTGCTGCTGTGGTGATGGTAGGACTTTCCCTGTGATATTGCAGTAAATGGACTACAACTGAAGTGAAACGTCTGTGGTACAGCACTTGTGATGTGTAGCAGTCCTCAGCAACAGCTCCCTCTGCCTGTTCTCAACAGATTTAATGGGTTACAAATCAATAGAAATATGAATAGAAAAGAAATAGACCAAATACCCCTGTTGTGTTTTTTTTCATTAAATACATTTAACTTGTATTACTGCATTTCTTGAGAGAGTTGGAGACTCAGAGTTTATTTAGTTATTTAGGTAATACAACATTTCAGTCAGGGACCCTCATTGTGTATATATATATAGCTAATTAAACTAATTTTATAAGTTACACAAATTTTTAAAATTAGAACCTGCTAATTTTTATTAGCATGTTTTAACAGGTTGGAAACATGACATAACATGACATGGTAACAGAGCCTCTCAGAAATAAAAGTTAGGTTCATTATATGTGAAAAGTTGCATCTACAAATTGTCAAAACCATCTGTGGCAAAGTGGACAACTGTTCTGTGGTCATAAATATGACATCTTCTGGGAAACCAGGGGGGCAGAATCCTCCGGATTTAAAAGGACCTTCCTACTTGTAATCAGCTTTCAGCTTACGATCGCACATCTTTTATTGCAGTTCTGAGGCATTTACAGATTGTTGTTAAAAGAAGAGGGGGTGTTACATCGTGGTGAACATGGCCCTGTCACACCTCTTTTTAGACGTGCCGCTGCCATCAATTTAAGCATTACATTAGACACACATCAGATAAATTCGGATGTACCACGTAGAAAAGTCTGAGAAAATTGATGTGCCACTTGATCAAGTCCTGCATGATCCTTTTTCGTCTATAATATAGTTGTATACAACCTGTATTATTGTTGGTACAGCATGTGGAAGTAATGAAGACTTAGACTTTCAGCTATCTATATAAATTGCAGGTAGAAGGAATTCTGTCTCAGGTGTCAAACACTCTGATTAGCTCAACAGGAGGGAACTGTTTCAATATAGGAAGTAACATGCAGAATAATTTGACCTGTTGATATCTTAGAGTTTACACTACACTGACACCTTAAAGTTATGTTTGCAATGCAATGAATTCAATTTACAATTTCTAAGCTTCTGAATGAACTTTTCAACATCTTCTGGGTTTGTGACAATATATTAGAGTTCAAAGCAAATATGTTCCAGTAAACAGGAAATAGAAACGAGTAGTTTTGTGCTTAGAAGACATGTTGTAGCTCATGATTTCTAATAATGATGTATTATATTCTTTTTTATCGGTTTCCTGTTTGGGAAGGACAGCTACTGCTGAACTCCCTGGAATGTCATCGACAGATTTTTAGTGGTTTCTCCCCTCTCTCTCCCCGCTTTCTCCCCTCTCTCTCTCCTTTCTCTCCCATCTTTCTCCCCTCTCTTTCCCTCATTATTTCCAGCTGCGCCTGTTACCAGTCATTCCTCTTACTATGTATATATTTGTAATATATATATATATATATATATGAGTTATAATAAAGTTCCTTTGTTTGAACCCTCTCGTCTCTGGTTTGCATTTGGGTCAATTTCGTACACGTCAATGACTTTGACAGATTGTTAGTGCCTCTGTCTTTAGACAAAATCTTTGTCTCTTTGATGACTTCAAGTCAGCAACATTATCCTCACCGTTATATTTGCTGTGGAGATGGTGATAAAGCTTCTTACTTTTAGTAGAAATACTTTAGTAAAAAAAACATCTTTGACTTTGTCATCGTCATCATCAGGTAAAATGTTCACATGAAGTCTGACTTCTGCTCCACCCTGTAACATCTGCATCATTGAATTGTATATTATAGGAATATTTTTAAAAATGTATATTATTTATATAATTAAAATAATAATGAAAAAGTATTTAATTAAATCCTGTAGGAGCGATGGGTCCTGAATGTAGCACGGGTGGTACATTCAGGACCCATCAAGGACCCAAGGTAGCAGGGTGAAGCGGTGTGGGAGCGGGTGGGGGGTAGGGTGGGGTGGGGTGCAGTGGCGATCAAGTGTACGTGGTGTTGTTGGAGGCGTAGGGGTCCCGCAGACCCGCAGCTGTAGACCACATCACTAACGTCCTCTGAAGGGACCAGAGAGCTACTGATGGTGTAGAGCGGCTGTTTGCCTGCTGGACTCTACTCCTCCTCGTCTCCTCCAGGTATTAGTTAAATTCCTCAGCTCGTTTGGAAACCGTTAACATCCACAGGAAGGTCGTCGCCGCCAACATCAGAAGCGCATATACACTTGATTCTGTTTTATTTGACGCCCTT
>JAUMHF010000010.1:9643977-9656221 GCA_032359275.1 Microctenopoma steveboyesi | reverse complement strand
TTCAAAGTATTTGTCATGTGCGTGATTACTAGATAAGGCCCATCCTACGCCCGATCGAATGCTCTTCGCTATGTATTTCTTTGGACCTAAAAATATTTAGATTTATATAAATCTTTGTCGATAAACGTTTTACGATTTTCATTAGTATTTGATGTCTGGGTCGGTTTCAGTTTGTTCATATAATTTTTTAATTTTGTTGCGAATTCCTAGACTTGATTTTCTTGTTTTTTGTTCTATAAATTCACTAGGAAGAATTAATTCAGAACCATAAACTAATTCTGCTGGTGATGTTTCTATTCCTACTTTTGTGGTATTTCCTCATCCTAACAATACCCACAGAAGATCAACTAACCACGAATTTCCGTTGCATAGCGCTTGATGTTATCATTTAAGGTTATATGGAACCTTCCCACTAATTTATTTGACTGTAGGTGGTATGCCGTAGTATGTCTGAGTTTTATTCCACTAGCCGTTATTACATGTTGCCATTAGTTTGATTTAAATCGAACGACTTAATTTGGTGTAATCGTATGTGGAATATCGATTCGTGAAATTCAATTAAAACACAAATTGTCTGCCCATTTATCATCAGAAATCTTACCTATGAAAATAAACTGGACAGGTATTTTGCTGATGGTGTCATTGGTAGTTTTTACCTCCTGCAGACCATTGCTTTGAGTCAAAGTGATATTCTGCCTGGGAAAGTCCTCCATCATCATCTGTACTGGATATGCACCTTTATTACTGATGTTGGTGGGACTGAATGATAAAGTACATAACTGGAAAAGAAGCAATTTTAAAATAAGAAATGAAAGAAAAGCACAATTTTTGTTTTACACAACACATGTAATATGGCAAAAACAGCTGTCTTAATGTGGATCTGTTAGGATCCGTTAACTCATTTTTTTTTATTTTGCTACTTTTTATTTTGCAAATCGATACAGTGTACAGTGAAAATTTCTTGTACTTATGAATTTATAACAGCGCTATTGTGAAGCAGCAGTATTTGCCCAGTTTGTTATGAGAAATAATAACTAACATTTACTGTAGATTGTTGTAGTTACTCACTGGTGAAAGGTTGAGTACAGATGGTGGTGTACATAGGTCACACTCAGACAGAGCGCTATCTCCAAATCTGCATCTAACTTCATCTCCATCAGGGTCAAATGACAATAAGGTAAAATCTCTCTGACAGTTTGAAGGAACTCTGGGACAGAATAAATAGAAATATATTCAGCATTGGTTTAATAAACATATGTGAAGCTGTTGGAGAGCACATGCTTATGGTCTTCTGTAACAAAATCAATTTTGTTGGAATTAGTTAAATTCGGGGGCGGCATGATAGCTCAGTGGGTGGAGCAGTTGTCTTCCAACCTAAGGGTCAGCATTTTGATTCTCCATCTCCACAAAAGCTTAATTTAATTTTCAAATTAAATAGATTCCAAGCCAGCTTGGCCAGACAAGTGTAGTGTAACATGAGCCATTCCAATGGAAATTCAAGGCAGTATTTGCTTTTTGCTTGGGCAAGAAGATTCAAGAATGTTTTAAATGGATATTTGGTCAAAGAGTGGTAATCATAGAACAACTTTATTGAGAATTATATTATCATCATGTCCATTCTTGAGGTTTATTATTTTCATGTTTTTTTAGTTCTTATATATTTGTATTTTTGTGTCTTAGTATTGTGTTGGTGCTGATTCCAGTGGTGGTTCTTTCTAATCTTTTTTAACTGAGAGCGGCTTTAACAGTTTCCTTCTGGGTTTAATATGGTGTTTTGAATCTTGAATTGAATCTTATAAAAAAGAAGATAGGCCAGAATAGATTTACAGATTGCTTTGGATGACAGTAGGAGGTAAAAGAGACTCAAAAACACATTAGGATGGCTGGGTTGTTGTGGTTTACCTCACTTCTGGCAAGATGGTGGTCTGGGGTGATATGTTGGCTTGGCCAGTGTCAGACCTGTTTCTTAGTTCCACCAGAGTGATGGCTTTAGATGATGAGATGTTCTCGATATTGTTTATCCAGGGGGAGCTGACCAACCTTTGATTCGTGAGAAGAATAATAATAATACCATGAGTACAATAATGTATCAATGGACTGTAAAAAAACAAAGTAATTTGGAAATTAATGGTAGCTATGCCTCTCAAAAAAGTTGTGAAAGAGGTAACAAAAGACTGAAAAAGCAGGTTGTACTAAGAATGATCTAGAGGAACATTTTTATTAGCAGGTTTTGACAGGTTGGAAACATGACATGACTGGTAACAGAGCCTCTCAGAAATAAAAGTTAAGTTTATTATATGTGAAAAGCTGCATCTACAAATTGTCAAAACCATCTGTGGCAAAGTGGAGAACTATTCTGTGGTCATAAATATGACATCTTCTGGGAAACCAGGGGGGGACCTTCCTACTTGTAATCAGCTTTCGGTTTACGATCGCACATCTTTTGTTGCAGTTCTGAGGCATTTACAGATTGTTGTTAAAAGAAGAGGGTGGTGAACATGGCCCTGTCACACCTCTTTTCCGACGTGCCGCTGCCATCAATTTAAGCATTACATTAGACACACATCAGATAAATTCGGATGTACCACGTAGAAAAGTCTGAGAAAATTGATGTGCCACTTGATCAAGTCCTGCATGATCCTTTTTCGTCTATAATATAGTTGTATACAACCTGTATTATTGTTGGTACAGCATGTGGAAGTAATGAAGACTTAGACTTTCAGCTATCTATATAAATTGCAGGTAGAAGGAATTCTGTCTCAGGTGTCAAGCACTTTGTTTAACTCAACAGGAGGGAACTGTTTCAATATAGGAAGTAACATGCAGAATAATTTGATCTGTTGATATCTTAGAGTTCACACTACATTGACACCTTAAAAGTGATGTTTGCACTCACTCCAGCTGAAGCGGAGCACTGCTGGGAACCAGTCGAGTCATTATCCCTTCTCTCTGACAAACTTTGCCACTGCCCTCGTAGACCGTGTTCACCTCTAAAGCACTCTGAGTCCCACAGTCTCCAGTGATGCAGTTCCACATGTAATCTTGATTGCATGTGCCATATGAGTTCAGTTTATAGTGAAGGACCACCTGCGTTATTAGAGTAATGATGTATTATCACAACAATAATGGCACAAAGAAAAACATGCAGTTGTTTGTGGAGAAAGTTTAATAAGATTTAACAGTCTATTTATGCTTTTTATACCCTATTAAATATTTATATTCAGGTGTATTGTTTGTGTTCCGAACTGTGTTAGGTCTGACAAGATTTTAAAATTGATTTCATACCATTGTATAAAACTCTTCAAGACTTTTAATCTGTCTCATAAACAAGTATTAAAAAAAACGACACATATCATATAATTGTTTTCTCGTGATGGCATGGCCCTTAATGTGTTCCTTTATCATTACTTGTGGTATAAAATAATAAAAATACTTCAAAAACTCTAAATCAGATAACACATATCATATAATTGTTTCCTCGTCATGGCATGGTCCTTAAGGTGTTCCTTTATCATTACTTGTGATATAGAATAATAAAAATACTTCAAAAACTCTAAGTCAGATACAATAAAAATAACATTTACAACTTCTATTTAGACAAAGAAACACACTGTCTAAAAAGACACTAAAATCAATGTCATCAATGATATTGTTAGTTGAGAAAAATGGCACATACCCCAATAGATCCATTAGTGTATTGTGGATAGTATGTCATCACTATTCCTGAGAAGTTATTAGCCTGGGTGAACCCCACTAGCAACATCACCAACAAAGAGATCCACATAGTGAATGTCGTTGTGCACACTGTAAAATAGTCACACAACTAATAAACAAGTAAGCTGTATTACATATGTCTCCGTGTTTCTTTTACTAGAAAAACACCCCCCCACACGCGCTGCTTTTTACTTTGAACTATATCAGGAACCAGCCTGGTATGAGGAACTTTATCTTGTCATGTTTGTTAGACAATGACATGACATCATGAAATGCACACTACACTGACTTGTTTAACTTTGGTTTGTTATGCTCACCCAATGACAGATGGGATCAGATCCAACACTCCCGTGACACTGAGTGAGTTGGACAAGTGAGTACCATAATGGATGGATGAATGCACAGTTTGTGACATTTAGATCATAACAAACAGTGATAGGCATTGGTGAAAAGCAGCTTGAGGTCTTCATACTCTGATGCCTAGTGACGTGATTAAAAGTTAAAATAAACAAATAGGCTTTGATTAGAAATAAGCATACCTTTTGAGGGAAACCCCCAGTTATGCTGTTATTACTCAGCAATTGAACCTTGTTTTTCTCTTGGCAGGAAAAACTTTCCATGATGTATCTTGCACTAACTTTTAAGTCCCCAAGTAAATGTGGTTATCCCAGCTGGACCTTTGTCAAAGCAGGGAAGCGACATAAGGAATGCTAGAAGGATTTGGAGTGAATCACAGTACAGAAGCAGCACCTGTCAAAGTTACCAATGATCTTCTTTCTATACTCGTTTTCTATTTCTCGGCAGGCACCCACACAGCTTAGCCTTCAACAAAAAAACAGTGTTACGCCCACATTTTCTTTTCATCACAGCTAGATATATTGAATCCTCACTCTGTACAACTAGTACAACCAGTACACCTCGCACAAACTCATTAACCTTGTGCTCGTGCCAGCTCAATCGTTGTATAGAATCCCCTTTGACAAATGTCATATATGAAAGTGATAAACAGGCAAAGGGCTTCATTTTAATCAGATAGGAATCCAAATGCTGCTGCTGTTTGAGGACTGTAGACAGAGTTGCTACAGTTTGCCCTATTTGCTTTATCTGGTAAACCAACTTTGTAAATAATGAGGCATCTTACTTAATTTCCACTTTACACTCAAGATATCAATTGAGTGGGGCCCATAATTGCCTAAACAACCAGCTTACCCCGGAACTAATATACCCAACATTTTAGTGAGAAGAATGTAGGTTAAAAAAAAAATAATACAAATAATTTTACTCTAGATGTATGAAGCATTTTAGGTTTTGAGTGGTGAGTGTTGCACTATAAGCCACAAGGGTGCAAGCTACACCTATGATGTGTTCACCTTAAGGGAATGGAAGCACAACGTTTACCTGAAGACTGTATAAAGGTATCAGCTTGTATGTTGTGTGACAGTTTAGTTCAGTTCAATTTAAATATCACATGAACACTTTATTTAAACCACAAAGGCACATGTTCACTTTGTCAGTTGTCTTTATATATTTTATTGTAAATATAGTTTATATGAGATAAATTAGAACCCTTGTTTTACTAAAACATAATTAGATTTATTAGAATGTCATAAAATCTTGAATTTAAACAGCAAAAAAAGCACAACTGTAAACTATAATAATAATAATATTAGATATCAGCAGAAACTGTACTGTAAGCCCAGGTGGAAACTGACTGACTTGACTGGATTTCTTTGTTACTGCTCAGTTTATCAAGAAGTGGATTTACTCTCCTAAAGACCTCAAAGTAACAGGTGTGGCAGGTATGGCATGGAGGAAGTAGATTACTCAGATTTGTATGGTTGTAAACACAGAACCTGTTTATTGAATGCGCGACACCTGCATGTTCAGACGTGTACATGATTAGAATTCAAACAACAACTTTAAAAAATCAAAATTATACTTTACTTGGCAGATGGTTTTATCCAAAGCGATTTACAAGGAGCTGGCGCTGTGTGTCTGGCTCAAGGACACACCTGGTAGGGAATGGACTAAGAGTCAGGCGGGGTTTCGAACCTGCAACCTTCTGCATTCTCACGCTTAACCTATTGAGCTACCAGGCCACAATTTTCTGAATTTATTTACGCACCAAGGGCTATTTTTTTAATCCCAATTCATCCCGTGACCTAAAAAATAAACCCACAACCTACTCACAGTATCAGATTATCATGTAATTTTCTGACCGCTGATTAACTCCTCAAACAAGCCGTGACATGTAGCTTCTTCCTAAGTCCAAATGCCTGACAACTATCTACAGCAGCTTAAACTATCAATAGGATAGTTTTATTCAAAATTAATATTATATATATATTAACTATAACTTTTTATTTATTTTAATATTATTTTATTTGTTAAGTGAATGCCTTTGCTCAGTGATATATACAGTATGTATATATCACAGGCCTTGTTGTGGTTTAAGATTTCATTCAGTGTGTTTTTTAGACAGCAGCCCATATGTAAATTAAGCTGCCTGCTCCTGGTTGGTGGTTCACCTGCTGTTTGCTCTGCACACACTGCTGTTAGTAGTTCTCATTCCACCTTAGATTTGCTAGTTTTGTCTGGCTTGGTTGCGATATACTGTGTGAATGACAACGAACCTTGGTAGGGAACAGTTGTTCATCTATGGTCATGTGTTCTCCTGGAGTGAAACTCTCAGCACAGTTCTTCTTGAAGCGTGTCCAGATGTCGGAGATTGCAGCAAATTTGTCTGTTTTCACCCGTTCTTCCCACGTGTCCTTGTCATCAAATCGAAGGTGTTGCATAATTGAAATGAATCTACTACGGGACATTGTCTCTTTGATGACATTGTTCTCTTTGGCGGCCTGGTAGCAGAGTGGTTAGGGCAGAGGGCTGGGAAGCAAAGAGCCCCGGGTTCGATTCCCAGCTGAGGCACCCAGCCCGTCCCCCCTCACCAGGTGTGTCCCTGAGCGAGACACCCAGCGCTAGCTCCCCGAGCGCCGTCTGTGGCTGCTCACTGCTCCCCCCAAGGGGGGATGGGTCAAATGCAGAGAAAAAATTTCGTTGTAAAAATGTATTCAATGACAATAAAATGGATTCTTCTTCTTGAATACTGGCACCAGAAAGTCTGACCAGCAATCCGCAATGGCACCAACAGGACACATGATTGCTCTTACAAACAGAATTGAAATTGAAATGAATGGCATCGTAGATTGCATTGACAAACCTTAGCAGACTTTGTGGGTCCAGCTTGCGCAGTGAAGCACGAGTGATTTGCTACTGCACTGGGCGCTCCAATGTCCTCCTCTACCCACACAGTGCCGTCTTTTGCTGTCTGGCTCAGACAGGGCTTCCCAGTACCACAGTGCATCTTCCATGGAGGCATGTTGGGTTCTTCAGATTCTTCTGAGAAGGTATCAGTGACCTGCTGGACAAATGAAATCTCTCCTCCATCAGAATCTGCTTCGTCCATTTCCTGAAGCCAGGCCAAAGCCTGTTGCGCAGAGAGGTTCTTCCTGCGTGGCAGTGATACGGAGGCCATCCTGATGTGGTTCTTAAAATGCAAAGACGAAATGATTCTCCCATCTGGGTCGGTCTGCTTTTATGCACAGCACAGTGCTGTAGTCATGCCACTCCCTTACATACACTGCTACAATAGACAGCATCACACCTTTTGGCCACCTCTACAGCATTCATATGTTGTGAAAGTTCATGTTGTTCATGTGTTGTTCATGCATTTTGCTGCATGAATCAGCAACAGAGTTCCTTGGTTAGAAGCGCAATCAGAGGGCAGCTGGCACACAAAGAACAGAACTCTCTGGTTGTAGGGGATGTAAGGTGGGCAAATGAACTAAATCACTTCAACAGGTTTGATTTATCTGCCCCAGCCTTTCTACCCATTCTGCCCTCACTCATGCAGCCCCCGATATCTGCTACAGGCATCCCTTCCCCCACCCCTGTTTCACCTCTACACTTCAACCTGCTTCCACACTCTCTGCTCACTGCTCCCCAACCCCTAACCCCCATCCAGGAGAGATTCAGAGGAGTTTTCCTTCCACCAGACTCTACAAGAAAGTCCCTGCAGCTGACCCCACACACTAACTAACAAAGACTAACAAACACACATATCCAATACACCATGGTAGTTTCTATGTGCAATATTTCTCATATGCAATATTAGTCCTTGTCAACGACTGTCACTCCAAGATCACACAAAAACCAAACTCACTTTTGGTGTTATAATTCAGTGATGGCCAATGACAATGAAATAAGATCATTTTATTCTGTATGTGTACGAACATCTCAAAACCATGGACCATAACTTCACTCAGCTTATGACAAGTGTTAGCAAGTTTTCATTGTATTCATGCCATTTTATCAGCAACTTTTCATTCTTCAATTTTTTATAAAAGACTTGTGTTTCCATATATTGTGAATGTGTGTCTTTAATATTTGCAGGTCAGTGAATGTGGGGGATATTTTGTATAGATACGGCGGGCATTTCTGAAGGTTTTCATGTCACACAGAGTAAACAAATGCAAATGCTCTGAGTAAACAAATGCAAATGTCCCAGGCGTTACAGGTAACAGGTGGTTTGCCCAACAATAGACTGAGGAGAATCAAGCTGAAGACCTGTGAAAATCTCAGCAGGGGTTTCAGATTCAGATTTTATTTGTCACGTGCACAATCATACACAGTATAACATAATAACACAAGGTGGGATAATAACACCTCAGGCCTGTCCCCAGAAAATAAAAATTGCGGTAATTCTAGTGTTGAAGCGAGGCAGTGGAAGAAGAGCATTTGTAAAAATATAACAACTTCTAGTGAGTTCAGCAGTACTAGGATTGCCAGACTATGCTAAATCATTTGTGCAGACAGTAGACTGCAAGGAGGGATATTTGACATCAGTGTTGACTCAAGCACACGGGGAAAAGCAGAGACCCCTGGCTTATTACTCAACAAGGCTGGATGCAGTGGCTAGAGCACTATCACCATGCATACAGGCAGTGGTAGCTGCGTCTATGGCAGTGCAGGCCTCAGCCAACAGTGTTGTTCCATCCACTCACACTGAGAGTCCCTCACACAGTAGCTATTATATTGTTACAAGATCTCTTACTTGTCACCTTCGAGGCATTTGTCATGTATAACAGTGCTTCTTTCTCAAGCACATCAAACCTTCCACACTAGTGCCCACACAAGAGGCAAGAGACAAACATGACTGTTTATCTGAGATAACGGAAAGTGTGTTACTAAGAGCAGACCTTGCTGATACACCCTTTAGTGAAACAGACATAACTGGCAAAACCCCTTCCAAAGCACTATTCAGCCCAAGCAGCCGAATTAGTAGCCTTAACAGAAGCCTGCAAATTAGCGAGAGGGACGATAGCAAACATTTACACAGACAGCCAATACGCCTTCTCTACTGTTCGTGTCTTTCCTCAACTAAATAGGGGCATGGTAACATCAACTGGCAAATCTATCAATCATAGAGAACTGATACTTGCATTACTTTAATGCAAGTATCAGTTTTATTTAATTTTGCTGTGCAATTACCCACAAAAGAAGCAATCTGTAAATGCACACACTAAAGGCACAGACACGGTTTTCGGGGGCAATCACAAAGCAGATGCGGAAGCTAAAAAAGCTGTGCCATCATTCACAGACAGCCTTGTGGCTGAAACTAAACAATCCACAGAGATAGATCATCAAGTACTATGTGACATGCAGCAAGCTGCACCACAGAGTGAAAAGCGACGTGGAAAAATAAGGGGGCAGAAAATGAAGAGACAGCAAAACTGTACACATGATCAGAGGGCAAACCTATATTATTGAAGAGTTTGTTTAAAAATGCTGTTATACTAACTACTTAAATAATAATAATAATTCTCAAAGAGCAACATCTTCAGCTGTAAAGATTTCAGAGCGCACCTCCTGGATCCACCTGTCCCACTGCAAAAAGGTAATACCTCAGCCATAGCAGTAGCCGTCTCGAGTGGCAGAGTCTGGATATCCAAGGACAGAAACCAACAGGGTCCTGTACTCGGTAACCAGTGAAGAAACCAACACTGCCCAAAGAGAGTAGGGCGACTGAACATGGCTTGGTACGGAGCAAGAGCAGAGCAGAGGGTACAGGACGGGAGGAGGTGGTGTGACTGTCTTCCAGGAATGTGGGAGACAATTATTAGTCTCTTAATGACAATAGCCTTAGTGTTAGTGCTCTCAATATTATGGCATCTTTCTAGGCCTAAGATACAGGTACAAGGTACGAAGAACTGGGGGAAAACATGGGAGCTCTCAGTGGGGAGACCCCAGAGAATTGACACCCAAGTAAATTTGCATGGTTATTGAGATTGAACATGGACAGAAGTGGTGTAAATCATGGGAGCACGGGCAGATTATGGTTATCAGATGAGAGGGCCTGATAATCTCAGAGACCTAAAGAACCGAATGACCGTAATTTAAAAAAAAGCATCCTCAGAATGTTCCAGAGTTGACAACTGTGTTAAATTATTAATTACACTGAAAAATCCCAATCCTAACCAGAGACTGTTTGCAATAGGAGCGGATGTGACAGGGACTGATCCAATTGGACATTTCTTCATTCAAGTACTGCCAGGGAAAAGAGAAATACACACTAGAGATGAAATAAATGAATTAATAGAAGAAGCAAACAAAAGTGCCAAATTGCATAGCATGCTCTAAGGCCAGACCACAATTAGGAACCGCACCATTTACGCTGAATGATGAGAATGACCCTAAAGGTTTCAAATGTGTTCTTAGCTTGTTTAACAAATCTTTTGTCCCTTAGGACAATCAGTGTAAAACAGTAGATCTGCTGTATCCACGTACGAAGGGAGATTTGCCTCCCAGAGTGACTGCATACAAGGGTAATTACACATGTTTCATTAGAAGAAATGGAGAAGAGAATGTGGGGAAATTAGATGACTCTTGGTGCGCCAATAACATCAATGTCACAGAGGATAACAGAGGATATTCTGCTGCCTGGTTTACTGACCAGGACACCAGCAGAGCTGATATGTGTGTGGAGACAAGCCCGCCCTCGTCTACCAATGCTGTGGCAGGGGAGCTATAAGTTAGTACAGCTGCTGATGCCTTTTCAGTTGTTGCAGACTGGAGACTTTAAGTTCCTGACAGCTAAGCTGGAGGAACACCATAGCCACAGGCACCTGTGGATATTGCGACAGCAAGGCAGACCTCACCAACAGGAGCTTTTGATAACAGGGTGTTCATCGATGAAATCGGGTACCAAGAGCAAGTGCCACAAGTTCAAGGCCAGAAACCAAACTTTAGGGGGAATCACCCTTGCAATTCTTATAATTGGCAATATAATATAAACTAGTAATAACACAGAATGGATCAATTACCTGTATTACAACCAGCAAAGATTTATGAACTTCACTAGAGATGCAGTGAGGGGTGCAGCTGAGCAATTAGGACCCAAAAGCTTGATGGCATGGCAAAACAGGATGGCCTTAGACATGGTGTTAGCTGAGAGAGGAGGAGTGTGTAAAATGTTTGGATCATTCTGCTGTACTTTCATTCCCAACAACACAGCGCCACCAGATGGCAGCATCACCAGAGCCTTAGTAGGCCTCATAAGTTTGTCCTATGAAGGAGAATGCAGGAGTGTCTGACCCATTCACAAACATGCTGGAGGCGTGGTTTGGGAGGTGGGCAGGATTAATCTCTTCTCTCCTAGTCTCTATAGGTTGTGGGGTTGGACCACTTGTTCTAGGTGGTTGCTGTTGCATTCTGGTGTCTTGTATCCTCCCTATCATAGAGTTACGACTGTTTCTCTTCTACTTGTTATTATTTGACTCTCTTTCTGTTAGTTGCAGTAACCAGCCTATCATGCTAGTGCATAGAAGGAGTAGATGAAGCACTCTGGATTCAACTTTATCATACTTTTGCCTATAAATATGAGTGTGCCCAAACTGCCTGCAAGCAGACACTGACAGACCTTGAGACTGTAAGCTTGTGTGCTCCCTTGCCGGCAAGAATAAACTGAACACTTTTGAACTCAGATGCTGATCTCAAGTGCATTTATTTAACTATTAAGAATTATCCTAACAAACCCCAGTCATAGCTCTCCAGCTTGAACAGAAATACAAATTAAGTAATAATATTTATTGGTGTTAAGAGAGGTTTTTATTTCTCTTTGGGAACTATTTTAAAATGACATTTGTTGGTCCACTAAAGGCCAACAGCCAGTCATGTTACACTTAAGTGGTGTGAACGGAGCGTTGCTGAGAATCAGCCGAGTAGAGATTTCTTCATTCTGACACCAATCATTATGGCTTTCACTGTCATGACAGTGCTCACCGATGAGATCCCAGAACTCAGATCACTGAGGCATCCCTAATCGGTATTCAAGCAAGAGTGGAAGTTCATTTTATAGCAAAGCCTGTGCGCAGGCGCGAGCCTTGCTGCAGCCTGTTACACGCCGTCTCTCTCTTGTTACGTCTTTTTGTTTTATTTACTTAGTTATATTTTACCTTTAATTATTTTTTTA
>JAUMHF010000010.1:9633634-9643877 GCA_032359275.1 Microctenopoma steveboyesi | reverse complement strand
AGGTAACTGAACCATCTCTTAGTTATGCTGCTATAGGTTTAGTCTGCTGGGGGACTTTCCTGGCACTCTGAGCTCCTCTCCTCCTTTTTTCTCTCTCCCTCTCGCTGTCTCTTACAATGACATCATTACATGTTGTTAACATTATGTTCTCTCTCTCGTTTTAGTAACATTTGTTTATGTTTTATGAACAATAATTTGTAAAGTTCTCATACCCACGGTGAGAACATTCTAGAAACCTTTTAAAAACCTGCCACTGGGAACGTCACTGGAACATTCAAGGTGAATGCTAAACAAATTGCAATGTTGTGGGGAAAAAAAATCCTAGCTGGGCTGGTTGTTTATAGATCGAATGCAAATGTTTTGCATATGAAAGTCAAATTCAAGTGTCATGTGCCTGCTACAAACACTTCTGTAGATTCAGAACTTCTGTGATAGCAATCACAGAAACGTTTGTATGAATTCTGCCATTTTTACCCAGTATGTTTCAGGGCATTGCTCTTATCTCACAAACCACCTTTGTTTTCTTCTCCAGATTAGAGATGAACTGGTCAACTTTGAAAATGGGCCAATTTATAAGAATCATACTGCTGCTTTGTTGAAATGTGAAAGGTGGTTTTTAATATTTTTTAATATTTATTGCTGGCATTATAGTGGTGTCCATATGTGTTCAGAATAGGTTCAAATGTTCAAATATAGCAGTCAGCTATTATAAATAAAATATTAGTTTTACTTATCACATCTAAATGTAATTAGTATTTTATTAAAAGTGCATATTAATTGCCCAATCAGTTACTGACATGTCAGTTACAATTTTTAACAGAATAGTTGTAAAAATGCCTTTGTTGCTGCATATTAGTAGTAGTTGCTGCAAAGTAGTTGAAGAAGCTCCCCATAATTATTGAAGAAACATTCAAATAAATTATTTTCCTTCTTGACACTTCTCATTCTACAACTATATATATGTATCTATATATAATATATTGGGGGGGGTAGTCTTAGTAGTTGACTTAGGAAAACTGATCAAGATGATGTTAGGTGTGTAGTAAACACAAAGTGTGTATTCCGAAATGCCCGTGTCACCCGTAGGATTGACCCAGGTGCAACAGTTTTTACTGTTGTAACACTGAGTGCCGAATGCAGAATACCACCAGGAAACGGTCTCACTATTGCGGCTTGAAAATAAGTAGCGATGAGAAAATGATGGCAAAGCATCAAAGCTGGTGTCAGTCAATATGAAGTGTAGTGAGTCCAATCACTCTTGGGGACCGCTGATTTAAAGCAGCTGACAGTGATCTCAGTAAAGGGAACCTGGGGGAATTCAGAGCAGGTTAATAATCGGGCATGGGGGCATGACAAGGTAAGTGACACCTATCAAAACAATCGACAAAAGGCCAGGTGAGAGAAACAGAACACTCAGAACCACAACCAAAAATCAAGGATCAGAAGAATCCAAACCAGAAAAAAATCTTAAAAACTAACATTAATAATGAGCCCGAAATCATAACGGAGGTTATAAAATCCTGAGGGTGTTATTTTGGGCTATAAAAATACAGTTGAATCGGTGGATTTTAACCATCAGGGGCATCTGTGGCTCCAATTCTCCTGATCCGTAGAGTGATGTTTGCTGGTATCCCTCGTTTGACAAGTTCATCTTTAAGCTGGAGAAGGAAACAAATAGTGATGCTGAGATACGATCGGTGTAATTTAAGCGAAGATTAATTGTTATTATTGTATATTTCTATTGAATAATGGGATAAGAAGAGGCCCACCTGTTGTATGATGGTATTCTTGATATATTCCTCAGACAGTGGAGACAAAGAGGGGTTCTTTGTTTCTAGAGCGACAACTGGAAGCAAATTGATTGAGACATTACTGTTCAATGTTTTTTTAAACTTTATTTAACACATGCTCAACGCTACAACTCGTGCGTTAGTTACTTCTACAGCCAGTTTGTGTCATCCACACAACCGTCCCCCTTTGAACATAACGTGTAACTAACCTACCTTTTGTGGCAATTACAACTAAGTAATCAGTGCTATGTATTTGACAGCAGAATTTAAATCCTATAGCCTAACTCACTAACTCATAATTTATCAGTATAAAGTCATGTCAGCCCCACTATCTCAGAGGAAACGAAAGACATGTTTTGTATTCACCTCGAAACAATGAATGAACGATTGTTTTAGTGGGAGCAGTACTTGTTGGGCCTGTGAACAAATGTGAATACAATGGTTAGATTTCACAAACTTCATCAATTTATAAATGCTGTAACTGAATTAAAAACAAAGCAGCTTTACTCACTTTCTTCAACAGTGACAATAACACACCGGAGCTCTGAGTGATACTTGGTTGAACTGTAGAAACAGTTACAAGCCATTTTCAAAATGGAACATATACAGTAGATAAAACATACTATGTTTTAGGAAAGCACTTTAAAACTAAATCTCAACATATTTAAACCAGAGGAAATAATGTATACAACAATTAAATAGTAAATGACAACTGTAAGAATCACTGGAATAAGTGCAGGGTGTTGTAATTTAAATACCCCAGGTCATAATATTCAAATACATTCTATACTATATTACTTTGTTATGTAATGTTACTCTTTGTGACCCCACCCACAGCACAGCAAAGCAGGTGCATGTGAAGCTTTCCCTGGCATCCATATGGCCTCTTCTAATTCTGCATTGGCTTATGCTATAACATACTGGATATTTCCATAAAGGATAAAGTCTATAATGAAGAGGCCAAGTGGAACAAGGGGAAACGGTTTAAAGTATGTATTTTAGGAAATCATAAACTGGAGGTACATGGGGGGGACAGTGGGGTGATCTCAGGAATATATGGGCAAGGTATAGGTGCTGTGTCAGGACAGCCCCTGGAGAGGCAGCATTAACCTGTTTAAAAGACCTGGTATTACCCCAAAAACGAGGATCGTTGTGAGGTCAGCTTAACTTGGGCTGGACGCCGCAGCGGGGAATCAAACCTGCTATCTCTGCATCCCAGCCCTCTGCCTTAACCACTGAGCTAGCAGGTAGTGCTGAGGTGGCTCTTTGCAGAGGTTAATATTCAGGCGGAAAAGCACTTACTTGAGAGTCGCCTGGACAAGAAAACACACAGGGTGGCTTTCTCCGTTTTCAGCCTCAGATGGCTTCCAACCCAGGATGAACTGTCCTGGTCCTGATGTGTTCAGATTTATGCCAGATGGTCCACTGAACAACAGCTCAGAAATTCTTTAACAAACAGAAATCAGTACTCTCCGGTAAAGTCTCCAGAACATTCTGGCTTTTTTAAAAAAAGAATGTGTTACATTATAATCCCAGATGAGTAGTGACTGTGTTTAAACAGTCACTAAATAATGTTTTTGGTACAGTTAACTATACTGAGTTTTATTCCCATTTGTTCAGGTGATTTATCAAAGAAAAGTTAAGTTTTTGTGCAAGCTTCTTTCACAGTTTTTGTTAGTCTGTAGTTGAAAGCGTAGTTCAGCCAAATGTTACAACAAAATTTGTCTTCTGCATTTGACCCATCCCCCCCTTGGGGGGAGCAGTGAGCAGCTACAAGCGGTGCTCGGGGAGCTAGCGCTGGCTGTCTGGTTCAGGGACACACCTGGTACGGGGGATGGGCTGAGTGTCCATCCTGCTATTCCTGCATCCCAGCTCTCTGCCTTAACCACAGAGCTACCAAGCTGTAAAAAAAATATAGAGTACAAATAGAATATAAAAATCTAATCTAGCCAAGGTAGAATGTAAAAGTATATACTTTGTCTGTTTTTATTTCCAGTTTAGACAGTTTTCTGATGTGGTATTTCACCTTTTTGTTTTTCCCCATCGTCTCTGTCTCCCTGTGTCTTTTGTTATGTTTTTGTCTGGTTTCCTTTTTCACTTTCAGGCGCCCGTTTTACTTATGCACTTATGTCACGTCCCTGCTCGCTATCACACACTCACCGGTTTCGGTCATGACATTTCCACAGCTGCAGACATGCTCCAACTTGTAAAGTGAGGTCAGTTTTAAATGTTTATTAGTTTTCTCTCTACTTACGTGGAGATATTGGCCTCTGCTTGGATGTTGATTACCAGGGTTTGATTGACAGCAGCAAGCAGCTGAGCTCTATTGGTTGGTGTTGGAGGGAGGAATCTGGGCAGATACAGTCCGTCTGTGCAGGATGCCACCACGGGATCCACTGGGTAACAAGAGTAGTTACTGTTGGATAATTGCCAGAAAACCTCCCCCCAGAAATAAACAGTTTCACACTGTCTCTCATAGACGACGGTTTCAGTGCTGCACTTGTTGGTACATTTGAAAAGTGGCAAGACTAGAAGTTAAAAGCTTGCATAGGTTTATCTAATTCAAGCAATTAGATAAACCTATACTATGATAAACCTGCAGCTAATTGTAGAGCTTTTTAACAGCCACTCTCACTCTGCAAAGTTGCCATTGACTTTTTATTCTAAGTCCAGGTCAAAAATCCACTTACCACTAAAAGCAAACTGAAAGGGGATTCTGCTGATTGCGTTGTTGGTTGTTATCGTTGTCTGTGTCCCATTAGTTTGAGTCAGGATGATGCTTTGCTTAGGAAAGTCCTCCATCACCAGCTGTACAACATACTGTGCTGCACTGCTGTTAGTGGGGCTGAATGACAAAGTACACGACTGTAAAGGGAGGGAATTATAATTCTGTCATCTTCAAGCATCAATGTATCACTGAGCACAGTGTAACTGCTGTCACGTCACATTCCTTGGTCCCTTATACTGGTAGTCTGGTCTCTCAGTCCCTCAGCTCACCCTCACTAACCATTCAGGTGTCACTGATCTCCCTACACATGACCTCCCACCCCCCCCTCTTTTCCTAACTTTTAGTTATTGGTTGACGACTCTAGATAAACAATAGTGTGTACTTTACTCACTGAGGAGAGGGAGAGAACAGGTGGCGGTGTGCAGGTGTAACACTCTGACAGAGACGTGTTTCCATATCTACATTGAACATCATCTCCATCAGGGTCAAAAGCCAACAGATTGAAATCTCTCTGACAGTTCGAAGGAACTCTGAGAAATGGAGAGAGAGAATGGACCAGACAGGTTTTAGACATTGTGCTATTTATATTTATAAAAAAGGTGACAACACAAATAGGGAAATAGTGTAATGAGGCTCACCTCACAAGTGGCAGGATGGTCGTCTGTGGTGATGAGTTGGCTTTACCGGTGTCTGATCGGCTCCTCAGTTCAACCCCAGTCACAGCTTTCCAGCTTGTGATTCCAATTTGATTCGAGATCCAGCTACCCCCATCCAACCTTTAGTGAAAAGTCATAGGAAGATCATTAAAAAGTTGACGGACAGATTGTGAAATTATGTTAATTGGTGATAATAAAGGTTTTTATTTCTTTTTAGTAACTGTTTTAAAAAATTAACATTGTTTCACTGAAGGCCAACAGTCGTGTTACACTCACAGTGGTGTGAACGGAGCGTTGTTGGGCATCAGCCGAGTAGAGATGACTTCATTCTGACACCAGTCATTATGGCTTTCATTGTCAATGATAGTGCTCATCGATGAGATCTCAGTCCCACAGTCCCCACTGAGGCACACCCATATGGCATTTAGGCAAGAGTGGAAGTTCGTTTTATAGCGAAGGACCACCTGCAGAATTAGAGTTTAAATTTACTGCATTTCTTATATATTTAATACCAACAAACAGTACTGACAGTATCGCCTGTAATTCTCAAGAATTCTCAAATCAGTGAATCACATAATTAAAGTAGAATTTGTTTAGTATTTATTTTATGAACTACAAACTAAAGACCAGACTGTGTATTTTCACCTTAATCTTTTAATGTGATGCACAATAACATCACATTGGTTTATACCAGTGGTGATATGTGATTGTCATGCTTTTTAAAACTGACCAAAAAATACTTTCACCTGCCAACACTGGTTCAATCTACACTCTCTAGTAGCATTGATTTCTAAAAATATTTCAAAAACCTATATTATTTTGATATTTCAAACCTCTGTAACTGCCTGATGCATACATTAACATCTGTTCAGTAAAACACAGCTACTTTACAATAAACAAATATGAACCTGACCTTATACTTAAAGATAATGCAACATACCTTGACAGATCCATTTGCGTTAGTGTCTTTTGGGTAGTAGGTCATCATTGTCCCCATGAAATGACTCGCGTGGGAGCTGTAGACCAGCAGCAGCAATAGTGAGAGTGACATAGTGAATGTGTCACTCACACAAAGACAGATGCTATTTATATGACTGCTTTTGAAACAGCTACATCATTTTCCTTAGACTGAAATTTAGTTATAAACCAGGAAGTAGTCTAGTATGAGGCCTTTCTCATGAAAACATTTACATTTCACTGTCAAATATCTAGAGTATATTTAAGGACAACTAGCAAGATGAGTTGCCCGATGCGTATGCAAAACACCAAATACAGGAAGTAGATCCCCTGCTGCAGATTACTGCGTGTTTCTGTGATATGGAAGAAACTGTTGCTCGGTTTATGTTGACGTGGGTTTGTCCTTCACTTGTCAATGTTTATTATGTTAAATTACTTGTACAGTCATTCGACCTGATGTCTAAGACTTGTTGTTGCTGATACTTCACGTTTGTCCGCCAGTCATCCTGCAGCAGGTTTTGGGCTACACATAGTCCACTGCGCTCAAATCACTCAATTCATAGCTCTTGGTCCTATTTCAGTTTGTTTAATTTGTCAACAGGAGACACCTGTGTTAGCTAAACAATTCCTGTCGAGACCTCCTCTTTTAGGGTCTGTCTGGGGTGTTTGGGTGCGCATCCCAGTGTGATGAAATATAGAAGATATCCAAATCAAAATAATCCATATCCTGACACTGTATTGTAAAATTACCTGTTTTTTTCTGAAGAATAGATTCAACATTCATACACACAAATGAATCCAGTTTAATTCCTGTGCTCCATTACTTCATAAATCCTACAGGTTGCTTCAATATTTAAAGAAACAATATGCTATTTTATTTTGAAGCTTTTGTGCTGTCTGTGATCCACTGTCTTGGAACGGTAGTTTTGTAAGGGCTTTTTTGCATTTTGAGTTACCATGGCAACACTAATTGCCCAAAACAACACAGTATGAGCTCACAGGACAGACATGGTATTCTATCACACATAATATACATCCTAATGACTGTTCAGTAAACCCAGCTTTCTGATTGGCAGGACGGCTTTAGAGTTCAACAGCCACCTTTAAAGTTTTTCCAGGAACTTTCTAGTTAACTTTATTATCTCCTATACAGACGTTCTGCTGTAATTTGCTCATTTCCCTCAATGTTATGAAATCTGCTCTTCTTTTATAAACATGCTCATTTCTATGTGTGTTGTTACGACCGGCTCAAGCCACAACAAAACAGAGGAGAGGCGTGGGATAACGGTAAAATAAATGTTTTTAACATTTATCATATGTTTTTACATAACAAAAATACCAAAAATGCAAACCATAACTCAGGACAAACTAACAAAAGAAACCTGTGTGTGTGTGTGGCAGGCACACAGCCACCGCAAATAATGTGGATCAGGAAGAGATTAAGCCAGCAGGATTCAGCATTCATTTATGGCTGTGCAGGTGCACAGGGCCCAGGTGCAGCAGCACAGTCAAAGCAGACTCCGCCTACCTGCAAGAGAACAAACACAAAGCACACAGAAAACAAAAGACTGTCACAGTGTCCAAACCTTTGCCTGGTTGTTTACATACACACATTTTATAACGCTTTCTTTGATATATTTACCATTTAAAATGATACTGTCACCAAATCTAAGCCTCACAGCAGTGAACAAATGAAAAGGACAACTGTTCCCCTTCTATTTTAATATTTTTAATTTGTGCTGCTATTTGTTAAGTGCGTACCTGCACTCAGTGACTTCTTGTATGAAATGTATGTATATATAATTGTAAAATAATGTAACCCACAGTCCTGACTGCGCCTGAGTGTTCTGAGTAACTGTGTATCACAAATATCAAAATCTAGAGCTTGTTCGCACCCAGAATCGTAGGTTCCAAAAGGCTGCGAGTGCTCAAAATATTTCTTTTTGTTATCAGACGCCAACTACTACCTATTACTCTAGAATATTACCATCAATCATTAGGTTCTTCAAGAAGATTGGAAGTAGGGGCTCCACTCAGCGCGCTTAACCTCCAGCCCACAAGAAATACAGTCACACTTTGTTAAAGAAATACAATGTATGTATTTTCTCTGATCAAAAAATCAGGCTTCAACCTTTGTTCAATTCATTACATGACTTCACAGTTGTCTTCAGGGTATACTCAAAACAATTACAATGAAATGGCAAACAAAAAATAGAATAATAGAAACAGGCCTTTTTTAGGTTAGAGTCTCTATACTTAATTCCTACCACACCCTCAGAGAGACTGACATGCAGAACCAGCATCCAGATGTGTGGAGAACATCCCTGAGCAGTGATGACAGTCCAGGTAGATGGGTGAGAGTCCTGTGATGCCACAGACGGGGTCTCTTCTAAGGAAATGGCAACCCAACAAAAAAACTACAGACAAGTGCGCAGTGACATTAAGACTAATTCTTTAAACATTTGTTGTGTGTTCATTCTGTGTGATCATTTTGTTATTCCTTGATTCTACATTACACAGTAATCAGTTTAGATTTTTACCTGCTGACGTGTTTCGGCTACCCCTGCCTTCATTGGAGTTACTTCCTCCTCCATTTATCCGTGTTTATGTTCAGTGTGCCAGCTATTTGTCTTGTTATTTTTATTTCCATAAATGTTATGCTGCCGTTTCTTTCTTCCTCATATTTACATTTTATGTTGTTTGTGTCGTCTATGTTGTTGAGGTGTTCCGTTAGCACTACAGTTTGTCCTTTTGGTATGATTT
Organism: Microctenopoma steveboyesi; assembly: GCA_032359275.1. Lineage (NCBI taxonomy): Eukaryota > Metazoa > Chordata > Actinopteri > Anabantiformes > Anabantidae > Microctenopoma > Microctenopoma steveboyesi. The sequence continues at coordinate 9,634,983 of JAUMHF010000010.1, read as the reverse complement.
CCAGTATGTCGTCCTCGTAGTGTTTCCAAAATAGTATTTTGCAGTTTGGGGGGTAGTGGCTATGGCTTTTTGTTCCGGGTCTTCCATAAAGAACTCGCCGAGGGTGGCTGACAGTGGATTCCCCATGGCGAAGCCTTCCATTTGTTTATATCTTATTTCGTTGTATGTGAAGTAGGTGGAATTTGCTATCAGTTGGCAATATATCGTCTGCTGTGAGGTTTGCCCTTATAATGGGCTGATGATTTTACTGATTTCTTTTGTCTCTCCTATACATAAAAAAAAATAAAAGCAAAAATGAACATACACAACATAAATACACCAACAAAACCACACATACACACACAGTCAGGCAAAGATTAATACATCCTAAGGACAAAATACAGACAGGACAAAAATATGGAGTCATCTACGAGATACCATGCAAACTCTGTAATAAAACATACACAGGAGAAACCGGACGCCAGCTCAACACATGAACAATAGAACATAAAAAGGAATGCGAGAAGAAAGCAGGTCGAAAACACACAAGAGCAGCCAAACAAGAATGTATAATAAAGAAATCAGACATAACAGATCACTGCATAAGGTAAAATCACATCATGGACTGGGAAAAGACAAGGTTCATCAATACAGAACAAAACAGATACAGAAGGTGGATTAAAGAGGCCATAGAGATGAAGAGACGTGGACACGAGACTATGAACAGGGATAAAGTTGTCTACACACTGGATCATGCATGGGACCGGGTCATCAACAAGGAGGGAACAGGCAGCAGGGGGCGACATCGTCAAACACACAAACTAAAGATTCAAGATTCAAGAGGTTTTATTCGTCACGTACACAGTTATGCTCGTACAACTTGCTGTGAAATGTGTCCCTGTTCTCCAACTATATGGCCGTGCAGCATAGGAAGGTCAAAAACAGTCAAACAAGAAAGAAGAGATATGTACATCAGAAGAATGTCTGTGGGGAGTGTACTTATATAATAAGTTTACAAAGTCTCTTATATTACACACACATATATATATATATATACACATATATACATACATATATATATACATATATATATACATACATATATATATATATACATATATATATACATACATATATACATTTTTTTGTGTTGTGGGGAAAAAACTCTTTCCGAGCCTCTCTGTCCTGGACTTTATGCAGCGGAACCATCTGCCTGAGTGCAACATGCTGAATAAATAGTGTGCAGGGTGTGAGGGGTCTCTTATTATTTTCCTCGTTTTGGAGGTGCAGCGTTTACCATACCATACCATACCAACTTTATTTATAAAGCACTTTAAAACAAACCAGAGAGGACCAAAGTGCTGTACAGA
>JAUMHF010000010.1:9615356-9633534 GCA_032359275.1 Microctenopoma steveboyesi | reverse complement strand
TGGGGACGGATCCAGGTCTCAGTCAGTGCAAGCACCTGGAGGTCATGTTCTGTTGCAAAGGCGGGAATGAAGTCAGCATTGTTAACCGCCGACCGACAATTCCACAGCCCGAACGAGAACTCAGGGTGACAGGATGAGGCCTGGGAGAGTGTGCACAGGTTGTGTGAGATGCGTGTTCTCCAAGTTCTGAATCTGGGTGGACGCTTAGAGCAAATAACTGGAATATTCTGAATGCACATGGTTAGAAGGAAGTAGCAAAAGAGGAACATGAGTGTATTACCGGTCTCACTGCTCGGCTGAGTCACGCAGGACGAGTCGCAGGTCTTTACCCAGGTGGGTCTTCACACAGGGGGCTGACGATCAGCAGGATCTTAAGCTGTGGAGAGAGGGGGCAACGACCCAAAAAGTGTCCAGATATACCAAAGTTATAAGGATACAAAGTGGCTGCTGGCGGGGTGGAGGAGGAGGAGGGTGACCGGACAGAGATGTGTGTACCGGAGTACGCAGACAACACAGGTGAAATACATACAAGACGCACGTCATTATTATTTGCCAATATCTGTGTTGAGTGCAGTTAGAGATAGAAGTCGAGTTTGACTAGATTGAAGGTTGAAACGAGAACTTTTTATTGCCCTAAAATGTGGGTATGTAAAGAAGTTCACTGAATTCAGGTTTATTATTTTCAGGAGAAGCCACAGTGTTGACTGATAATGTTAAAACCCTTTAGCTGAGGCCAGATTAATGAGACAGATTTAGCCTATTGTCTGTCTGCTGCTGCAGAGGGTAGTAGGGAAGGGCAGGTAGTGACTCAATATCAGCCCTCACAAGCATAAAATCAGGTACTGGTAAAATCTACCAAGAGCTTTTGTATAAAATATTTCTGATCCATTTCAGAGTGTGCCAGCAGCGGAAGACGGTAGTCATTGCATGGGTCCCAGCACATATAGGAATCCTGGGCAATGAAAGTTGCCCAGAAGACAGGAAGGCAAAAGAAGCACCGCGATTTCAGGATATAGACATAAAACTGGGCTTAGTAGAATCTTATGGCAAGCGATTCGTCTGGAAGGAGTCAATAAAACGCTGGCAAACACAGGTTTTTGAGTATTGGCAAAATTGGCAAGTACCAGCAAGAGGCAGCAGTGCAACAATGGTGGATGCAAGCTGCCGTTAAAAACCACAGAAGAAGAAGATGTTTTGTTGTGTTGCTTCCGCCTTCAGGATTTGTCGCTCGCCGAGTCATGTGGATGACAAACGGTCATGTGGATGACAGGTCAGAGGTTGAAATCTCTTTGACGACTCATCTGAACTATCTGCCGGTGGTCTGAGGTCTATCTGGTGCTGGAAACACTCCCTAAGGGTGTGTCGTAAGAACTGCGATCCGGTGGGAGTGATGGCAGACGGGGAACGGTCACCGCTGCTGTCTGAGCAACATGACGGGACTAACGGCTTCTCTCCCGGCTTTGGCTTTCATGCCTATCCGTCCAAACCACAGAGTATGTGCACTGTTTTTTAAATTTCCATTATATGCTCTTCAAAAGCAGTGTCGAGACTCTTAATCCCTCTCCTGTCTAGGCTTAAGGACGTCAAATGGTAAACATATGTTAGCTAGCAGTAGTTTCAGTATGCAGGCTAACTATCTAGTTGTTAATGTTTACCCGACATGCAGAAGACATTTAATTTAAAATCGAGCTTTGCTTACATTAATCTACATTTCTAGACTTCCTGCAATGTTGATATGAATCCTTAATTTTCATAGTAGCAAGTATTGTAAAAAATATTTATTTCTATGAATTGTAGCGGAAATGTAGGAAAATTAATATTATTATTAAATTGATGTGTTTCAGACCTCACTGATTTATTGTCAGTCAGGTTTGTGTTTTGCATGGCCGAAGGTGAAAGTTCATCCTGATTCCTCTTTGTATAGGCAAGGAAGTTTGGACTTAGCTAGTGAATTAGATTTATCTGTCTAACAAAAGTCCAAAGAATTTAGAGTTGGATGTCTATAACACATAATAAGAAACACCTCTTCCCTTTTATTTACACCTTTTAATGGTTTGGGAACTGAGGATATTAATTGTCTTGCTGGATACAAGACTAAAACTGCTTCGCAGACTGTGGTTGATGTTTGTTCCTCCTCTTCATGACACTGCGCGTGGTTTCAGTTAATCAATGTAGTTTTTCAGGAAATCAATCATCTGGAATGCAGCAAAGCACACGCATAGTTTCTACATTATAAGCCTCTGTGTTGATGGTACCGTCACGCATATGCTAGTCAAAGGTATGCAAGCATTCTGCAAATCCCAGGTTTGCAACATTCAGAATCACTGCAGTCACTATTCAAAATGCTATTCACTTGGTGTGTTAGTGAGAGAGATGTTGGGCACCCAAGCTGAGATACATATATTTTTTTCAGATTTTTACTGCTCATGAAGTTTTGCCTTATGTGTTATAGGCTCCTTTATTCCTGCTGACCAAGTCTTCTTCAAATGGTGGGTTGTCATATCTTCACCACTGCTCTGTGAAGTTGCAGGTGATGTTACAAAATGGGCTTCACAGCCTTCACAGCTCTCACAACACCGAGTGTTGTTTTTCCTGACCGACCTGTTCTGTTTCGGTGCACCAATGGTTTATTTGTATTTCAGAATATTTCAAATTGCTGCACTGCTGCTGTGTGACGTCTGTGCGATACCTCTTGTAGTTTTTGGTGAACTCGAATGTCTTCAGTGTGCAACAAAAACAATTGAATTATTGTTCCTCTTTTAGAGGGGAACAGTTGCCAGACAATGACCTCTTGTGTATGTGTATTGAAAAGATCAGACTTTGGTTGGTTTATTTTATTTATTAATTACTTCACTTTTAGTAACAGTGTGTTCTGCAAAACATGTTTCAGTATTCCCTCACATTTTATACGACATGTTTTAATTACTAAATAAAAAAAGAATTATTGAAAGCTCCAACTGCTTTCATCATTATATTTAGTCTTGCCAAAGACTAACTATGAACATGGACGTTCTGATTTCTCTTTTCCCTTTCTATGTTACACAGTTGGTAAAGTTTGACATTTGTGTGTCTCACTCACTTCCATGTTAGTGCTAAGAATTTTTTTGCTGACTAATGAATTGAACTGACTCATTCAAAGTGCACTTAGACAGGCTTATGTTAATTAGTTAATGTTTGATTGGTTCTTTAAGATGTCATTTAAAATAGATTGACTGACAGTAGTAGTTGAGAGAGTGTTTGTTTTGGGGATAAGAGAACATGATGTTTCTGTCGCTGTATCAGCATTGTTTGTGTGTCTTGATATGCAAGAGGATTAAAAGTACTGGTGTGTAGATAATATAAGGCTTGATGCAAGTTCCTCATACTTTTTTGCTACTGACCAAAGTGTGCTTGATGGGACATAGTATTATGAAACAGAAGGAACAGAAAGTTATGCACTCAGGTAACAAGGTTTACACGCTTATATTATGTCAGGTGCTCAGATTTTAGTCTTTAGTCCTGCACATATTATAACACATATTTAGGATACTTGTGGCTAAATTAAAATGTGCACCTCATCTTGGCAGGCAGAACCTCTAGCTGACATTAAAGATTAGGTTCAAGGATCATAACCGCCCATTTAATAATTTTGGCATACGTTGGTCTGAACAAAGGTGGTAGATCAACTGACCCAACCAAACCATGAACTTTGACACTATCAAAACTTTGTCAATATCAAAGGTATTTTTTGGCAACAGTTTATAAACTAACATACTGATATTAAGATGAAATTACGAAGTTGTTCTTCATATTCTAAGAGAAGTTGCTTCCCTTTTTTCCAAGTTTTTCCTAGCAGCTCAAGAATTTCACTGCATATCGTACTGTGTATGTGACAAATAAAATTAGAATTTCAACTGTTCTCTCTTGGTTGTCCCTCAATCCAGGTTACACACAATTCCCCAGCTCCTTGGTCCTGGACGAGCCTCCGCCCCCATACTCGCCACAGGGCAGCCCAGACAGCAGCAGTGCTCCAGTGATCAGCTGCCGGGTGTGTCAGAGCGCCATAAATGTGGAGGGGAAGACGCACCAGCATGTGGTGAAGTGCAGCATCTGCAATGAGGCTACAGTAAGTGATACAGATTCCTCTGGTGTTAACAAAAAAATACTGCAGCAGCAATAAACAGGGCGACAGCTAAAATCTGTGTGTCGCATGTATTTAAACAGACAGAACTAAGAATGAAAATGCAAAGAATTTAATAGTTCAAATAGTTAATAGTTTTTTTTATACAGAGTGTTACATTTCACCATCCAGATATTAGCAGTACCTCATATTTCTTGTGTCAGGAAGTCTTTCCGTCATCATGTCTGAGACAATGATGTGAATTTCTGCTGATGACCTATAACTGGACACTAAAACGCTAAAAGTCTTCTGATTTTCTCACTTCTTTCATTGTGCATCCTCCTTCATCAGCCGATAAAGAATGCCCCTGTAGGAAAGAAATATGTCCGCTGTCCATGTAACTGTCTGCTGATCTGCAAAGTCACGTCACAGAGGATCGCCTGTCCAAGACCATACTGGTGAGACATGATCACACCATCTTTGCAAAATAAACAGTATAGCAGTTATTTATCGAAAAGGCAGTTATGCATAATTTAAAAAAAAAGGAGAAATCTCTACTTGAACAGCTGTCTGAGGCATTATTTAAATAGTTTTATCTGTATTTGAGCTTAAATGAAATAAAGTCCACAGTTAGCTAAATTAAAACAACATCTAAATGAAAAGGGTACCTCCAAGGTTTCAATACTCTGTAATCGACATTATCATATTATTACCACAGAAGAAATTACACTGCTACAACTAAACTGCAATTATGTTTTTGTAATGTTGTTGTAGGGTTAAAGGCAAGCAGAGAGTTTATTGTTTTTAGCATGTTAGCATGGCGGGGATATTTACAGTGTAGGGGCTACAGTGGATGCACACATCTCCCAGGTCAAAATCAAGCTGCATTAAGGTAACATAGTAACACAGTGTTATTTGGGTTAGTAACTGTAATAATGTTACTATTTGAGACATTAGAGTAACTACTTACTTTTCTCATTACCAAACAAATTAATAATTGTACTATACTACTGCTCAGCACTGAATGGACGATGGAGTGGTTAAGGTCTTTTTATGTGGTTCTGTTGCCAGTAAACGCATCATCAATTTGGGACCAGTTCACATTGGCCGGGACAGTCCTGAAGCACGGCATCAGCCTGTCGGCATCAGAGTCATCTGCGGACACTGCTCCAACACATTCCTGGTAACGAACGCCCACACAAGCACAAATAAGGGATGTTAGACGCTAGCGCCAATTTCACTTCTCATTTTCAGTCTGTTGTGGGGCGGAAATATCTGCTGGTGTAACTTTCTGATAAAGGACTGATGCACACACAAAGAAAAAACTGACTTTTTATTTCCCTTCTGTTTTAGTGGACAGAGTTTTCAGACCGGACCCTGGCCCGATGTCCACACTGCAGAAAAGTGTATGTGTCCCAGCTATTCTCAGAGACAAAATAGTTCCGCTTGGAGTTTTATTTTGTCTCTAAATTAGTTTAATGGTGTTGATTTCCAGCTCCTCTATTGGTCACCGGTATCCCAGGAGGAGGGGCCTGTTGTGTTTCCTGCTGTTTGTAGTCCTGGTTGCATCCACTGTAGGACTTGTGGTGTGTATTTATCCAGTAGATATTTTACTTTATTCCATTGTTGGAATTTATATGGGTCTTAAATTGTGTTTATTTTTTTATGTACTAAATAATGATAAAAATTAGAATCAATAACGAACCAAGTCAGTGCAGACATAGTTAATTTGACCAAGGTGTATGTGAGATATGAGATGTTCAGCACCCTGAGCATCAGAGTCACAGAACTTATGAGATATAAATAGTTTTGTTCCACAGCTTTAGATGTCTCATATGCGTTTCTTTGTTCAGGTTGGTACGTGGAAGACCGCCCAACATTCTAAAGGGATCTATGTGTCGTGGGTGCTGCTGATCCTGTTCGCTCTCTTTACGATGGCAAGAACCATCTACTGGAGGTGTCTCAAAATCAGCGATCCCATATCCAACATCACATAGAGAGACCAAAGAAATGAGGGAAGGGAGGGAAAGGAGGCATGAAAGAAATCTATCCCAGCAGGGTACTGGATGAAGAAGAAGGATCGTGGTTCCTATCAGCAGCTAATTGTGTCCAGATGCACAAGCCAGGATTCACTGATCTGTGATGATAAAATCATCGTGAACAGAGGAGGGGAAGATGATGTGTTTAATGGCTAATTATATTTAAAGTCAATCAGTCATCAACAGTAATCTGATTAAGTACGATGTATAGAAAATTCTGCCCTCACAGATCATCGTTACATGTTGGCAAAGAGGTTGGGAAGATAAAGGGGAAGAAATTAAGGGGAGTTTGAGGATAGGATAGAGCATAGACAAACGTATTTAAAATATTTGACTTTTCTTCTATGCTGGGCTGATACGGTGTCTAAAGATACTGTTTGTTTTTTAAGCTGGCAGTAGCTGTTATTTTCCCATGAATACCCACTTTCATAGGTATATTTTGCCATTTGTGTGACTCGTGTTAGAAGGAGCCAGTGTTTCCTACGGACAAAATAAGTCATATTAAAAAGGCTGATGGCATTCAGGTAAACTGTTTAACAGTTAAGACATGTTTTTCATGGCTTGTTTAATTGTAAATTACGTAGAGATAAACTATCATCAAACTGAGCAAGTTGGAGAAACCACGTTTGGTGTGGGACAATGTGCATTGAATGCAACCGACATAAATATGAGAATTACTTTTGTTGTAAATGCTTGTAACAAGTATAAATACAATAGATTAAGGCGATAAGGTCAAAATAACGAATGCAATAATTAAAGAGAAATTACGGTATTATTGCAGGAAATAGCGGTGTACACAGGGAAACTGAATAAGCAGTATAGTCTCTTCTATCTACTCATGTTTTCGAAGTCAGTCTAGTAGCACGTTATTGTGCGCATAACCTCACAGGGTTTGGGGGCATTCAATTAAATTTCTTTGCTTGGTATTAACTGTTTTTCTTAAATGATTCTCACAGTTTTTGGTTGACAAATTGATCTTCAGATGATGAAAATCAACAGAAACTGTGAAATTCAGAGGAATTGATTTTTTTTCTCTTTAAACTAAAACCCTAAAATGCAGGTCACTGATTTTAATCACTTGAAGCACAGACATGAATGAAGGAGTGTGTGCGTGTGCACATACAGAGGAAATAATTATTTGACCCCTCACTAATTTTGCAAGAAATGACAAGTCTTAGAACAGTCTCATTTTAATGCTAGCTTTATTTTAACAATGACAGCACATCAAGAGAAAATTTTATTTACTGCTCCTAGAGGATAAAGGCTTCTGATTTAAATAAAAGATAGAAACTGATTTGAATTTCATTGAGTGAAATAAGTATTTGAACCCTTTAATCACTAAGGTTTGGAGGCTGTCTCTGTGCAACTTTAAGCTTTAGCTCCCTCTAAAGGTTTTCTATTGGATTAAGGTCCAGAGACTGACGAGGCCGCTCAATGACCTTAATGTGCTTCTTGAGCCACTCCTTTGTTGCCTTTGCTGTTTGTTTTGGGTCAGTGTGGTGCTGGAACACCCATCCACGACCCATTTTCAGTTTCCTGGCAGAGGAAAGAAGGTTGTCGCTCAGGTTGTCTTGGTGACTGCGGTGCCAGCTACTTTGAGGTCATCAATTAACTCCTCCTGTACTAGCAGGATTTCTCACCTTTCTCAGGTGAGATCTTGTGTGGATGGTCATTTTGTGCTCCTTCCGTTTTCCCAGATTATGGCTAAAAGTTTTGTAGCCCATTCCAGCCGTGTGCAGATCTACAATTTTGTATTTCACATCCTTGGACAGCTCTTTGGTCTTTCCCATGTTGGAGAGTTTGGAGTCTGCTTGCTCGATTGATTCTGTGGACAGGTGTCCTTTATACAGGTGATAGTTAAGACAGGTGTCTTTAATGAGGGTGACTAATTGAGTAGGCGTGTCTAACCACTCTGTGGGAGCCAGAACTCTTAATGCTAGGTTCAAATATTTATTTCACCCAATGAAATGCAAATCAGTTTCCATCTTTTATTTAAGGTTATTTTTAAAATTTGCCTTTTGATGTGCTGTCCCTGTTCAGACAAACCTACAATTAAAATGATACTTTTCTGGGACTTCTCATTTCTAACAAACCTACAAATAATTATTTCCTTCACTGTATATATATATACTAAACTAACTAAACTAAACAAAATTTAGCAAACACACTGGTAACAGTCACTTCCTTTGTTAAAGTGGTGTAAATATATTCAGTGGATGTTCATTATTTCAGACTGTACAACTGTCGTTGCTTCTCCCTTGCGGCTTATTATTGTAGTACCTGCTGACTGTGAAACATGTTGCTCTGCACTACACAGATGTACCTCTACTGTATCTTTCTGTCAATGTAATCCTAGTGGATAAATTGTTTTTGTATATTGGTGATACAAAGTAATACTTTTAACAAGCTCCCTTGACTCAAATGTGTTTTTTATTTGTGAAAAGTTTAGATTGTTTTTATAAATGTTTTACTGAACATTGGGTATGCAAGACACAATATCTATAGTATATCACAAGAAACTGAAACCACCAGTAAATATGTTTACCTTCTCAGTAAGTGATTACCCTTGATGACCTTCAGACACCTATGAACTGTTCAATGGGTTAGATCGTAATTATGTCATTTACATAAGATATTAAATATGAAAATTGTCTTAAGCATGATATTGATAAACCATAACGTTCTTTATGTCCTTATCAATGGAGACCACAAGAGGTCAGCAGAGGGCAGTGTCAGTAACTTTTATATAAATATTCTAACACCATATCATTTTCACTCACTTTTTTGTGATATTGTTTTTCTTCTTGTAACACTAGCAGCGTAGATCTAATAGTTGATTATGATATTTCTGGTCAGTCACTAATTTTGTTCATCTTTGCGATAGTCGTAGCAGTACCATTCCTGCCCCACAGAGCATCTTTTCCACCCTTCAAAGTTCAACCCCACACATTTTAAAAGAATTTGTTTGTTTGCCGACTTTTATTATTGTTTCCACCACACAACAGCTTTGGTTTTGAGAAGGTTGAGAATATTACCACAGTATTGCAGTATCTCACTCGATTTCTATTAAAACGTTCTCCAGCTAGAACAATGGGCAGTTGTTCAGGCCTTTCAAAATCTAGGTACATCTGATTTCCTAGATTAAAACAACACATCGGTCATTTCACTTAATCTAGTAACCATGTTAACAATATTTTGCTAACGTGACATCATCATAGCTAAATTATAAATTATATTTTTAGCCCCAGTGGAATCACTAGTCAGCAGAACTCAAAGACATGTCTTTCTCATTTTGCCTTCTCTATCTTCCCCTCAAGACTCACTCACTTGCTTTACTGTCGTTCCCCCTCTCCAGCTGCCGGCTCAGAGGGACGGGTGTAGTTTAGCGTTCCACGGATTCACTCTCTCATGGCTCAAATCCCGCTGAGCCACTAAAATCTTAAGCCCTCAGAAACCCAAAATGCTTTAGTTCTGAAACTCCTGGATTGTAGGACGCTGGAAATTTCTAAACAGAGTAATATTGTAGGACTACTTTTCAGAGAGCCGCAAGGATTTACAGATGTAGTTTTGGTTTGTCTTAACTGCTTTTTTATTTTTTAAAAATCTTTTTATAGCGATCCACTGGAAGAACCCTGTGAAGAGTAATTGCCTTGATTTTCTGCAACAGTGGGACAACTTGTTATCTCCAGAATTGTGGATTATTCTTTTAGAGACAAGAGATTGAAACAGTTTTCTTTATAAACATAGAAAACATAAACATATGTGTATTGTATATATGTCTCTGTGTGTGTGTGTTTGAGTACGTGTACTGTACCTTTTTTTTGGCCATGCTGGAGGAAAAGAAGGCTCGAGATTCTCTGCCACGAAGTTCAGCAGACACACGTCACAGAAAAACATCAAATATCAATAATAACGCCTGTTACTTGGTGGGGAAAACCTCCAGCCACAACTCCAATAGTAACAATGCCATCGAGCCATCACACAGGTAAGAATAAAACATATATATATATAAAACATATCGGGAATTTGTATTCGAAAATATTTTACATTCTGATTTGGAGCAAATTGTAGCCATGCAATCATAAATATTTTTGTAAATTAGTACTAATCTCTGCCTTACACTGACTACAGGGCACAACAACCATCACCAGTCAAGAGATTATTGCTAAAAATGCTTAAGGCTAAGGTGAGATATGGCTACAGTGAAGAATCTAAATCAAAGTTGGTTTTCAGCACTGGTATTATTATTATTATAAAATACATAAATATATTACCTCGTTGTTTGATCAGTTCCAGGAGTTTTATGGATTTGACTCAAGATTATTGGGCACCAATGCTTAATGAATGGGATGGTTTTCCACTAAGACTAAGTATGGTAGGAAAAACCCTTGAATGAGGAAACATTTAAGCCTATTCAGGTCACTTGGAATGCGTTTATTACTGAAGCTGTGTTTATTTGATGGCCACCCCATGCGCTGTGGCTGTTATGAAGCTTTGCTCGACTCTGATGGGATGATAGTATAAAAGAGAAGTAAAGGCTATCCAATGAGCATGAGTGTTATGCGAGCTAAAGTAGAAAAGAGGCTACAAGGAATGGGTGTGTAAAGGGAAAAGTAAGAAAGTAAAGGTGGATAGAAGGAAAGAGAAATATAGTTTGTGTGTGAGAGATGCAGAGGTTTTACATAAGGTGTGAAATAGCATTAGTCTGAAGCAATGCTTTGCTCTGAGATCTCTGTTGCTGTGGATTTAGAGGGCTGGATTTAGTGTGTATGTGTGTGGTGTCTGTGTATTTGCTACACCAAATAATGCATGTTCCACTACAAGGTGGGGAAAACCCACAACTTTGAAGATGTTAAGTCTAGGTTTAAGTTAGGGCAATGGACTAAAGAATCCTTTGTGTCAACGAGCTGCCCTGTAAAGATAAAAAGAAACAAGTTTATTTGTATGTGGGGGGTGGGGTGGGTTGTGTGTTAGAAGTACACATGATTTACCTCTGTGTCCTTTTGTGTCACAGCTCATGAAGCCCGATTTGTACCTTTGGTTGATTTGTATCAGTACTTCAAACATGAAAGCTCTATGCCATCATCCATCTCTACCTGCAGGCAAACTGCAGGGAAAGTCGGAAGGAAGAGCACTGACGCGGACAGTGGTCATCACAGCTGTCCAACTTCAGGGCTGGCTGGTTATTTTGTAGGGGTTTCCTTTTATATTACCCTTTCACAATAAGCACATTAATTTGATCCACTATTGCTAAATGAGTGCAGATACATATTAATCATTATAAATTAAATTAAATGAAACTTAGTTTAATGTTGCCTGGATCAGGTTAACTTCAGCTTTGACCTAAGCACACTGAGGAAACACCTGACCTTGCACTGAGGCCATTTAACGACACAGTCTCAGTTACACACACACACACAAACGCACATTTGGCCTACACGCTCAACCTATGACCAAACGCCCCATGATTTTATGGGAGGGTTTTGGTTTTCGGAATGTGGCGGCTGTGATTGTCATTGTGTGTGTGTGTTTGTGTGTGAGAGAGAGAGAGGTGCAGCTGCTGCTTTTCCTCCGTTTAGTGTCTCTTTTTGCTTCAGCTTAACATCATAACATCATGTCTTCATCACTTCGACGTCAACGTTCACACCCTTGTTTTTCGGCGTCCTGTTGTCCTGTCCCTGTGCGCGCCTCCACCTGTCGACTGTTAACACTTTAACACAACATTACACGCCGTCTTTCTTCGGTCTCACTGTTTTTACTGGTTGCACCGTGTCAAGTTTAGCATCACGCACGAGAGCTAGAAAATGTTCTCAGGTTTTTACACTCAGGTGTTTAGTAATAGAAAAAACTGGGGTAGGGATGTATCAGAGCCCCAAACTATGTAATAGCAACCCAACAATAACATGATGTGAGAATGATGATGAAGTAAGATAACACTGAGAGATGTCAAAGACAAGAACCACCACTTACTTTATGACTGTAGTGTACCTCGATGTCCACAGGATTTCTGTCAGAAGAAGCAACATGGCTCTGTGTGTGTTACTCTGGTCAATTAGTCCACGACTTTGGTTCAAAATGAAATATACGGCCTGGTAGCTCAATGGGTTAAGCGTCAGACTGGATGTGGGATGTGGGATGAAGAAGGTCGCAGGTTCGAACCCTGTCTGACTCCTAATCTATCCCCTACCAGGTGTGTCCCTGAGCCAGACACCGCTAGCTCCTTGTAAGTCGCTTTGGACAAAAGCGTCTGCCAAGCAAAGTAAAGTAAAGTAAATATACCAACTCAAATTTTTGCCAAGACTGGTAAAGATTACTGTATAGTGAGCAACACAAATGAATACCCATCAAATTGTATTAATAACTAATAACAATTGGTGTCAAAGACAAAGTCATAGGCCTGCCAACAGTCCTGGACTGAGGAAAAAACACGATCCTTAACAACAATTAGTTATTTTTGTAACACCAGTATTGATTGTTCTTGGTCTTGCCTCTCTCAGATTAACTCTTCCTCCTCTGCCTCTCTATGAGTTTCTGTCCATTGTAAATGGATACACACTCACAACCTGCGCTCTGTGAAAGAACAGCTGGTCTTCTCACATTAGAAGCATGTGTGCGAGCTGTTGTGACAGCTGTGTTGAATTGTGTTCACATTCTGTGTCAATTCTGACATGTTTTCAACACAAAGGTTTCAAAAAAAGCGCAGATGTGTATTGCTGTAAGTACCTGAACTGTGTTAGGTCTGGCCAAAAGATAAAATGAGTTGAAATGAGTTTAGCCCACTGAGGATTTGGTTCAACAAATGAGGATTAGTGTTTTAGCAGTTGTGAAAAACCGTCATTTATTTCCACAAGCTTAAGAAAAAATCAGAACTAGCTACTGAAGCTAAATACTAACAGAGAGCTTCAGGAGACTTTTCTTTGATTGTTAGCCTTAGTAGTTAAACGGAGCAATGTCCTGACAATGAGATCACTTTGTGTTGGACTCCATTAGTTCATCCACTTGTGAAAATAGTTTCTGGGTCAACCAGCCAGTCCAGCCTCAGGATGAGACTATTAAGTTTGATCACTGGAGACAGAACATCATCGTACACAGCCTTGCCGCTGTGGAGTGATTTTTTATTGCGTGTACAAGAGAGAATAACTGGAGAAGGAAGGGATGCTGGTGACTGAATAGAAAAAGATGAAATGCCCCTTTGTTTTTGTTGTCCAAAAGGAAGTTGAATTGCACAGGTTTGCTAATAACGAAACACTTTTTATTGTCTTGAGAAGCATAGGATGTAGTTTTTTCACCTAAAAGGTATTAGGAAACTTAGGTCTTGAATATTTGTTGTAGGTTGAAGCACATTGACTCATGATGTGAACATTTTGAGTCTGTTGTCTCATTTTGCATCTTGTTTTGAGGCTCATTGTGGTTGTTTCTTGTTGTGACAGATCTGTCTCGCTTTACTTGCTTTGAGTGTCTTTCTCATTGTCTGTATCTCTGTGTATTTTGAGTACATGTTTGCATTTTGAGTCACTTTATGGCCACTTTTAGTGTCTGTGTTTTTTTGTCTTGTTATGGTCTCTTTGTTTGTTTGTGTTTAACTTTGAGCAGTTTTATGTGACTTTGTAGTTTTTAATTGAGTTCTGGGACTTTAAACACAAAAACATGAAGGTCATATTCATTCTCTGACCTGGGGCCCTGGGCTCGTTCCCTGCAGGCCTGTCATACATACAAAAGACAATGCTGCGGTAATTTATTGAATTATTGCTAATAATTATTTGAATTATAGCTTTAAGATCCTGTATTAATAGTTTTATAGCACCACTTAAAGGAATTCTCTTCTCTTCTTTGACTTGTATGTATTTTAAGTCCCCTAAAATAGCAGTTGTCTTCAAGCTCGCTCAATGGATCAGTTATATTACTGTGTCAAGTGTGTGCGTCTGAGACTGAATGACACATACCTTGGCGGTGATGAAACCCCTCAGCTGTAAATGAAGCCGAGGTGTGATGGTGTAACCTGAACTTCACATGCAAATATATTCACACCGAGCTACATGATGCAGTATCACTACTATTTTCCATTTGTTCAAATCATTCAAGCTGCCTGTGAGGTCATAGAGAAATTTGTTTGTATTTTACATGAGGTGTTTTTGAAGTACGCAATTAAAGTAGCTACAGGGGATCCAAAGGGTTACAGTCTAAAAATATTGGTCAGAAAATCTCTGATAGGACCCAGGAAAGATATCAGTCCTTTAATTACGCAGCCTACCACAAAACAACATTCACTTGAAGTGTTAGGAAGCGTGCAAGACGTCAGACTAGGACCTGTTGCAGAATACTCTAAATTTACCTCAGGCCTGCCCCAAAACACTTAAAACAGTTCTATATAAACTATGTTTAAATATTAATGTTCAGTATTTATCACTAACATACTGTGTGCACTGAAACATAAATTAAATTATGATATGTTTATGGATAACTACAAATAGCCTGTTTTATTAAATCTCTGGAGACACAGTTCAAGGACAAGTAAATAATTTCCCTCTGTCACGACTTCACTTCCATGTATGTGTGTTATTCACACTCACACACACATATGACCAGAGATCGTGGTGGTGAGTGATAGCAGCTCACTCTTTGAGCCTGTGGTGATTTATTTTCATCAGCGTTCATTAGACCCTCTGCTAACTGCACCCAAGTGGAAACCCAATCCACCCAAACATTCTATATTCATGCAGATGTCTTTTCAGGATTCGTATGTCACTCATTAACATAAAAATGATCAAAATAATAAATAAATAATAACATTTACAAACATAAAAATTGCTGAATTAAGTAATGAGTTGTAATTTAAGTCATAGAGGGTCATTAGTCCTTCAACCTTAACACAGCTCATCCTTCAAACTATGTCAAAAAGGTCAAACCCCATTAAACCAACCACCACGCACATCTTTTTTTGACTCGTAGAAGCAGGGTTTGCCAGGTTTAGGTTACCGTGTGAAGTCATGTGTCCTTTCTGCACGTTGATTTAAACCCACATGTCTGTCGTTGGGCATGTTGCCAATGACATGCAGAGTTTCTGAAGTAACCACACACCCACATCACATGACCTGGGCGCTGTCTGTCAGAGGAGACTTGAAGCGGCATGTTGGGTGGGGGTGGGCAGCTAAAAAGTGTGGTAATAAGGCTTTTCACTGTCTTGTGCTGCCAAAGGAAGACAGGGTCAGTCTAGAAGCTAAAAGGCTGTGGTTGGCTATTGTTCGAATAATGTTGTAAAGCTAGGTTGTAGCAATGTTCACTTTTGTATCTCATACATCAAATGTTCAGAAATCTCAAAAGCAAGACACTGAATCTATCCCTACCACTAATGGCCTTTCTGCTCCAACAGGTTCCCCTATTGGATGATGATTGTTTTTATTTTAGGCAAGTTTATTTACATCCCCCACAACAGTTATGTTAAGATCCAGCTTGTCTACAGGTTTTATTGCAGACCTTTCCAATACTGGATTCATATCTTGCTACTACGCATGCAAACCTAAATTAGATACCAGAGAAATGCTATGTTGAGATTACAAATTTATTCACTGTAATCTATCATCAATTTTAAGTAACTTTAATGTCTGATTATATCGAATCAAAAGTTAATGCTGCAAACTATCATGGTGGTGTGTTTGGCAGGATGAGAGATTAAGGTCGTGCATAGTAATATTTATATTTATATTTATCATGTATCATGTTGGAAGGGTAAAACACAAATACTATTTTCTCTCATTTTAAGTTTTGCATATTTCTGTAAAGTTATCAGAATTAAAAACAGATATTAATATGACTAGTATGATTTCACACTGCTCATATTTCTTGGCAGTTGTCACTGATCCAGGGTCAGGTTGCTTCCAGCAAATATCCGGGACAACATTAGAGGAAATCTGACATTTATGTGGGGGCAGATTAATGTATTAGTGGTTGTGTTTTACTTAGTTAGGAGATAATGTCAATTTTTATGTGAATGGCTGTTCTTTACAAACTCCTTTCCCATGTCTAATTCAACGTTGAGTATGTTCAGAAATACTATTACACGTTTTAAGATTTTCAAATCTGCGTATGTTTTTAAAGAAGGGAAAACAAAATATGCTTTTTGTTTGTTTTAGTAATAGTAGAATCACATACAAATATATAAAAAAAATAAAACCATGGTAACAAAGGGTAATGTTAAGTAAGGTGTAATTTATTTTTTGCTGTTACACACATGCATGTATGCCCATGTGGGTTCGCTTTGTTGAGGTCACTGCCATGAGATCAAGCCTCTGTCAGGGTAGAGATGACAGCCGAAAATAAAACTGAACTTATTTTGCTTCCAGACACACACACAACCTGAGCACTGCCAGTCAGCTGCTGTGTTGTGGTCAGGTGTTAAGCCCTGTGGTCTGGGGGAGGGGATAAAGAGGATATATTAGTAATTTGTTGCAATGCCCAACAGAGAATGATTCTTTAATGAGAATATTCATCATTGCCTTTTGATGTGCTGTTGATTCAACAGTTTGTAAAATCAACATCCATTCATTAGCAAAGACATTAAGCTCTTAGGCTCTTAGTGTTAGGATGCATCTGGTCTTGTGCTGCTAAATCCAGTTGGGAAGGACTGAAGCGTGATTGGCTTGCATTGTAGTTGACTGCTCTGATGCTGTAGTTACAAACACGGCAAACATACCAACCTTCAGGGTGTGTTGGTCTTAAGCTAAACTTAATGCTTCCTGATTAATGTTTTTATTTACAAAAAAAGGGAATTATTATCGAATTATTTTTAGGCAGTGGTGTAGTGGTGTCTGGAGAAGTGGGTATACTGTAAAATTTACCCCTCAAGTTTTTAGTGGCCTACACAGCAAAAGAAAAAAGTGCAGTTGGTAATAGCGACAGTCTTATACATTTAGTTCCCCACTTTGTAAATAGTGTCTTTGAATATTTAATCTCTTAGGGTGGTGAAGGCAAGAAATTGACACAATTATAAAATGAAAATGATTTGTCTAAATATTTGTCTAAATATTTAATATATGCTGCAATTAACTAGGGTCTACAAAGAAACAATCCCACTGAATTTCTTTCTTAAATGTCTTATGGAAAACCTGCCATGACTCCATTTTGTGGTTTTACTCTGCAACTCGGTTCTGGGGATCTTAATTATAGATAAATATTCATTTTTTTACACAATACTACGCTTAGTTGTAGAAATTGTGACTTTTTGTTTCACACTCCAGTCCCGAAGGTGGAAATGTACCTACATGCTGTTTTCAAACCGCCCGAAAACTTTAGAAGAAGAAGAAGAAGAAGACCGGAAGTCATCAGGATTGTAGATTTTCTTCATAGTAGTAGCACAAAAATACGTTTGACCACTGCGAATTTTCAATTTACAAGACAAATAACCGAAGGTATGTTATTAAAAACAATGTCATTATTGCACGGAGATAGATATGCTTAACAGTGTTACGTGCGATTTGAAATTTCTACCGTGTTTCGTGTTTCTAGGTCTTTCCTCGTAACCGGGCCTCGCCGAGGGCCAGCTGTAGTGTTGCGTTAGCGCATGCTAACAGGACTAGTGGAAGCTAGTTTAGCTTCTTTAGCATTTAACGTGAGAAACAAAACACTGCGTTCGCGTTCATATAATCATTTAACTGTTTTTAAATGTTATTCCCACAGCTCCTCCTTAACCAATCATTTTTAGTATGATTGTAAACTTGACCTTGTTGTCTAATTAGAATTTTAAAAAATTGAATTTGATTTGTAAGTGATGCTTAAACGCATACTGTGACTTGTATCCAACAATGTCTACCACCTTTAAATTGTTTAACATTCAGTAATTTCACCATTACATTGATGGCAGAAACCGAGGGAAGCTCGGCCTGGTAGCGAAATGGGTTAAGTGCCAGACTGGGATACAAAAGGTCGCAGTTCGAAACCCAGTGTGACTCCTTGTCCATCCCCTACCGGGTGTGTTCCTGAGCCAGACACCCAGCGCTAGCTCCCTGTAAGTCGCTTTGGATAAAAGCGTCTGCCAAGCAAAGTA
>JAUMHF010000010.1:9600209-9614658 GCA_032359275.1 Microctenopoma steveboyesi | reverse complement strand
TTCTCAGTCATCCAGGTCATGGTTATCTCAAAAAAGGTTTATCCAATAGCAACTGGACTTAGTAGGTTTCTTGACAAGAAACCTGGACTTAGTAGGTTTCTTGACAAGAAACCTACTAAGTCCAGTTGCTATTGGATAAACCTTTTTTGAGATAAAAATCATGATCATGTGAAATTGTGGTTGAATTTGGCTGCTTTTTGTTTGTAGCTATATACTGGACTCTTATAATCCAGAGTGGACTGGGCATTTGAAAATGCACGATGTAATATTAAAATTCATCAACAAAGGGGGAGACCATATACAGCTGTATAGAGTTATTTAGGAGACCAAACAAATACCTGTCGGAAAAGCAACAGTGGATAGGAAGAACTCTTTAACAGAAGAACCCTCTCGCAGAACGACACTCTGGGATGGAGTAAATCTGCCTTGTTCAGGAACAGTGAGTGCAAAGTGGAAAGAGATATTAAGAACAATAAGCTTAAAAACCACTGAGCAGGCTAGTAGCTCCAAGGTCATGATGTGACAGACGGTGAGGAAGAAGTTAATGACAAGCAGTGTGTTTTCTGGGAGGGGGGAGTGAGTAATCATTGCAGCCCTACTCTTCAGAATGTCTCGGGAAGTAGTTTGAATTTAATTTGTTTGGTGGGGAACAAACAACATTTGTTAAAATTGTGGTTTAGTTTACAGTAACAAATTTCAGCTTGTTACTGTAACGCATAACATCCAGAATCTGTCTAGAACAGTTTTGAATAAAATAAAGCAGATAAAAATATTTTTTTTAATGCTGCATAGAATTTTGAAATGTATTAATGTTAATGTCCATGAAGAATTCTTAGTCTCATCCAGGTGAAGCCACTTTGGATAAAAGCGTCTGCCAAGTAAAGTAAAGTAAAGTTTGTCTATAAATGACTATATGACAAGCTAAGACTGGATGCTCTTCAAGTTGTCAACAATATTGCAAGTTTGTAACATTTTTCACAACTGGCATTTTTTGTACCCTCGTATAGGTGTTTTGCAATTGGTTTGTTTAGAAACATTTTTACCGGTATGTCAGTTTTTAAGCACATTGCTCAATCGTCTCAAGATTGTATACACAACCAGTCTATATATTATATATATATATAATATTTTTTTTATAGATAACACTTATTTTAATGACATTTTTTCTATGCACCAGTTGAAAGAGAAAGAAAGAGGGAAAGGGAAACCAATGTTTTGTGTTTTCCTTACTAAAGAGCTTTGTTAGAAATTGGTTTGTATACCATAGATTTTCCAATAGTAGCCCCGACGTTCATTCAAAAAAATTATTCGGAAGGCCCGGCGTTTAGAAGAGACCAGCAGTTGTTGGAGACCTGCTCTTATTCCCTTCTCAGACGAAATGGAAACTAAGTGCATTTGGCAGTAATAAAAACGATCGGAAGTCGGTGTATGGTAATGAAATGCCAAAGTCATCGGGTGTTTTCAATAAAAAATTTTATTTCCTTGATTCTTTGGCCTTATGAGTGTTAAGTGTTTGAAATATCAAATTGCGAATATTTTCTAAAAAGCTAGGCTTTTTAGCCTCAGCAATGTAAACTATGTTATTCCTGCTAAAGTTCCATTGAAGATTTGCAGTCATCCAGGTAATGGGTATTCCAGGTGTACTGTTGAGTTTAACTAGACGATGTTCCACCTTACGTTCGATTGACTTAATTATTTTTAACTGACCAGCTGGACCATCGGGCTTATAAACTCTAGAATCCTTCACACTTTTATTGTCTCCTATGGGTTGTTGTTCCATCTGACTTTTTGTGTGTCTTTAGAACCACCTGAGACAAGGTGTAAACGACTGAAACAACGTGGGTAGTCATGAAAGAATTGCAGGACTGTCTCTTGTCTTTCAGTTACAGGTGGACTGAATCTTCCTCTACTGTGTTGTCCAATGTGCATGTGAATCTGTTGTTCAGTCTATGTACAAATCTCTATGTTCTCTATTGCTTTGAAATCAATATAATACACAGCTTTCTTTATGTCTTAATTTTGTTCTTGGGGTGGACAAGTTTCTGTCTCGGCGTACTTTATTTGAATGGTATGGGGTTGTTGTATTTGTTGAAGATCCTTTTGAGCTTTCCAGGTGGTAAAATAATTACATATAGTTTAGTGGCTCCACATACACCCACCTGCCACTTTATTAGGCATACCTTGCTCGTACTAGGTTGGACCCCCTTTTGCTTTCAGAACTGCCTTAATCCTTAGTAGCATAAATTCAACAAGGTACTGGAAACATTCCTCAGAGATATTGGTCCATATTGATATAATAGCATTACACACTTGCTGCATATTTGTCGGCTGCACACCCATAATGCGAATCTACCGTTCCACCACATCCCAAAGGTGCTCTATTGGATTGAGATCTGGTGACTGTGGTGGCCATTTGAGTACATTGAACTCATTGTCATTTTCAAGAAACCAGTCTCAGAGGATTGGAGCTTTATGACATGGTGCATTATCATGCTAGAAGTAGCCATCGCTGCTCATACTAGTTTGTTAGAACTGATAAAGCTCTTCACAAGAGAGGGAAAACATTTCGAAGAAGAGGTCCAACTGCCACTACAGCATCTTTGGCTCTGTTCGATATTGCTGCATTGTTTAAACTGCTGCCTCTTATGCATGCAGCATAGTTCTTTTAGGCGTGTTTGAAACATTTACCTATTTTGATGTTTTGCAATTTTGTTTTGTCTGTCTGCTGGAGGGATTGTCAGCTGTTTTTGCCAGCGATGTGGCGGAGAATGATCAGGTTTCTCCATTGCAAATATGCCTGCAATTGTTATGTCTTTTTTTGTGCTTTTGCCTATTTTGTTTCTTTACTAGTGAAGACCAGGAGGTGAAGCAGATGCGATAAATGTCTACACGACAGGAATCACCGGAATGGGCAAATAAAGACGAGACCTTCCGTGTGATGGATTTTTACCCATCCAAGAAGCATCCAAGTCAAGTCAAATTTATTAACCCCTTTCTTTGTTTTTTAACTTTTCAGCTTTGCGTTGCAATCGGAGCTTTGTGCCCCCTCTCCTGCTCCAGGGCCCCTAACAAGCCCCATACTTAAGGGGGTCCCAGGGAGCTCGCTTTTGATTGGACAGCAAGCTGCATCCTTGCAGCTGGCTCAACTGAAAGCCTATCTTGCACTGACACAGATGAACAATGCTTTTGCTGTTGGCAGTCGAGCACCAACCCTGACAGCCAACTCCAGCAAACCGGCTCCCTACATACCTGCAACACCCCCCTCACCGACTGCTACCGCCATCAGTTTACTTAATTTTCTGAAGATTGTGAACAACATGTCCCATCCCCTGTATAACCCCTATGCCACAGGGAACCAAAGTTCAACACAGGGTCAATATGGACTCTCTAGCATGCAGCCAGAGAGGGACCCTCGGAGAACAACTCCACATCTTGGACTTGCGTCAAACTTCAACACCTCTGGTGCTCCTTCGTCCTCTTCCACCGATGCTGCGGAAAAGATTCCACCACTGATGTCTCAGTCCCTGACCTACAGGCCTGAAAAAAGTAGGGCCATAATGGATGATGACATCGAGAGGTCTATAGACTTGCATATTAGCAGAGCCAGAGAGGAGGTGAAGTTTCTTGGCAAACTCACTCATCAGCCCATTAGCCAGGGCTCTCGGTTCAGCAGTGCTCAAAGAGATGAGTTTTTCTCCTCAGGTGCAGGGTTGACGACTTATCCATTGTCCTCGACCTCTGGCCCTCTAGGGCATAGACACACTGTCACTGAAAGTGGTAGTAGCTCCTTGGACTGGTTGCCGAACTACAAAAAATCAACTGCTGAGGATTCCTCTAAATTTTATTCATCAGCTTCTTCTATGCATGCAAGCAGTAGTGACGGTAGGTTTAATTCTTCAAGTGAAAGAGAACATAACAAATCCATTCCGGGTTTAGGTGAAAGTGACTATTCAAACAAACCAGTGGTCACTGAGTCCAGTCGCCCCAAGTACACTTCTGAATCAGCTGCCAACATTCTTCTGCATTTCGGACTTGAAAAAGAGGACTTGGAGCATCTCATCTCCTACCCTGAAGACCAGATCACCCCTGCAAATCTGCCGTTCATCTTGCGCCAAATCCGAATTCATAAGGCCAAGAGAGGAACAACTGGTGTTCAGTCCCTTTCTGAACCTCAACATACCGGAAGTGTGAGTGCAATGGACAGGTTAAGTAGTTCTGGCATGTCAGGGATACTGCAGGAGGAAATGTCATCGGCTGTTCTCCAGCCAAGTAAAGTGATTGATTATGGACATACCGGGAAATATACTGGAGGGGGTGATGATGACAATGTAAAGACTAGTGGCAGTAGACCTAACAGCAGTGGTAGTGGAAATACATTGCCAATGGGTTCTTATGAAACCAGCCACAGTCAAGAACTGAAAAATAAACCAACTGAGGTGAGAAGCAGTGCCTTGGACTCCTCACGTGACCAGGGGAGTTCTATTATCAGGTCGTCATACAGAACTGAGACAGGTAAAGAAGCGAGATCTGTGGCTCCCACAAGCAGTGATCCTACTGAACGCCTGCAGAACCAACAAATAAAACACTCTTCTCAAACAAGCCATAGCTCTTTCTCTCTACCAAAGAAAGACACTGACCTAAGAGTTCACAAGTCTGAAGCTTCTAAAAACCTTTCGTCCCAAAAATTGGATGCAGTTTGCAAGTCGTCGTCAAAAACCCCATCTTGCACTCCGTTCCGTGATGTGCATCCCAGTCGTCCTGGCCTTGTGGTCATTGGCAGTAGTGAGGCTAGTGGCACTAAGGATAATAAGAATAAAAGGCAAGAGTCAACAACTGCAGAGAAGAAAACACAGCAGCAGGAGCAGCAGCGACAACAACCACAGGCACAGATTCAGCCCTTGGTAAAGATTAAGAAAGGATTCTGGCCTCCAATTTTACCAAAAGCGAAGCCAATGCCAGTTCCTCCCGTCTCTCTCAACCCCACCACCCCACATGCCTCGCATACCATGGCGCGTTCAGTGTTTATACCAAATGCCCCTCCAGTAGTTACTCCTACAGCTCCTCCTCAGCCAATTCAAGCATTGTTCAGCCGTACTCCGATGCAGACACTGACACCAACGCCGCTTTCCAGCAGACAGCCTCCAGCAAAGATGGCAGTCTCCAAGTGTCTGCCAACACTAGTGATGATGCATGACTATGCAGCGGCCACACCAAGAGTCTTTCCACATACCTGTTCTCTGTGTAACAAAGAATGTGCTCGTATGAAGGTGAGTGGAAGACTGCACGCTGTTGTCTCTCTCTCTGGGTACATTGTGGATGGATTATTACTGTGTCTAAATATATCTAAATGTAAGTCGTTTTGTTTAAATTTTATAAAGTACAAATATTATACAATATCTGATTAATGTAACAGAATGGCACCCTAGCCTACTTTTTTTTGGTAATTAATATTTTTTTATACTAAAAACATGGTACCCCGCAGAGTAACTGGTTGTCATAGCAGCATGTGAAAGTGCTGACACAATTTCACAGCAAGCACTAGGTTAATGTTACAGCTACTGTCCGACATATTGTTTTAATTATCAGCAGTAATTCAATGTTATATTGTATGATTTACACGTGACTGATGTTAAACTTTGTTATAAGAAGACTTTCCAGTATAGTAAACGATAGGATCCAAGTGGAATTTCCATAATAATATTAAATCAACTGGGTAATTCTTATTATTATTATTAATCATTGATTACTGGTTGTTGACAATGAAACCAAGAATCTAAATCGTGATGGAGAAAAATATCCTGTAATGCCTGAAAGAGAATTCCATTTATCACCACAAATATCAATCATTGTTCTTTATGAATCACACAATCAGCAAGGATTATGTTGTTCTTTAGTTAAATCAATCTTCTGTTTGGGACCCCTCCCCCACTTCACATTTGGTTGCTCAACAAAGACACCTGCACTGTCTTCAACCTCCAGCCAATTTTCCACATCTTGCTGCCTCCACCCCAGATGTCGTCATCTCAGACTGTGTGGTTTTGTCCTGGTCCATCTTTGACAGAGACTTCTGCCGAGGTTACCCTAACCACACCTGGGGAAATTTCCATACCACACTCAAAAACCAGAGCCAGAGACCCGTGGATCCAAGAAGAAGACTTTTTCTTTTTTTGGTTATTACTGTGACTCGTTTCTATTTTTTATCATAAAGACTTGTAAATATCATTTACATGCAACTTTGATATTTATTTACCCTTCTCAGAGGGAATCAAGGTTGTTCATATTTGAGGATGTTATATAAATGTCTATCAACAAAGACTGTCTCGCTATCTCACACAAATGCAGATACATAAAATTGGAATTGGTGGCCAGGGACAACCTTTGGAGATCTGAAGATATATTTTTGTTTTTTAAGATTGTTGTAATGTTTAATTAAAAAATCTGTCAAGTCAATTGAGACTTTTATTTATTTAATGATAATGTTAATGATATTTATCTACATGTGTGTTGTTTGGACTACTAGGATTGGATCTGCCATCAGAACACTAGCCTTCACCTCAACAGCTGCAAACTCCTACGAGCACAGTCAGTCTTTTTTTCTCCTTTCTTTATTATAGTTATTTTTTAGCTTTTAATGTCTTGACTGTTGTTTAAACCATAAACAGCTAAAAGGATAATTTTGCGCACAAGAAACCAATAACTTATTTCCAACATGGAACCTGTTTTCTGTTATAAGGGTAGTGGATTGTAGAAACCATTTCATTTTGTTGTCATTAGTGTTTTAATAGATAAATATTAATTGGGTTTTTTTCTACAGATACCCAGTTTGGGATGGTGAGATAGTACTTATCCCCAGGTAAAGTCTCAAGACAAGTCAAAATCAAACTGTTTGGGAACCAGTTAATGTATTTTTTTCTTCAAAATTCTATTCTCTATATACTATCTCTCTTTATATTTTCTTTTCTTTAATGCTCTCTTTTAGCACTACAGATGCTAAGCCCTTACCCTCACCATCAACTTCTGCCCAGCCTTCCCATCCTCGTTACCAGAAAACCAGGCATAGAAGTCGCTCTCGTTCCAGCTCCAGCTCCCGATCACGTTCTCGTTCTTGTTCCCGCTCTCGCTCACCCAGCCCTCGGCGCTACTATGGCACAAAGACTAGAAGAGAAAAACGGAGCAGGTCACGTGAACCACATAGCTCCAGATATTCCCGCAGGTATGTGACACATTCACATATATATATATGTGTGTGTGTGTGTGTGTGTATATATATATATATATATATATACACAACAATATTGGTAAGCAGAAGAGATTTCACTGAACATCAGTCATCAATTTTAACTGCACAGCATTAAAATATTTGTTTTACATCACATCTAACTTATTGTGAAAGGTGCTGTTGATTTTATTTTTTTTGATTTTTTAAAAAGATTTTATCTATATTTCAGGTCTCGTTCTCATTCGCCACAGTACGACCGTCCGACCTCCTCTCGCCATCGGTCACGTTCAAGGAGCTATGATAGGCGGTCCTCGCCAAGAAGGAGAGATGAGAAACGGTCCTCACCAAGGAGGAGTGAAGAAAGACGACCATCTCCAAAGAGCCGTGATCGGCGATCACCAAGAAGGAGTGAAGAAAGACGGCCATCTCCAAAGAGCCGTGATCGGCGATCACCAAGGAGGAGTGAAGAAAGGCGGCCATCTCCAAAGACCCGTGATCGGCGATCACCAAGGAGAAGTGAAGAAAGACGGCCATCTCCAAAGAGCCGTGATCGGCGATCACCAAGGAGAAGTGACACAAGAAAAAAGAGCCATGAAAGGCGGTCATCCTCCGAGAGATCATCCCCTCAACAGAAGCAATCGAGCAGTGCAGAAAGACTGGCAAAGAAACTACTGGAGAAAACAGGTCTGATAAACATTCTGAGATCACCACGCTATAGCGGTCCCTAAAAGATTACACCAAACTCCATGCATCTATGAGCGTGCACATTCAAATGCCAACTTGTCTTTCAGTTGTTTTACTTCTTTATTCTTTAATGCTTTTTTACATAAAACAGAAGCCCACGTGATTTTGCTAGTGAGACTATTCTCCAGTCTAAATATCATAATGAGATAGCACTTTATGATAATAATATAATTATTTCTATATTTGCTCATTATAATCGGCTCCTCTGCAGAGTAAAAACTCACATTTCTAACACCCTTTTTTACTTCGGTTTTCTAGCCGTCCAGACTCTGACAAAACAATCTGATCTGGAGGCTGTGGTTAAAACTTTGGCACCTGCCTTGCTGGCTGAGCTAGCGAAGATGAAGTCTTCTTCTTCCTCCTCATCCAAAGACGTAAAACGTTCCCGGCCTTCAGTGTCTGCTGTGGGCAAGAGGTCATCCTCTGATGCTTCTTCATCATCTCCACTGTCGGCAGCTAAGAAGACTGTGTCAACAACATCCTCTGAAGCAAAGCCTAGCCTGCAGAAGGCACAGGCAAGTGCTTCCACAAAGACTAAGGTTGGTATATTTGTTTGTGTTTATTTACCAGGGATATGTGGCAACTGTTACATAGTCCTAGGAAATAATTAATTTTGCACTGTCTTTTTTTTCACTATTGGTATAATGTTTTGATGACAAACAGAAAAATATACTTTAGTACATGGAGTACATATACCCATTGAGCCCACCTAGCCTGCCAACTTTCAACTTAAATTAAAAGAAGGAACAAAATCTTTTGCAAGAAATTATTTTGTTAATTGTTTTTTGTTAGTTTGTTATTAAGGAAATACCTGCTTACATGTAGATTGATACTGTAAACCAAACTTATTTGCCTGACAATGTCTAAACAAAAAGAAAAATAACAAAACTTTGATGTTCAGGTGGTCTTGAGAAATGTCTGTTTGCCTAGATTTTGAGCACCCTAATGGCAAGTAAAATTACAATATGCAAAGGTAATAGTTTTTTCTATATAGCATGATAATGTTAAATAACAAATGTTATTATTTTACAAGCTGGGTTTTAACATCATGACAATAGCCTGTCGTCCTACTGACATGCTGAGGCTATGTTTAGGCCATTTAATTTCTGGAGGATAGCACTGAAGGCGCAGGTAGAAAATTCACAGCCCATCATAGATATACAGTAGATGAAAAATATAAAACAAATTGGGTGTTTAGGTACAATTACATGTAATGTGTGAAAGTAGTTATTATTAAAGACATAAGTGCCAGAGTAATCACAGATGCATTTTTATATTTTCTAACTCTTTCAGTATTGAAACAGTATTGAGTCTGTTTTTTGTTTTTGTTTTCTTTGTCTCTCTTTACGTAGTTGGTTAAGCCTTCACCTCCAACCATGGTGAAGCTAGGTGGGATTCGTAGTTCTCTCTCTCACAATGAAGTGGTCGCTGGTGTAGAGTACTTTGGGAAAACAAAATCAGTTGTGCTATTTCGGTCCAAAGCGGAGGTATGTATAGTGTCGGTCAAGAGTATGTGTTTCACAGCTCACTTCACTACCACGCTTACTAAAAGTGAAGAAAAAACAAAAATGTATTCAATTTGCAACTTTTTTTACAATAGCATTTATTGGTGAGCTGTTTTTAGTTTTGTTGCTCAATGAGAGAATTAAGTGTGCAGGTGGCCCTGATAATTATCATCATTCACAATTATGCGTTTGATCTGCATTTGTAGGCAATTGTGTGTTTTGAGAAAGAGGAAGATGCCAAGAAGCTGAAGAGTGTAAAGACATTTCAAATGCAAGGATTGCCAGTCTCTGTTGTGACAGAAAAGGTATTAAAATATCTACATTTATCAGGGAGATATATTTGTCTCGATGTCACACAGTTAAATCTAATATAACAAATTGTAATAAAATTATATTGTTTATTCACAGGTTACTGTTTCTAAGGAACAAACGAAGTAAGCAATGCTCAACACATTCTGTCTGTCCCCACATTTTCAAATGTCATAATTATAATATACAAAAGTACACAACAGCGTAAAATTACACAAAGGGATTTTTAAGTGTCCAATCTTGTTAAATAGCATATTTATTATTGCTTTGAAAAAGTATGAATTGCAGAGGACAGTGTTATCTCAGTAAAGAACACAAAAACATTTATGATCTCAAACTTAATTTTTTACTTAGTTTGTGTTTCTTGTTTTGGTGTACCTCTCTTTTTTTCATAGGAAACCTGACACGTCCACATCTCAGGCCACTAAATCCACAACCACTGCTAACAAACTAAAAACAGAAAAGGTTTGCCTTCCTAAAACTCACAAACAACAAATAAGATGTCCTAAAAAATCTTCGGTTTTATCCTCTGGTGCCAAAAAAACAGCTGGCAAACTTACCAAGGAGAAAACTGGTACTAAAGTCTCAGCAAATGTCACTAAAGCAAAAGCTTTGATTTTGAAAGCAAAGGATGTCTCAGCTGAGCAGAAAGCCAAGGTTGATAAACCAGCAAGCGTCAAACCGGCTAAACACACGGAACCTGACACTAAAAGAAATGTCTTGCCGTCCAGTGAGGAAATGACCCCAAAAACTCCAGCCGGCAGCTTGTCTTCAGAAGGAGGGACAAAAGACATAAAGGTGCCATCCAACTCTACGGCCACAGTAACTTATCCTGACAGAGAACTTTCAAAGTCCAAAGAATCAGAAAAGAAAGCTCAAGAATATATGGCGGTGCCAGAGGCCACAAAAGATGTTTTTGAAACAGAAAACGAAACAACTCCTGAATCAATGCAGCTGGTAGAATGTGCAAAATTTGATGATGAGGCGAAAGGGGGCAAGAAAGCTGAACCAATGGATATTGGGAAAACAAACAATGAAATAGAAGTGGAAACCATGGACATTGAGACTAGTGCCGAGGACAAAGTGGAAAGCTTGACGAATACAGAAGCTTTGACACCAAAGTGCAGTGAGAGTCCCTTATCAGCCAGTACAACTGAGATAAAACCAGATGTATATCATAAGTCATCCACTGCAGACACAAATCCTCAAATGCCACAGGCTGCCATCAAAGCATCATTGCAGGTCCAGCAAACCACTCTGCCAGAACCACAGTCCACTGCACAAGGACTGAAAGCAAAGACAAATGGTTCACAAACACCTGCACTAAACTCACCTGAAGCTGCTTTGGAGACAGAACTCACTGTTAAAGAGGAAGAGACAACAGTGCAGAAGGGTATGTTGGAGACGATTTCAATATTTTTTTTCAACCTGGGTGAACTTGTTTAACATAGCTTTGATAATGAAAACATTGCATTGTCGTTCTTATAAAAACTCGGACGCTTACTGATTTTTTTATTTTAATAAAGTGGAATATTTAGCTATATATATATATATATATATATATATAAAATTTTGTCATTGGCTGATTTTATATTTATTTGTCTTATGTGCTTTGTAGATCATGACAGTGCGGTGAAGACTGAAAGTGATGAAACATCAATTGAGGATGCCTCCACTGTTTTAGGCAATTTGTCAGCTGTGTCAACTGAATTAGCTGCATCTGTGAAACTTGAACCAACTGCTCCTTTAATGAGTGAACAGCAACCGGCAGCAGCCACAGATTCTCCAGCTGAATTGGCGGGAAAGCATGAACCACCAACAATCACTGTTGGGGAGATGGTAGAAAAGCTCCTGCTTCTCAATGAAATCCGTAAGAAACTGAAAAAGAGTTTGTGAGACTGATGAACTGGATCAACTGTGTAGATTGCAGATGTATGTTTATATGTGATTACAATTGAATTTGTTTTATTTTTCTTTTACAGCGTGCCTCAAGACAAAAACCTATTATTCAAAGAAAGTAAGTTTTATCAATTCTTGTATTTATTACTGCAGAAAATTTAAAATTTATATAAGTTTAATAATAATCAATGGAAGGACTGTTGAATCTACCAATTATTTAAGGTATTAATCCTTATCAGGACAAAGATTATATTTACCGGTAATGTATTCTCTGATAATTGTTCAAAGCACGGAGAAAAGAAGTTGAGCTTTGCAATAAAGATACAAAATATTTCAGTTGGTTTAAGAGGTGCAGAGGTGATATGTAATGTAAAAGGTTTTGTAGATTACTGTAGTTGCTGTCAAACACATTTCCGTACACACTTCCATTGACATAGATATATATTTTGTGTTCAAATACCCGTTTGTTTTTTACTGGATACATATTGCTTTAAGTTTTTTAGCATACACAGACATTCTGTAAAATAAATTTGGGGCTAGTGTTGATAAAATATCCAGACAACAGTAAACAATTTAAGTCATGTAAAACAGTGTAAAGTGCACTTGGATTAATTGTATCCTTTATTTTTCCAGTGTCATGCACTTACTCGTAAGGTGTTGCTGATAACCAACTTGCCGGAGTATAACGATGGCTCCTACACAGAGGCGTACATCGCTAATTTACTCAGACCTTTTGGATTTTTTTATAAAGATGAGAACATCTATGTTATTCCACAAACATGCACGGTAGGTGCCATTGTAGGTATAGATGAATGTTTACCCTCTAAAAAAGACTATGTTTCGCTGTTGTCTAACAGAGATTAACGCTTATAATTAATACTGTTTATGTCTTGCTTCCCTTCCAGGCCTTTGTCCTGATGCCAACACTAGAAAACATTATGAAACTCCACAACTATTTTAATCTCAAAGGCTGTATACTTAAGTTGCAGATAGTAGCCAACAAATTAATCATGACGCCAGTAAGTATTTGTGCTGCATGCGTGATCATTAAATGAGGGATTGTTGTAAACTCCCCCAGATTCTTTTTAGCTCCCTGTAACTTCATAATGTTATTGTAACTGAAGGCAATGATCTCTATATCTACATTTTAAATTTCTCTAAAATAAAGAGTGCACACTTTAGGTAACAAGTCATAACAATAATAGGATGTTAAAGCATTAACTGTTCAATATGTACATTTCACGATTTTAAGTTTTAAATGAATCTCATATGTTTTATACATCTTTGAGATTTTTTTTGCAGTGTCTATTAATAATGGTATATTTTTGTGAATGTATGACTATTCTAACTCCTTCTTACTCGGATGCTTTTGTTTCAGCTGGGGTTTTATAAATCTGTCATGAAGCTAATGCGTTTTGTAAGTAACACATTTTTTTTCTCCTATAAACATTACATTAGTATTTCATCTTCATTTTCCAAATTAAATGAGTTGTTGGTTTGAATATTTATATGTTTTTTTTCATGCAGCCTGTGTTTGGTGATGGAACAAAAATAGTCTACATCAAGAACATTTCAGCAAGTGAGGCCAGAGACCTCAGGGAAACTTTGAGAAAAATAGGTTCTGTCAAAAACTACATGCCTCTGCTTAACAAGGTATAAACACACAACAATGGTTTAAGTATAAAATTTAAATGACTTCCTGTTGACATTATTTTTCCACCTTGTGTGTTCCAGGTATTTATTGAATTTGAGTCCATTCGTGATGCTGATCGGCTCGGCGTTTGGTACAGTCTCCTTAAACGGACCCTTGGCCACCGAGTCTGCAGGCTTGCTGCACCTTACTGTCGCACTAAATCACTGCGTAAGTCATAGATAAGTAAACACACCCATAAGTTGTAGCCTTTGTTTTTTTTTGCTCCATTTAGGAACCACCAGTCAAAGGTTTGGACACATACAGAAATAGCATCAAATGCATCATCAAATTCTAATCTGAAATATTATAAGAATATTAAAAATTACTACTGTATATAGTAACTGTCTTTTTGAGGAACATTGACCTAAACATACCTAAGAGGTATGTCTTTCTATAACACACTGTGTTTGCTAATGGAGGTTTATTTCATTTCATTACATACAAGAGGATAACTAATGATTATAAAACCATTTTGCAACAATAGTAACACGGCTGAAGACATGCATCTTTCATAGAAAAAATGTTAAAGCTGATGTGTGTCCAAACCTTTGAATGGTAATGTGTGTAAAATAAAGTAATGTAAACACTAACAGTATTGTGTGTAAACAATACGCTAAGGTAGTTGGAGATAGTATTATTGTGTAGATCATTTCAAATATCTTTGTACAAAACATTGTCTTTTTCCAGCACCTAAAAATGCTGAAAGCGCTATGCCAGACAGCGAGGATGTTGTTGCTGGAGCAACTGTACCAACAGCAGAATTTGGCGTTCCACAGGGCACCACTTCACCCTTTTATGTTATGCTGAGGTCTAGTCCTTTCGTGTTTCCTACAATGTCTCCTTGGTTCATCATCCCAGGTAAGAAAGACGACTTTTAACTAATTTCAGCTGAAATTTTACTATGTTTACATATTGCTTGGTAAAGTGACAGTGTCTATTTTTGACTCCTAGATCATTTGACAGTCCAAACAATGGAAGATATTGGGGTGAGAATCGATTTTTTTTTTACTTTACTTTACTTTACTTGGCAGACGCTTTTATCCAAAGCGACTTACAAGGAGAAGACACCAGCAATTACCA
>JAUMHF010000010.1:9585298-9597275 GCA_032359275.1 Microctenopoma steveboyesi | reverse complement strand
GAACTAAATGGTAATTGCTGGTGTCTTCTCCTTGTAAGTCGCTTTGGATAAAAGCGTCTGCCAAGTAAAGTAAAGTGTTGGGGTCTATAGATGGATAGATATAGATATACATCTATAGATATATATACATCTATATCTATATCTATATCTATATAGATAGATATATAGATATTTATATATATAAAATATGACACACACAGTTTTGTATAAGTGGGTTACCTCTATATTTCCATGTTTAATCCATACTTTGACACTAAACTGACCCTACTCCTTTTTAGTCTGCACAGGGGTAAACCCTGTGTATATGACTGCTGTTATGGTTATTTGTCAGATTTTTAAAACGCTGCCGCTTCACCGATACATAAATTAATCACCTGTTATAGCCAAGAAAGCTTTACAGTTAGGAAATAAACCCAGCTTGAACTTGCAACTAAGTTTTTATGTTTTTGATTTTAGTTTGAAGACCCTAAAACAGCGCCTTGAGGACTCCAGTGAGATTACAATCAAACTTGATCTAGACACCATTCACACCGGTGCTGATAAGAATCCCCCAGCTGTGAAACATCAAAAACAGCCATCTCTTCCTGAATCTTCTAAACCTTCTGACAGCGGATCTTCTGCAAAACAAACAGCTACAGCTGAATCCACTGTTTCTGAATCGGCTGCAGCCGGATTAAGTCCTGCTTCTACGAGCGATATAGTGATGAGGGAGGAGGCAAAGGATTGCACCACGGACGCAAACGTTGTCTCTAAGGCAAATGAAAGTGTAAAGGGTGAGGACGGGTCAGTTCCAGTAGCAACTGCTAAGGAGACAGTAGCAGACCTTCCAAAAATTGATGACAACTCATTCAACATTCTTACAGCTGCCGTTCGTCAGCACAGACTCACCAGAGAAACCACGACACAGAGTTCAGAGGACAAGGTAACTTTCACTTAGTAATAAGATTTAGTAAAGATCATACACTCCAAACATCTGTTCTATTACATGATTTTAGATGTCATTCCAGCAAAATACTTTTTTTTTCCCATGTTATACCACCCTGCTGCCATCTCTAGGTTGTGAGTCCTGTTGGATCAGGCATAATATTTCGTGTGTTTTAATTTTTTATTATTTTTTAATAAATTAAGCCATCAAACTTTTTATTTTTTTTTATTTAGTATTTACTTATGTATGTTTTTTGCCAACTGTCACATTATCAATTTTTGTGTTTTTTAGGCCAAAGGCAAAACAAGCTCTAAAAGAAGGGTAAGTATCAGTTTTTTCCCAAGTACCTCCAATTTTTCAATCTCTGGTAATTAAACCTGAAACGTTACTGCTGTGATTTCTTTTTTTTCAGAATTTTCAAATGGCACTTATAGTAGTAGTTGTTTTCACAGGTCCTTGTTTTGCAGTAAGCCAATATGTCTGTAAAATGTTTTGCTTGTGAACTAAAGGTCTCACAGAATTGTTTCACAGAATAATTTAGTTTTTGTTTTCTTTGCAGCATCAACAAGATTTTACAGATGATGTACCTTCAGGTGCCTATCTTTTTGATATCAATATGGAGGACTTTGTCACTGTGGATGAAGTAGGAGATGACACAGGGGTCAGGAGCCCCTGCCATCGTAGCTCCTCCTCGTCTCGGAGGTCATCTCCGAAAGATGTGGACAAATCTAACAACTATATTCAAAGTGAAGATCAGTCTCTTGAAAAATGTGACAACAAATACTTGGACACTTATATCGATAAACAAGAAACGTTTGAGATACTAGATTCAATCGACGATATGATGGAAATGGAAGAGATTGGCGAGAAATTTGAAGCTTCTGGTGACCAGATGTCTAAACAAGACTTTTGGCTAACGTCAACTGGGACAGACTCAGAGACTGACATTAAAGAGAAAAGGACCAAGAAAGGAGAGGCGCCCACCAGAAAAGGTGATAGGTCATCAAGGAGGAGCAGCTCCAGAACTAGAATGCTGAAAAATGAGGAAAGAGAGAAATCCCCAAAGAAGACGGACATAACTGTTAAAAAATATGAGACACGAACTACAGCAGGCAGCACCACAGGAATTTCTAAGACATGCAAAAACATCAGTGAGGAGATGGAATTTAAGATAGTAGATGCTGTCGAAGAGGAACCAGGTCAAGATGCTGACACCACAGAGAGGTCCAGGAGAAGGAGTGCACGAGGAAAGAGAGAGGATAAAACGGCATTGGATCTTGCAGAAATGTCTAGAAAACCAGTTGGCAGCAAGGAAGCTACATACAAGATTTTAGACTCTGTGGATGAAGAGACTGGCGATGATAAACCAACCATTATTACAAGATCTACCAGAGGAAGAAGGGAGAGAGCATTTAACAAAGATGCATCAAGTGAGAAAATCAAAAAACAGGACACCCCAACAAGGAGGAGGCACACTCCTGCCAGAGATTCACAGGAAAAAACAGCAAAGGAGGAGGAGAGGGTTTCCCCAAAAGGGAGTTCACCAACAAAGAAATGTGACATTTCAAGGCAAGTATGTAAGGAAGATGCCGTGTTTAACATAATAGACTCTGTGGGAGATGAGGTTAAGGATAGTCGGCCCACAACAGTAGCTAAAGAAAGAAGGGGGCGACCAAGGAAATATGTTGAAACAACTAAAGAAGACATTGTAACATCTGACACCAGTAACAAAGATGCTTCCGACAAAGTGGCTGATGAAGAAGCAACATATCAAATTCTTGATTCTGTGGAAGATGAGGTGGTCGACAACAAGACTCCAACAAAAGAGTCTACGAGTGTGGATAACCTTTCTAAAAAAGACAACCAACTAATGAAAAAAAGCACAACTCTCTCCGGAGCTCCCAAAACCGAGCAGAAGGAGGAGGAAGAACCTATGTATCAGATTCTAGATTCTCTGGAAGAGGATCAGCTCCACGAAGAATCTGTGACCACGGAGGTGTCCTGGAAGGAAAGAAGAAACGCAAAAGATGAAACTTGTCCCAAAGTCGAGGCACCAGCTGAAATGCCAACATGTAATATCACTGTTATGAAAGCACCTGTACAAGGGACCACCAAGACAGAGAGTTGTCTGAGGGTTGATCATTTAGTCGACATAAATGATGATTCCTCCAAAAGTGATACTGCAACCTTAGGAGAGAGTATGACACAAAAATCACGGGATACATTGGCCTCAGTGAGCACTCTGGTAAATCTGGATGAAGTGAGCGAGGAGGAGGAGGATTACCCTGACGACACGGCCGAGAAGGAAAAATTGAGGAGAAGACGAGATGCAACTAAAGGGAAGCAGCTGGCCAAGGCGAGAGAGAAGGGGCAAGAGGAGAAGAAGACTAGAGATAGAGAAGAGAGGGAGCGAAGGTGCCGGAGCCGTAACAGCGATGGGGGAGCAACAAGGAGGAGTAAGGAGAGGGTTAGGGTAAAGGGAGAAGACACCAAAGACCTGGTAACTCTGGATGAAGTGGGAGCAGATGAGAGTGGAGAAGAAAGATTGACAGAGGGACATGAGTGGGACGCAGAAATCATGGGAGGAGAACTGCAGTCTCTTGTCACTCTGGATGAGATTGTAGATGAGGAGGTGGAAAAAGTTGGGCGAAGCTCACCATGCAAGGATGATGCCTCAGTGGATTCCTTAAACCCAGAGGTGATAAGATTTCTGCATGCAGATTTTATTCAAAGATTATTGTGGACCTCTGCACCAATGTAATATATAGTATGGTCAAGATATTAACACTCATCTCACTCCTTAGACTTTCGTGACTTTAGATGAAGCAAATGATGCTGAAGAAGAGAAAGCGGCTGATGATCAAGCTGAGAAAGTATCGGCTAAACACAAACGCGATGACACAGGTGTGTTACATTTCAAATGTAAATGAACAATAATTAAATATTTTAGGAAGAACCTCACTGTGCATACAGTATTGGTGTGAATCAGAAGCAACATCACTGTAATGTAAAGAAATATCAGTGTACTAGAAAATGTGAGTTGGTGGAAAATGGAAATTCTGTATCACCTACTGTAAAAAATGTAATTCATTGTGTTTTCTTGACTGGGTTTTAGAAGAGTACCTGAACTTTGTCACAGTGGATGAGTTGGGTGAGACTGAAGAGGAGGCAGAAAAGGAAGCAGTAACTACCAGGAAAAGAGGTCGACCCAAGAAGAGAACCACATTGACCCCTGGTAAAGCACACGCATACAGACTCTAAAATATTTAAACAAAAAAAATATTAATTTAGCAGTTTCCTTTTTGTGTGTTTGCTTATTAAGTCATGGGTCTTTTACTACAGTGAGAAAATCTACTAGAGGGAAAAATATTCCAAAAGATAAGATAGAAGAAGAAAAGGGATCATCTCACACGGATGTACCACCTCCCACTTTACTTGATTACTCATCGTCACTCGACAAAGATCCTTCACTGTTAAGTGGCGGCCAGGCAGAGGTTGCATCAGTGAGCCAAGTTGACATTGACGTCACCTGTGCTGGGCAGGAGCCACAGCCCGAGCACCGTGAAAATCCGAACCAGGAAACGGAGCAATGTGTGGAACAAGGGGAAGAAGAGAAGCAAGAATTGGGCAAAGGGAACATTAAAGGTCTTTGACTTTATTCCTCGGTTCCAGTATAAAATTAATTCAAGTATTCAGCAAAAATTAATGTTTTTTAATAATCTGGATACATTTTTAGTTGTGTAAATATGTGACAGTTTTTTTATGCTCTTAGTTGTTAGCAAGCGTAAAAAAGAGCTTGTTGGACCTGAAGCAAAGCGATCTCGTTCTCAGTCTCCCGGACCTGCTACAGACTTTAAACTTCCACCATTCAGTCCCAGCAACCCACTTGGTAAAATACAAAAAATATATTCAATCATCAATATCTGTATGTTTCATAATAACCAGACTTAAAGTTTTTCTTACATTTGTATGTATATACACTCCTCTACTTGTTTTTGTTTCTCCTCAGGTCAAGAGTATGTGGTCCCCAAATCAGGTTATTACTGCAATCTGTGCTCTGTTTTCTACCTAAACGAGAGTACCGCCAGGGACCTCCACTGCAGCAGCCAGAGGCACTACGACAACTTGCAGGTAAAGGCAAACTCATACACGAAAACTTTAAATGCGTGAAACTAATTACTGGGCAACAAAAGCTCAAAATTAATTGCTGGATGTTGTATGTAGAATGTGCAGAGGTGTATAAAGTACACAAACTCTATATTCGTGTAAAAGTATTTGCCTCGAAAAATATTCCACTAAAAGTAACATTTAATTTTTCTACTCAATAAAAAGTACACGCACAAAGTACAGAAGTACTCCATTAAGAACAAATGGGATGTTGCTGTTTCAAGTAACGAGAATTTTAGGTCTGTGACATCTTCTGTCACACACTCAAAACAACCCGATTTAAATGAGCTGAAAGCAGCAAAACCTTTAAAGACGGCTACAAAATTCCATCTGTGCCTTTCCATAATAAATCGCTGTGAAGAATGTTTCTAGCATGAAGTTGCCATTGAGCTAAATATATACAGAAGAATGCAGAATGGCACAATTGGCCTTAACATGTTTTTTGTTTTTTTTTCCAGAAACATTACCAGAAGCTTCAACAGAAACCATCATGAACAACCATGAACATAAAATTCCCACAGCTCCATTTCCTGATCTTGACTGCTGATTGATTATTACTGATTTAATATTAAATGAAAACAATATTTTCAAGTTAAATCTGCCAGCTGATGCGGTGCCTTGCTCGGCCCAGAGGTGCATCGGTTGTGTTCCAAAAAAACCTGGAACATCAGTGTATCATTGTGTTATCAGTATCAGTTGCATGTTGAGAGGTTTCAAAGTTCAAAGTTTAAATAGTGCTACAGTGAACAATACGTTTCATCAATAATGATTACTACAGTAATTGTCAGACATTGGGTTTTTTCACACAGCCCTAACTGACTGTTCTTAAAACGTGTTTTTATGTGCATTTTTTATTTCCACATTAAAAACATTAGGCCAGAGATATTTTTTAGCTTGGAAATGAAAATAAAAATCACCTTTGTCATGATTATACATTTTGGGCAAAAGAACAAGATTCAATGGCTGAAAGAAGATGTGTTCCTGATAGCAATATCTAGTTTGTGTTCTGGAATAATCCTAATCATACAGTAACAGTTTGAGATTTGTAATGAAGTATGTAGCCACATTTGTTATGCTGGGAACCAGTTACTTTTATTTAAAGTTGTATAACTAAAGAATAAAATCTAAGATTGCACTTGATGTAAGAAGAAAGGTAAACGTTAACAACCCCTAGAGTTTAACAAATTGGTGATGGGTTTTTTTTCATAGTTTTCTTTAGAAATGGAAATGGCACCTCTGTCTGACTTCATAAAGTTTTAAAGTCCTTCCACTTCCTGCATATTCAAGTGGACTGTGCCATTTTAATTCATTAGATTATGTACAGTGATTATATGTATTTGATAGTAAATCATTACAACTTTTTGTTTCCTGAAACTCATTTAGTTATTTGAACACATTAACCACAGATATGGTAGCTTAACAGTGAAAAATATCCACTTTGAACCCTGACTTTTCCTTAGTTCACTTAGTGTTTCGGTGGCGTTCCTTTACACAAAGGTCCAGTGTTGTTTTATTTCTCTTGTTTTCTTTGTTCTGTCTTTAAAATAAAAACCTGAGTCTCTCATATGTTTTTTTTATGTGGTTAATGATCATTATATTTTCAAAGTGTCTGCATATACAGCCACCATTGTTTTGTGAACGAAATGTCTAAGCAGAGGATTGAGAAAATGTATTATTATTATATATTATAATTTGACATTGCCAACTTGGATTCTGTGATGAACAGATTAGATTTTGATAGCAAAAATAAAGGTAAGAAGACTGACTTATTTTTCCAGTTCTTGCAGCGCATTCATGTGAACTAGACATCTGAGGGCTTTGAATAACGTTCTTGAGATTTAATACAAATGTCTAAATGTAATAAATAGTAATAATGGATACTCTATTGCTCCCCTTGGGGAGTGGTCAAAAGTCATAGTGACATTAACCTTCATCCAAGCCTTCTAAACTGATGTCAGGAGTACATTGAGGGAAGTCCGCTGGACTGAACAAATTATTGGTTTGATTTGGGAGGTCAAAGGTTAAGGTCACAGTTACCTGGTGGTCATGCATTTCTTTTTGTGAATGTCTCAGTAACACCTTAAATTAAATTCACATTTTGCACTAGAAGTTGCTGTGATGTTGTGTACTGGCCAAAATTATCTGCACCCCCGGAATCTTTCCAGAAAATGCTCAATTTCTCCAAGAGAATTGTTGCATTTGCACCCTGAACTTAATATTTGGCTGCACACCATCAACCAGCTTTTTACAACTCTGAATTGTT
This sequence comes from Microctenopoma steveboyesi, assembly GCA_032359275.1. NCBI lineage: Eukaryota > Metazoa > Chordata > Actinopteri > Anabantiformes > Anabantidae > Microctenopoma > Microctenopoma steveboyesi. The sequence goes on along the minus strand of JAUMHF010000010.1, from coordinate 9,589,920 downwards.
CAAGGACTCTGAGATTTGAAAGTTGCCTTCTTCCAGCAGCATGATATCTCCATAAGTGTTTAATTGGCCACTTCAGAATGCTCCTGGGCTTTGGCTTTGACTACTTCTTTCGTGCTTTTAGAGGTATGTTTAGGGTCATTGTGCTGCTGGAACACGTATCACCTCTGATGTAGACCCAGCCTTTTTACACTGCGCTCTACATTGTGCCCCCAAATCTCTTGGATGTGAGATGTTCCCTGAGGTTGATGACGACATGGACAGTCAGGACACAAGCATTTAAACACGGAAAGGAGTTGAGCAGTTTCTTGGCCACTAATCCTGGATGAGCTTCAGTCAGCACAAATTAGCAACTAGAGAACAGCTATCCTTGAAGAGGAGACCGTGGCAGTTTGGAGGCTATGGGTGCTACTTTTTTCCAGTCTCTTTCTAATTGTTAAATCATGAACACTGACCTTGACTGAGGCATGTTGAGCCTGCAGTTCTGTACTTCTGGCTTCTTTTTTCTGGTTGAGTTGTTGTTGTGCTCTTGAGGTAATTTTTGTAGGCCAGCCACTCCTGGGAAGTTTTCTCTTTGTGGATAATGGCTCTCACCGTGGTTTGCTTCAATTCCAAAGCTTTAGAAATGTATTTGTAACCATCTCAAGACTAATGTGTAACTTAAAAACTGCATTTTGTGTCTATTTGAGTTATCTGTGTCTCATAATTGACTTTGTTGATCAGAGATTAAAAGAACACAAACATAATTTACAAACAATTTAAAAACTTGTGACAGTGTCAGCATCTCCAAATGGATTTTGTTAGTTTTTGTGTTCAGGTTAGTTCTCCGGAAATGAACCTGGAGCGTCTTTTTACCACTATATTTCCCTGTGAGTTATATATAATAACTGATATGTCTGCTTTCACACTTAGGTGTTTGGCAGTTAAACTAATACTGACCTTGTGTGTTCAATGGTTCTTTTGACATGTGGCTCTTGTATTTCAGGACGAGTTCTTAGAACAACGGGGGAGCCAAGACTATTGATCGAACTCTCCTCTCCAGCACCACTGAATAGACCTTGCCGGGGAAGCTGAGGAGTGTGATCCCCCTGTAGTTGGGGCACATCTTCCGGACCACCTTCTTAAAAAGAAGGACCACCACACTGGGCTGCCAATCACTGGGCTGTGCCCCCGATGTCCATGCAATGTTGCAGAGACGTGGCAACAAAGACATTCCCTCAACATCCAGTGTTTTTAGGAACTATAGGTGGACCTCATCCACCCCAGGGGCCCTGGCACCTTGGAGCTTCCCAACTGCCTTTAGAAGATACTCCAAGTATTCCTTCCACCGCTCAATGACGTCTACAGTTGAATCTGATCCAACTCACCATCAGGTGATGATCAGTTGACAGCACAGCTCCTCTCTTTACCCAAGGGTCCGATGACACAACTACAAAGTCGATCATGGATGTCCTGGTGCCAGGTGCACTAATGGACGATCTTATGCTCGAACATGGTTGAGATCGGGAAGTCTGTTCCTCTCAATCATGTGTCTCCAGGTTTCACTGTCATTGCTGATGTGAGCGTCAGCAATGAAGTCCCACAGCAGGACAATGGAGTCCCCAGGGGCGGCGCCTTGCAGCACATCCTCCAGGGACCCCAAGAAGGCCAGGTACTTGAGGCTTACTGTTGTTAGGCCCCCCTAAAAATATAGTAATTATAAAATTTTAAGTAATATATCCATTTCATGCAAGATATCACCGAGCACATGTGTGCACTTTAAACAAATAAAAGCAAGACTACGAATACGAACAGATTTTAGCTAAACTATTGGTGGGATGACTGCACTTGCTGCCACACAACCTACTCCATGTCGGTAAACCCCATGCACTGAACACCTTTACTTTTGCTTTATGTTTAACATTTGTGTTGGTGAATTATAAAAAAATAGACTCAGTTTCATTTGCTAAACACTTTTTATATATTTATCAACAACACATCAGCTCTACTTGTTTCACACACATTTAATTTACTATGATACAGTCACACTTTTTTTGCCTGTGTTGTTTATTAATTTTTTTGGAGTTACTGGTGCAGGTGTTGCCACTTCTGCCCTGTTGCTGCTGGAGAGACGTGTTGTTGGCCTGGTCAAAGGATGAGCTCCAGGGTGCACAGCTGTTATGTACAGGAAGCACCTAACCAGCACCATGTATCACTGACGGCCACCTCAGAGGAGGATTAGCAGTTTTATCGTTGCAAAGTTAGAACTTATATAGATTATAGTCATTTATATGTTTAGTGAGTTTGATTCGTAAGTTAATAACTGCTGATAGACTTGAGTTTATTTATGAGATTTTGTTAATATTAAATCATTTTCATTTACCCCCTTGTTTCAAATAGTCTGATCAGCTATTATACAGTATATGTTTCCATTTGTGTTCTGTATGGTCAGTTTCATCTGTTAGTGCTCTGTTCAGTTAATGTTACTTAAAGGGAAATTTGAGTTTAGTTTAGTTTAGTTGATCTCTTTGATGAGCCAGATTGTTATTGAACATTTTTGAATCACCTTGTTATCTTCTGGGTAAACAAAAAAGCCCTTTCTTTTAAAAGATGCATATGTTTTCTGCCTGCTTGGTCCCTCACAGTTGTTAATAACAAACAACAGTCTCCAACAGAGCTGCAGAGTACAAAGAAACACACAGGAGTTCTTAGTGAGGTGACCATATCAATTACTTTAATCAAGAAAATCATCATTTTCAACGTTTGCATCACCCCCACCATGAAGATGCCGACTGTGTCTCTGCTTGTCTGTGGCATGATGGCTCTGGCCACAGCTGTTGGTGGGTATTAATGTGGGGGAAGACCAGGAACCAGCAACATGACATTTGCTACATAGAAAAAAGTGTGGGTTTCACTGCTAACTTTCTGTTAGCAGTGACATTTTCAGATGAGGTGTTTCTTTTAAAACACCATGTATAAAAAGGGGTAGGGACATGTAAATTTAAACTTCAGCCTACAAACAGAGAAATTAACATGGAATAACGAGGATCACAGTAAATAATACTTGATATGTCCGTTTGAAATAAACAGACAAATATATAAAAAAACTATAACAGTGATCAAAAAGAAAATTGAAAAAATTACTTAAATAAAAAATGATTTGCATTTAGCCATTTATCATAAAATCCTGAGCGACAACCTCCTTCCCTCAACTAGGAAATTGAAAATGGGTCATGGATGGGTTTTCCAGCGTGACAATGACCCAAAACATACAGCAAAGGAAACAAAGGAGTGGCTCAGGAAGAAGCACATTAAGGTCATGAAGCTGCCTAGTTAGTCTCTGGACCTTAATCCAATAGAAAACCTTTAGAGATGACCCGCAGGAGGAGTGGATCAAAATTCCTCCTAAAATGTGCGCAAACTTGGTCATCGATTACAAGAAACATTTGACCTCTGTACTTGCAAACAAGGGTTTTGCCACTAAGGATTATGTTTTTTTTTGTTAGAGGTTTTAAATACTTATTTCACTCAATGAAATGCAAATCAGCTTAAATCAAAGGTTTTTTTCAGTTTTCCTTTTGATGTGCTATCTGTCACTGTTATAAAACTACCATTAAAATGATACTGCTCTGAAACTTACAAACTCACAAAATCAGCAAGGGGTTAAATAATTATGACATTTTAAACAATAAATAATCTTAATCTTGTTTTAACTTTTGTTGTCAAAGCTTTACTTTATCAAAAGGTTTGATTTGCAGTTACCATTCTGATTCTGTTTTTTACAGGTGTGAAGAAATTTGATGATCAGCCCTGCCATTACACAATGCCATCTGTGTGCACCAAAAAACTATGATCTCCTTTTTCTATCAGAGAAATGTGATGGTCTACTTACAACCAAGGAGTTATGTAGACATGTGCATTTTCATGTTTAACTAACTTTGCATCTTCTTCACTGCTGTAATAATCTGTGTTCCTAGTTCCTTTAGTTATTTTTTTAGCCTTTACTTTGCAGTTTTTTTTTATTTCATTAAGCACAGAAATAAAAATCAAGCATTAAAAATCCAGTGTCTGTCTCACTAACTGTACTTTTGAAGAACCATAAACCTTATTAAATACAAATGTACAAACTTTAATTTCTCTTTTGTTAAATTATACTGTAAACCAATCTGAAGTTAAATAGATTTATACAGTAATAGATTCATATAATTATTCATTTATAAACAGCCTGCCTAAAATGAACCTGTGGGTTGTCCTCCCCTCTGGCTTTCACGTACATTGTTGTAACCACCTGAGCCAGAGTGTGAGCTACGGTGAAACTTCCTGGGTATCGTTGAGATAACAGCATTGTAAGTGGGTGATAGATTGTGCCTGAAGCCTGCCTGCTTCTTTCACACCTCGTTTAAACCAATCAGCTTCCTAAGATTCTGACTTCATTTTCCTCGAACGAGTGGCCTTTGTCTTTGAGGTGTAGATGAACTGAGTCCTGTCCTGATGAGGTGGCTCTTCTGTGTTGAGCCATGCATTTTTGGAGCTGCTGTTTGGTTTCTCCTATGTACTGATCTGTACATCCCTCACTGCATTGAACTGCATATACTACATTGCTCTGTTTGTGTCTGGGTGTTTTGTCTTTGGGGTGGACCAGTTTC
>JAUMHF010000010.1:9565877-9585198 GCA_032359275.1 Microctenopoma steveboyesi | reverse complement strand
TTTGATGGTAACTGCAGAAGCTCCAGCCAGTAGAGAATTGCAATAGTCAAGTTTGGATATGACCATTGCCTGGACAACGAGCTGTGTAGCCTTAGAGATTTGCTATCTTTACCTGTGTAACTTTTTCTTGTCACAGCACTCACACACACTCACAGTCACACAAACACACACACACACACATACACACACACGCATACACACATACACTTTCTAAATGTGTTGATGACATTGCTGTAGCTCAGTGTGTCAGGCTATTATTAGAGGTGCAACAGAAATCTCCCCACGTCTGTACACATGCCTGAGCGCTTAATCATTCACATTAGCACAGGTAGTTAACATCATTTTGACTTGATTTCTTCTACATTCACAAAATTTACCAATGGTAACTTTGAAAGTGACATTTATTTTGTCATACACATGTTGGCATTTGTTGAAAGCCTCTTTAACATAAATGTTTTATAAATAACAATATTATGCTGTTCTTAGTGTATTGTACTTTATCTCATTGTGTGTAAATTAGATTAGATTAGATTTTCCAAATTTAGAAACTGTTTCACTTTTTTTTTTTACACTTTTTTACATACACAGTAAGTACCAATGTAAAAAAATAAAGTTTCAGTATGATTACATGACCAATGTAGACATCTGTATAACCCAAAAGGCATTTGATATGTGGTCTGAGAAGCTTTTACCACAACTGTCTCCACTTTCAACTCCAGCGCAACAAATGAAACACACGGTTGTGAGCAAAAGGAAGTGACCTTTTTGCAATTGACAAGTTTTCTGTGTAGATTGGTCATGAAATATGATCACCATATTTGCAATTATAAACAAACACATTTAAGCTAATAAAACACAAATAGTCTTAATATTGCATGTCTTTTACACACCCATTAGGCAGATGTGAGGTGAAACCAACCTGGCAGAAAATGTGTCACTAGGGAACTTCCCTCAGATCAACAAAGTTTTGTAAATACAGAATGAAACGTCTCTACCTTAATAAAAATAGTCCAGGTGCCGTGAGTCAACTTTTAGAATCTGACTATCTCTAGGCCTGGAGAGAAGGCTCTTTTGGACCCGATGACACTGCTGTAACATATGTTTGACTCATGATGAAAATATTAACCAAATCCAACCAAGTCTCTAGCAGTTAGGCTACAGTTTTGCATTCTGCATACACTCTGCCTTTAGGGGTAAAACCACAAATAAAAGCTTTGAAAATGAATTGTGCTAGTGCATTATGCTAAATTGTTTGGTATGTTCTAGTTTTCCTATTTACTTATTTTACTTATTTACTTATATTTTATTTACTTATTTGTTGATATATTGCTTTTGTGATGTCACGTTGTTGGGAGCTCAATAGTCAGGAACGTAAAGCTAGAGACTCCAGCAACCTTAGTCCTATTTGAAACTTCTGTTTATAAATCAATATAAACTTATAAAAGGATAAACATCAATATAGTAAGAACATTCATGCAGGAGTTAATGACACCCGACTATGATCAATGATGATATAATTTACCTTCATGTCATCATTTATTTGGTGGTTTTTGGTGGTGTCCCGATAACAACGTGGGCTACATAGATAATTGGAAAACATATTGGAGAAAACCTGGGCCCACTTTGGATGCTGCCGTCATCTTCCCAAAACCATACTACAACATCAACTCTTGATTGAAGATTGATTTTTGCTCACATCATCTGAGACTACTTGTGATTATCACACTGATGTTGATTGGGTGTTTTTATTTTTTAAGGTAGCTCTAAACCGCACCACTATTTTCATTTCATTGATTGTTTGACTCCACCAGACTATTCAGCACTGTGTTCAATACAGACACAAAACATATGTTTCATGGGATCATACTCAATCTAAAAATAATTTATGCTTAAAACTTTGTAAACCCTTTTTAGTTATCTTTATTATTGCAAATTATGAGCCTAAAAACCAATCTATAAATTAGACAAAGATTACACCACATACATCATTGAGACTGAAAATTTTCTTAAGTATTTGTGTGTGGCAGGAAAATTCCAAAGGGTCCACAAACAATTCGGACCGTTGTACATTAAATCCTCTTTTCTTTTTCTCTCTGCACAAATCTGCCTCGACAAGCATATTTTTTGTGACACACACTGACCCTTTTGTCATCGTGTTAGTTCTTCATGTGTGTTGGTTTAAGTTGGCAGAGCCTGGATTGTTGATAATGTGGAGGCACGTCTGACCCAAAATAAAGGCCACTGTGTGTGTTGGTGGCTCTTTAAGCCAGTTGTGATTCAAAAGTGTGTGTGTGTGTGCATGAGTCAGCTAATGCAGCATGCTTGCTCTAAGTGTGTGTGTGTGAGCGAGAGAGGGAGGGAGGGAGTAGGGGGCAAACGAGACAGCTGAGAGCTGCAGCTCTAACAGTCACTCTCTGAGTGGCTATTTTCCGTGGTGGGCCTCTTGTCCATTTTCTCTCTCTCTCTGTTATAGGAATATTATTTGGATTCACTAATGCCCATGTAGGGACTTCACTGCGTCTGTTAGGGGGATATATCTGAGCTCTACTGTGCGAGTGTGTGTTTGTGAGCCATGCTGCGTGTGTTTATTCTGTGTGCAGAGCGTCTGCAAACGCCAGACGACGACATCAGCGACGCTTACTGCTCTGTCACCTATGAAGGTAGGGATGGTGTGTGTGTGTGTGTGTGTGTGTGTGTGTGTGAGGTAGACAAGAAGAAGAGAGATTTATATAAGAAAATTTTAAGACATAGATAAACTTCCTGTACAAATGCAAGATGTGTATTTCTAGTAAGCCACAATATAGATCTGAACATTAGGAGGCCTCTCTCTTTCTCTCTCACCTTCTCTCTCTCTCTATAACAGCTGAGAGGGTTATTATTGGAAACCTGTCGTCTTCATGACTTCCAGTATGTTTGGGGTGGGGCGGAGAGACAGTACTCACACTGCTAGGAACAACATCCCATTCAAACATTTGTGTAACTGGAAGTCACCCTGTTAAAATAAAATACAAGTTGATAAAAATGAACATAACTAAAAAAACACCTGAGGGATTAAATCAGGTCTAGATGATTCTAGTTAGGTATAGATGTGTTAATAGCTACCAACACTAAAGTCCACTCTTTGGGGGCTCTCTTGTTTCTTTCTCCCTCCCTGTATCCTATTGGCTATGTATACCATGAACTAATAACCCTTGGTCTGTTTTAAAGCACAAACCTTCCTCTGTGTGATCCCCTGTATCGTGATCACAAGTCTGTGTTTGTGCCCTGCAGGATAAAAATCTCTGCTGGAATTTAACAAACAACAGTTGTATATGCAGTATACAGTATTTACCATATCAGGACAAAATCAGACTTTATTGTTATTTGTAAGTACGATGCAAGGATGACAAGGCCAACCATCAGCAGTTTGGTTTGGGTGGAGAGAGATAAGGGTTAGGTTCAGGGTCGCAGGACGCCTTAAGTAAGCTTGTATTAAAATCAAAATACACAATACAATTTTATTACAAAATACTCACTTACACAATCGTTTGTAGTCAGTTAACTATTGCAAGAAATGTTGCCATGGCTACACAGCCTTTAGTAAAATTTTCAGATGTTTGAGTTCAGCTCATGAAAAATGGGAGCAAAAACAAAAGTGTTGTGTACATTAAATACCTTTTTCTTATATAATGCTTTAAATGTATTTATATTTGGACATTGCTTGTATTGGTCCTCCGGTCTACTGCACAGTTTCACTCGACATACAGACCCACTTTTTCTTGTTTCTTTCTTGTTTTTGCTCTTTGCATTTTGAATTTCTTGTGTAAATGATTTCCCCCATCACTCTGGTGAAAGAGATTTTGTATGTTTACTGGTTATCAATAATTGCTAGCTTTAAACATGGTCTGTGCAGTGTGATAGTGAACCAGGTCTTGAAGTTTATATAACCTTGACTGTATAAACAGAGAGTTTGTGTGTTATCCAACTTTATGTATAAATCGAATTAGGCATATTAGCTTAGCTTTAGTTAATCATTCATGCCCAGGAAACAAATTACATGTTTTTTTGGTAATGCTAATAAACCAGCAAGCACTCAGTCACCTGATTAGTGTGTGTGTGTGTGTGTATGCCCTGCTTCATGTCTGCAGGTGGCGATCTTCCCCTTCCTGGCAGCTTCAGTAGACCTACTTTTTTGTATTCTTTGTTTTTTAACAGAAGCTTAAGAACCAAGAGTTAAACTGTGACAAGTCTTACAGTCACTAAAAAAAACTTTGAAAGTTGCTTTTTAATTTTTTTGGATCTTTTAAGAATGTAGGCCATTGAGTCTTGGAACCTTGGAGTCTGTTGACGTGTTTGAGCATCAACCTGCCATGACTACTTTAATTATGTTTCACCATTTAATTTTGTCTTACTTTAAAACACCTTAAAAGTCATTGACTTTAATGGCCCCTCAACAACAACAACAGTTTCCTTTTCTAGAAATGATATATAAAATGTACTGAGAGAGACACAGAGTCTAATTGAAGACAAATGATTTCAACCAACCCATAAAATGCACAGAGACAGACTATTTATAATTTATAAGAGGGATTAAAAGAGCAAGAGGTGGAGTAAGGTAGAGAATCTACTGACAAATAGAAGGCAAAGATGTGGGAAAATAGAGAAACAACCAGAGACAAGAGAGGAAACGAGCACAGGAAATGTTGAGATTTCCTCTGGATGTGAGGTGCATGTGAATTCCTGGCTTGCTCGTTGTTGCCCTATTGTCCTACAAATGTGTTAGTTAGATAGAGATACAAGACAACTTTGAGACTCTTTCTTCATTTGATGCGATTTAATGTCTGTGTTTCCAGATGTTGACAGCTGTGAATTAAAGCAGGAAACAATCTGGATCCTTTCTGTTCCTTGTTTTTGCTATGCTGGGACTTTTTGACAGAGAGGGACTTACTGTCAGTCCTTTAAAACACCACAAGCGCTGTTAATCCTTTTCTCAGCTCAGTCTCCTTTTTTGTTTTGCTTCTTTTGATCAAAGCCAATCATTACTTGAGCTCTGGATCTTACTTGGTGAATTGAAGTGTTTGAAACACTGAAGGTATCAGGCTTAGGAACCTTCAGCCATGTTACGATGCATTCTTCAGCGTGCCAACAACCTGAGACACTCTGACCCTCTGGCTAGTATCATCTTCAGAGGTAAGGAGATCATAGGCAAGTCACTGACACAGGTGCAGATAATGATTTGTGTGAGGCTCACCCCTCTAATTATTCAGATAATATGGCATTTCTACCCGACTTGTAACTTTTGAGTTGTTTTATTCACTATAATTCAGTAACAACAGCTATCTGAAGCAGTATGCAGAGTAATTCAGCAGAATCACACAGTAGTTTTCAACTGTATATAAACTGTAATGACATTGCAGCTGTTGTTAATTGAGTAATCCTACCTGTTGCCTCGCCAACACATTTAGGTCCACACACTCACACAACCTTAAACTAGGGGTGGGTGATATATCAAATATATTTAAGGTATCTCTACAACGTTAAATGGACACCATGTAATTTGCGTTAAGCTTCACTGCCCTCTTACAGCAGAGAGCTCACTCCCACCTCCCAACCAGAGAACGCCTGTAGCTTTTATAGCGTTTTAAGATGACAGCTCACTTGGACTCAAATACTTGTTTTGTACTGGGATAACAGCAGAGGGAGGCATGACAGCCAAAGTGAAACCTTTTGAGCAAAGGGTCCCCAACCACTGGTACTAGTCTGTGGGTCATTTGGTACCAGGCCGCAGAGAAAGAAGATTATTTTTTATAATTTTATTTTTTATTTTTAATTGTTTATATATATTTTTTTATTAACAGTCTTTTATTTTGAAACAAATTTCTTAAACACATCTACACCACATTGGAGATATTATTTGTGTCCCTACCTCTAACAAGATAGATGCATGAGCAGTTTTTTCCATCTTATCTACAATGTTAGTAATGGAGAATACCAGCGCAGGTAGGGTTTTAGCTGCAGAAAACCACTACAGATTTTTAAGCAAAAATTAGTTTGAGTCAAAAATAAAAGTCTCAAGTGTGTTAAACCATAGTTGACTAAAGGTTTAAGCCCAGTAAACATCTTGTTTAGTGTACCTGGTGGGATGCCAAATGGCACAGGTTGAAAGTGACTTGGCTAACAGGCGTAAGTGGCTGTTTTCCATCGGTTTGTTGTTGTACTTTCCACAAGTCAGTGGCTTGCTCCTTGATGAGGTGATCTCTGTTCTTAACTTCCGGCCTTTGTCCAAGCGTGGCTTCCTGGTGCCATCGCACACAAGCTTGTAGCCCATTACTTATGAGACTGTTCTTAACCCCACCTCAACCTAAACCTGATTCCCGACTGATCCTAAAACAGCATATTCTCCAGGAAGCCTTAATAACCAACCGACCAGTGTGGACCATATATATCTAGGGGTTTAGGTCCCAGACGCCAGAGGTTCACTCAATATCATTCTGACCTACATCACTTGAATAAACACAAACATGTTTTTTGAAATTTGCACTGCAATTTAATTAATGTAATTAATCACTACACTACAATATCAACTACAATGTGTCTTCCATCTTGTGGACCTGCTTTTCAGAGGTTCACTCCCCAAAATCTAGTCTTAGATGAAATATTTGAGTTTACTGTGATTAGAACTGTTACTCTAATTTGTTAATAAAAGAATAAGTATCTTGTTCACTAACAAATTGAGGGCATCATTGTAGGAAAATCTTTAGATATGCTTTTAGTTATTATCCTGTAGCGATACTTTTCTACAAGAAAACTGCCCTGAAGAGTCAATGTGGTCAAGTGTGTTCTATCTTTTGCAACAACTTTAGGAATTTAGAGCAATGTACACTAATTTATAGAAATTAGTGTACAAATTCTCAATTCAGAATTACTTGTTTGTAAATTGTGATTTGAGAATTTTAAGTGATGATATTGAGGATAGTGAATATTTGATCTAGATTTGATATAGTATACTGAGTGTGTATGAGATGCTTTCTGTGTATTTTGTCACAAATTTCAATGCACCTTGACAGCTTTTATCTATTATATGATATATTATTGTAGTGGAAATGTCTTCTTTCTAGGTAGAACCCCTCGCAGACACATAAATATATGTAAAAATTATGGTTTAACTGGGATAACTCAATACTTTAATAGGGTTAGGCTCACATTATGTGACTGTTTTAAAATTGAATTATTGGCTCTTGTGGAAATTTGACGCCTGTGTTAGAGCAAGACAGGGAGATATGATTGATTATATTAGGTTCACAGAGTTCACCCATTTTTTAAATGTATCTAACATAATACTTGTGAGCATGCATGTCTCTGTATGCAGGTCTGCGCATGAAATGAAACGTGTGTGTGTGTGTGTATGTGATGATATATGACATGTGCTTGTGTTTGTGTGTTGAAAGCAGGATATCCGTCCAAAGGTCTGTTATGGGACCTACTACTCTAAATGTTCTTTGTTAGAATAGAAAAAAAAACTGGCAACCCTGCTGCCCATGTGCTAATTATAGCTTGGACATGCACACATACAATACACAGTCGTCTTGTATTATTCTGTTAATCTAACTTTGAGAGGTTCCTTGTTCTTATCCAAGACTTTTAAGTGATAACGCACAAAGGTTTCCTGTTATTGAAAAACTGCAAACCCTTTACGTCACTCTGACAAAGTGACAAGTAAAACCACCGGCGAAAACAAACCAAACGACCAAAAACCTTTAAGCAGTATGGTATTATTCTTCATATATTCAAATATTCAGTTTCACAAGACGCGTGTCTATGAAAATTTTTATAAACTTTCAGAAGCCCCTGCAAAGACATTGAGTCCCATTTACAAAGGCTCTACTTTGCTCAGATGTTCCAAACTAGGAAAAAGTTATTAAACCACTGTCACAACCTCAGTTTTTAATAGCACAATAAATAAAAGATTGTTGTTCAGAAATTTCCTGCTAGCTGTACTTTTCAACAAATGCAGCACCATACTCACACAGACACAGGTCAAGGTCTAAACATAATATATCTCACATGTAATTCACAGCCATTTCTTTCCTAGTTAATGACACAAAGTGTGCCAAGCTGAGCCACGTCAGGAAGAACATGGCCATTTCCTGTTTCTAAGATGGTAACTCAGATATCAGCCCTTGGGAAGTTTATGTAGTTAATCCACAAAACAAAAAATCCCCCACACAAATACCTACATAGGTTTAGCTTTATTCTATGACAATATCTTAGGAAACCCCTCCACCCTTCAACAGAGGTCATGTTTTATTTTTCTGTGTCTGTGTGTAAGTCAGTTGAATGTCCCCTGTAGTGATGAAAACCGCAGAAACAGATTTTGTGTTTGTTTTCACACTGGGTGAAGACTGGGGAAAAACAGGAGACAACCAGCCTTTTCTCTGGTTCTATAAGGACAGAAAGATGCATGCGTGTTTGCACATTTAAAATACAGATAGTGTAAAGAATTGCTGCCATTACAACACATTACCTTTGGTTTGTAGTGTGTGTAAAATTCAGCATTAACATGTAGCATTAGGACGGTAAATATACAGTACCCGATTAGCAGCAGTATGCTAGTATGTGACATGATCAGCTCAAATCACTGCTTTGTCGAAGAACAGAGTTGATATTAAGTGACTTGTAGTCTTTGTCTGGTGTTCATGCCATGGAGATTTTTTCATGTGGAAAAAACATATAAATACTTCTCTCTCTGTCTGCATTTAATATTTTCATTGCTAAAACTATATTAAAATTATGATATTTGTCTCCAGAATGATAATTTTGATTCTTGTCGGTGTGAGGTCATGTGTGAAAAGAGATTTTAAATAGATATGTAGAGTAGAATGATATATCCTGGCAAGTTATCTCCCTTTCTTACGTCTGTCTTCCTATCAAAGTGCCTGACAGAAAGGAAATCAAAGCTACATGTTACAGGAAGGCAAGGACGTTATTTGAGCACACTATATTTACTGTGTGTGCATTTAAGTGGGAAAAGCCCAGACGTGGCACCTCATGACAATTTGAGTTGAGATGAAAACAAAAAATGATGTCAAATAGAGTCATAATGTTTAATACTTAGTTTTGTTAGCTGTGTATTAATGTTCAGTTTTCTTGCTTCAGGGTCCAAGAAGAAGACAAAGGTTATTAAAAATAACCCTAATCCAGTTTGGAATGAGGTACGTCTTTTACACCTTTACACAACGTCACGCTCGCCATACAGTGGGTCATACAATGTTTTTGTTTGTGTCTTCTTAAAATGAAGCATAATAAAACTTATTCTGCAATAAACTGAGCACAGAGGAGTCCGAGGAACAACATAACTTACTTTCTTACACGTTATATTAATGTTAATTTCTGTTTCTATATCAGGGTTTTGAGTGGGACCTGAAGGGAATTCCTCTGGACTCTGGTGCAGAGTTGCACTGTGTTGTCAAAGACCATGAAAAAATGGGCAGAAACAGGTACTGCTGACTGATGTGTGTGGGAATGTGTACGCACAGTTACTCACTCTGTAGTATTGTAGTATGTAATACTTGAGTCTGAATGCTGAGCTGAATGCCCTCAGTGACTGGTATGAATTTCAGCAACTGCAGTTTAGCTAATGTAGTGATGATAGTAATAATACATTTTATTTTAAGGCGCCTCTCTAAACACCCAAGGACACTGTACAGACATATCAAGTCCCACCACAACTTTACACGTAATAGTTTTAATTTGAATTAGGTTAATTGAGGGAAACATGAGACCATGTGCTACATGGCAGTGTCATGGCAGATGATTTGGTAGGCTGGTCCAGGCTAACATGCCAGAGACAACTTTTTTGCCTCAGTTCGACCGTATATATTTAATATAAATAATATATAATTTGATCATGGGCCATGGCCAGATTTTGAACATGTCTGCAGTAACTGCACACAGCTGGTTCCAAAAGCTTGTAGAGGTTTCTGGCACACTTAACAGTGATCCCTTATGTGCCTGAAGTAATGGAACAACTGGGAAACAACATTTTCTTAAAACACCACGTCTCAGTGGCAATCAAGCTCTAAAACATGCTATACCAAGGACTAGTCAACCCCAAGGATCGTGGTGCCCGGCACAGTGCCAGGAGGAATGCCATGAATGATACATCAGGGGAACCAAAAGACCACTGGCTAAGTGTATGGCACAGCACAGAAAAGCCTTCTCGTCATGCCAGGACTCTGCAGTTTGTTTAGATCAGTTGTCTCAGACAAGAATTTCCCTCTGGGATTGATAAAGTGTTTTTGAATCTTGAATACATGATTATATTGGTTAAATGCTTTTAAGTAAAAACATGTTTCACATCTGCAAATGTGAGGTGACATTTTGCTCTTTGAATGTCAGTTTTTGTAGTTCAGCTTGTAAGATATGGTCACATGAGAAGAACAAAAAGTATAAATCATGTTTTAACGATCTAATCACAGACACATTTCTGAATGTATTAAAATTATGGAATTTTTATTAATGAATGAACAATTTCAACTGGACGAAAAGGCAAAGAACCCTGTGGGAAATGATGGTCTGTGCAGACGTTGAAGAAGTGTAACAGTAGGTCAGGTGTTGCAGAGGGCTGTGGCCTCCTCTGTTTACTTAAAGAGCTGGAGGAAGCGTTTCTTGATGGATTTCTTCTTGGTTTTCTTGTCAGTCTCCTCCATTTGAGTGTCTACATAAAGCAGTTTGTCTGCAGATTCTGATTTTTCTTTCTGCTTCAGCTCGTTGAACCACATCTCAAAGTTCATAAATGTCTTATGGAAGAAGGATCGTTCCACCTGCCAGTTCAGTTTTTCCTCCTGATGTTCAGCTATGAGACCTGACTTCTCTCCTTCCCGCTGAGACCTTTCTTTCTGCAGGTCTTGGGCCCACGTTGCCTTCAGTCTGGAGATTTCCTGCTGGTGCTCAGCTGTGAGGCAGGGTTTCTCTTCCTCCCACTGTGACCTTTCATTCTCCAGTTGCTGGATCCACGCTGCCTTCATGGTAGAGATTGCAGTCAGGTGCTCATTTAGAAGGCGGGACTTTTCCTCTTCCCATGGAGACGTTGGATCCTCCACAGGAACTGTCACCTCCTGTTCTGCCTTTGCTGTTTGATTTTTGAGCTGTTCTTCTTTCAACAGGGCAGAATTTTTTTCACTCAGTCTGAAAGGTCACATTTGTTTGTTCTTTCTGCTCACTGCGTCAGAGTAGATTTGGGGATGTGAAGTCACTTCGCATTGGGATTTAAGATCCTCTGCAGACGCCTTTTTTGGTCCCACAGCAGGCTGTGATTTGGCTGTCAGGGCAGACGAGCTCACCTTCAAACCTGACTTCATCTGAGTATTGCCACGATGTCCTTGCTTTGAATTTCTCCGTGGTGTCCTCTGGAGCACAGGAAAATCTTCATCAAGCTGCTGGATGTTGTTGAATGAGACTGCCTCTCGATTGGGAACTTTCCAAGAAAACGTCTGCCTCACATATTCAATGGACTGGTGCTCCCCACCTGTCCTGTACCATTCGTGGACAAGCGTTACAGGCTTGCCTTCAATGTACACAGTTGTTTCCACGTTTTCCATGTATACATGTCTGCATACTTCCAAAATGTGGCTTTCTCTGGTTCAGTATGTGACTTACTGGCTTGTGTCAAACTGAAGACTGTTGGTGACAGAATCCAAGGTAATTCTCTGATGACTCCTCAAAGGCAAAGACAGGATTCTATAATGATGTCACTACTAGGTCAAAGGTGTATACATTTTAGTTTATTTAGAAATTTGTATATTTGCCTTTTTCCATGTATTTAGTTGTTGTACTGCTCTTATTTATTTTCAATGGAGGCACATGATATTTACCTCTAAACTGGCTTCTCTACGTTTTATTCTCCTGTCAACAGTAATACAGCCCAAAGAGTGCACCCACACAAATAATACATCACAACAACCCACTCACCAATGACTCCATCCATCTTTATTTATATAGCACCAAATCATAACAAAGGTCATTTCAGGGCACTTACCATAGCATAGTTTAGGACCTTACAAAAATATAGGTGTATATATAAACAAAAACAATGCAGAAAACCCAGCAGTCCCACTTGAGCAGTTGTCTCAGACTCGCGGTCCGTGGGCCAATTGCGGCCCGCAAGACGATATTTTGTGGCCCCCACCTTGGTATGAAATGATAATATTAGTGTGGCTCGCGAGTGGAGTGGACCTCTGTCGGGACTTCTGTCGGGGGCCTTTAGCCAGCTACTGCTTGCCGTCCCTCTTCGGGGCTGACGGTTGGGGCTAGGCTAAGATACACCGGCTTCAAGCAGTCCAAAGCTGCAACTATAGCATGGTGTGTAACAAACAGCCAGATAGTAGCCATCCCGATGCTTTCTACCATTTCCAAATGCCTTGATCGAGTGCAAAAAAGGCGACTACTACCGGGCTGTTCGTTCCACGTCATGCTGTTGGTGTTATTGGGCTTGTTCGAGATGAACTGTACCTGGAAAGGAGACAAGAGCAGACGGACGCAGCAGGAGGAGTGTCTGAAACCTTTCAAACCTTTCTAGCAATATTCAAGCCTTCGTTTGTAGCTAATTCTTACATCCGGTCAGATTGGATGCAGATTAAATCAAATAGTACTTTATAAAAACTGTTTGTTGGTAAAATCCTACAGAAGATGGTGAGTTTATGTTTTAACATCCATATGATTCATGTATTACACATGAAACAAGGTGAAATTGGGATAAAATAAAACTGTCATCATGTCAGTTTGCTGATTAAACTAAAAATACAAACATTAAACACTCAACCAACCATTGCAACCGAAACTAAACACGAATCAAATACCAAGCACTTATATGCGCAAGTAGCGAGAGCACGAGATTTGCTCTCAAGTCCTTCACGTGTTACTGTAGTTTCACAACTTCAAGCAAACCAGACAACCAAGGTGTCGTTTGAAAGCAGAGACTCTGCCGTTTACAAAGATATCTGTCTCATCACTGTGCTACTAAAACTCACAGAGCTAGCAGCCAAAGAGTTGCAAAAAAGAATATTCGCAAACAATAAACGATGTCCTACCTTTGCTGTTTTGTGGTCAAAGTTATATTCCAGTTCAAAACGACACCGCTAATGGTTACTTCTATGAATCTACATTATGCTACGTTATTTTGAAATGAATCACGAAAGTTCCCGGTTGTTTACATGGAGCCAATGGCCGATCAAAATGGAGGTTGTGCTCTTGTTCAATATAAACTCTTTGGGTTTACGTCCTTCTGCTTCGTCATACGTGTTTCCTAGGTGAACATGGGTGTTACCAGGTGATTCCCCTGACTGTTATTGATCAAAAGAGGGGTCAATCGCCTAAATCGACCAATGAGTTTTGGAGATGTGTGTCCGCGTAAATACGTGTGTAACGCAGCGCGTAAAAGTAGTAGTAAAAGTAGTAGTGGCGTATTGAGCGTGCACGCACACACATTTTCAAAGTAAGTCAAAAACAGTTATAAATGAATGGAATGGATAACCTTAGTGATATATTAGTGAAATAAAATTATATTTCTAGTCTGGTACATAAGAAAGGTCAAATGGCACATGTTGTACCAAAATGTGCCCAAATGGATCTTGTGAGGGTTCCGCCTGGGCAAATGTGTTTTTAAAACATCAATACAACTGTTCAGGTTGATGTTTTTTAGCATCTACAGTTGCAAAGTTACTTATCACACATTACTTTACTGATTCATAGATGAATTGGGCTTCAATCCTATGACTTAGAGCACTTTTAACTATAAATAATGTTTTTTTTTCCATGCGGAATTGAAAACTTCCTTTTTCTACTTTGTTCCAGGTGCATTTACTCTATGATTATTACCCATCAATTGGTTTCTCACACCCTTAATAGTAACCTCACATGTCCTAGCTTTATTTTGAGTGGTCATGATCATATAAAGCTCCTGTAGCTGTAATGGTATACTTTTATATATTTAGGATGTGTCATTTTTGGACAGTGGGCAGTGAAAATGGGCCTGGGGTTCAAAAGGTTAACATGCACATTACTGAATCAGCCTCAAGTGACCACAATGTGACCCATATCTGCATTTAATGTGTATTACATGTACAAATTTCCATGCAGTAAAATTACAGAGTGCTACAGGTGTCAGAAGTGTAAAGTACCTGTAAAATACACCCATTAAAAGAGCTACATTTTAAATCCTAGTTAAGAACAATTATCAGCACAATACCTGGAAGTGTTTGTAAAATGTCTTACTGAGCTACAATTGTATTAAATTTATATTTTATACTTTGTTTTTATATATTTTGTAGAGAGAGGTTTACACTTTTTTTAAACCAACTAAGTTTGAAAAAGGTGTTAAATACCTCCAAGTTATGATTAAATCACAAAACTTCTTTAGGTTTCTTGGGGAATGCCGGCTGCCCCTCAGAGACGTGCTCAACTCTCCAAGCCTGTCCGCTACCTTTACTGTGTCTTTGCTAGACACTAAGAGAAACAACACAGGGGTGAGTGCACACACATGCCCGCACACAGACACGCACTTCATAGACAGACTAATATACAGTCTGACTGTATCATGAACCACTGACAAATAATAAATCACTCATAGTTTCCTGTCTGGAGCTTAAAATAGAGATTTTTGAATGAGAGCCACCATGCCCTCTGTTACTTTCTTTCTGTCGAGTAAAAGAACAATGTGTTGTTTGACGTAGTTATTGACGTACTTATTCACAGTTGTCTTTTGTTTAAGTATCTTGACCAAACATAAGCTCAAATGGTATAAGAAAAATGGGTTGAAAACAATTGGTTTGATGGACAAGGCCAAATTATCCCACCCACTTCAAAATTTGCCTCAGTTGTTTCTTGTTTTGTTCATGTAGAGGTGGATTTTAAATAAATTGTTTGGGTCCGCTATGAGACATTGTTGTTGTGGTTTACAAAATTTTACCCATGATGTCAACAGTAAACAGTTGGGTTACGTCAAACACTGTTTGCTGGTTAGGTTAGTTTTAGCAGCTGCGCTACGTTATGTGTGCTAACTCAACAGGATTTTGATGTTGTCAATTTACACAAAATGTACATGGTTGTTATAGCAGCAAATAAAATGGTGTTTCCCAGCATTATTTTCTGAAACTTAAACAAGTTTCCTTATGTTTTCTTGTCTCCAGGCCACACTGACCCTGCAGGTTTCCTACATTCACCCTGCGGGATTAGCCCCAATCTTCCAGCCTCTCTCCCAACATGAGGCTGTACACCATAACAACCCCACTGTTGAGCTAGACACTGTCACAAGTAATACATAGTAATATGTTTTTCATTTGTGTCTGTCCACTATGCACAACTTATAAACTGTAAATGAGTGTTTCGGTTGTTTGGACTAGTTGGATGTTTTATTTCTGGGGGTCCCAATTTGCCTGTCAATGTAGTGATTTCTCTGGACACATTGGGTGAGGAGGATACAGAGAGTATGATGATGCTGGAGCCCACAGAGGATCAGGGGGGCGATGATGGACACTCCATGGTGATTATTGGTCCTCAGGGACCCCCCGGTCGCGAGTCCCCCACTGCTCAGACACCCAAACGTTCACCACCATCCTACAACACCCACGGAGGGCTGAGGAAGAAGAGAAGAGGATCCAGCAGTCAAACTAAACCACTGCCTAACAAACAGCAGGACTTACAGGTAGATATGACTCAGATGCACAGAGCAAGAATTGTCCTCAAAACAAGTTGAACTTTAACTTTACGTGGCAGACACTTTTATCCAAAGCAACTTACAAGGAGCTAGCGCTGAGTGTCTGGCCCAGGGACACACCTAGTGTGGGATTGATTAGGAGTCAGATGGGTCTCGAACATGCAACCTTCTGCAACCCAGTCTGACGCCTAACTCATTGAGCAACCAAGCCGTTTTTAGTAACCACAAGTGTTTCTGTCTGATGTAGCTGTGGGGTATTTTCAGAAAGGCCGCCTTTTGATTTATATGACAATAAATATATTACATTTAATGTATTTTATGATGCTGCTATGACATGAAATTCCTCATGGGGGGTTAATAAAACATTACCTTAATTTATTTGCATCTGTTGATCTTAGCTGATTGGCTCTCACTGTTGGCAGATAAGGTCCTAAGGTTGGAATGAACACATGCCATTTCATGGACACAGAAATGTAAAGGTGACAAAAAATGTGCCAATTTTTTTCAGTTTTATATCCATCTATCCATCCATTGTGTTCCGCTTATCCGAAATTGGGTCGCAGTTCAGTTCCATATTACGGTGATAAAATAATAACAAATTATAGTGTAATTGGTTTTTATACGTTCTATAAAAATGTTATGAAAAAAACATGAAAAAGCAGATTGTTCGGTAAACCTTATCCTCCTTAAAATCATATTTACATTTGTCGATGCTCTTCTTGCTTCCTTTCCAAAAATAAACCTGTTAATCTTAATATATGTATGTTACTGTCTATCTGTGTTCTTGTCCAGGTTCGTGTTCGAGTCATCGAGGCGCGACAATTGCCAGGCATCAACATCAAACCTGTCGTCAAGCTAACGATTGCCGGTCAGACTAAGAGGACCCGCATCAGAAAAGGCAACAACCCAGTCTTTGATGAGGTAAATTTATATACTGATTGCTTTCCTCTGTGGTAGATTTGTCTAGAATCTGAACTGTGTCAGGTTTTATATGATAGCTTGCCGGTACACTGTTAAGAAAACAGTTTTTATGTGTCATTATGTTGGTCTAATTAAAGTTCATGATTTCCTTTCAAATTTGGATTAATTTCCTTTGACAGACGTTCTTCCTGAACTTCTTTGAGAAGCCGTCAGAATTTTTTGATGAACCGATTTTCATCACTGTGAGTCAGACGTTGTATCTCTTCTTTGTTTCAGAGTGACTTTGTATGAACTGTATGTAGATGAAACAACATAAAAGAGGAGCTAAAGCAATTAATAAATAGCACATATGATTTTCCCACTGTTCCTGTGTGCAAATTATGAAATCTTTCTTTCAGGTGTGTGACTCTCGCTCACTCAGAACCGATGCAGTGATTGGTGAATTTAAGGTAACTTATATACCTTTAAAGTTGTTTCTATGTTACTGTACAAGTCTTGGCCAATGATGTTTCTCTGCTAATTGGGTCTGTGGTAATTTGTGATACATACAAACAAAAATATGACATTCAAAGTAGCCTGAAGTCTAAGTTATGTTTTTTACAGTTGGATGTTGGCACCATCTACAATGAGCACAGTGAGTCTATGTGTGTTTGAACCTCATGTTTTTGGTGGTTTGCTGTTATTGTGTGATAAACTGTCCCCAAGGATCAGGTCAAGTCTAAAATAATAATGTATTTCTTAGTTACAAGTTCAGTCCTATTGGCTAGTTTGAATCTTTTTAGTGCTTTAAATTGAGTCCACCCTCCATTTATTAGGGCATTGCTTCCTGAGGAAATGGCTGCTGCTGAGCGACCCTGATGACTTTTCTGCTGGAGTCAAAGGTTACCTGAAGGTCAGCTTATTCGTCTTGGCGGCTGGAGATGAGCCACCGGTGAGTGAGATTGAGTGAATAATTTCAGATGAAGACTGTTTGGGAGCAAAAGTACTGAAACAAGCACAGAAGTGGTGAAAGTGCGCTGGCCGGAGCATTTTAGTAAATGTTGGTTTGACTGGCTTTACTTTATTTTGTATAAATCATTTTTATACAAGAATTTATGGATTGTGAAATCAATAATCTGAATGTTATCAATTACTACAATGTTTGGTTCCACTGTATGTGTCTTGCAGGCTGATAAGCGAGAATGTGTGGAGGATAAGGAAGATATAGAAGCAAACCTGCTGAGGCCGGCTGGTCTGTCTCTGAGAGGAGCCACATTCACCCTAAAGATCTTCAGAGCGGAAGACCTGCCACAGAGTGCGTCTGTAGAGTTTGTGTGGCAATGAGATATTCATAGAGATTTAGAGATGACTTATTCCCTTCTCGTTTCTATTTACAGTGGACGACGCCTTTATGGATGGGATGAGGCAGATTTTTGGCTTTGACAGTAATAGAAAGAACCTGGTGGATCCTCTTGTGGAAATTCATTTTGCTGGCAAAACAGTGCGTATGCCATGATACAGTGTAACTTCCAACAAAGTTATTTTAGCTAAGCATAATTTTATTGCTAATAGAAAACTTGCCATAGAAGATTGGATAGCATTTTCTCTTTTCTTCAGATTAGCACTAAGATTTTGGAGAAAAATGCCAACCCACACTGGAACCAGAGTTTGTCCATGCCTATTAGGGTGAGACTTACAAAAGCACATTATTATGCAGTTCTATTATGCTGCTAAGATGCTTTTCCTCTTCATTTCTTCTTTTTCCCCTTCCAGTTTCCCTCCATGTGTGAGAAGATGAGGATCAGAATAGTTGACTGGTGAATTTTGTTAACCTAACTCTTGCAGGATAATACATATAGTTAAATCCTCTATTAGAACAAGGCACACTGACACGTTGGCCACATCTCACACAAGATTTGGATTTCTGTTTTATGCTATATGTTAAAACTTGAGCCACATTGTCCGTCTTGTTTTTGTGTATATTTTTAGAAACGAAAACTGGAGCAACTACCGTATTTTACGCCATATAAGACGCACTTTTCCTTCCCCAAAACTGGGGGGTAAAAGTGGGTGCGTCTTACACGGCGAATGTCCATCTGGGGGTCCGGGCTCGGGCGTATTTGCATCCGTGCCCGGACCCCCAGATGGCCTGCAACCGTCTACTCACTGTTCTCTCCGTCCACACTGCTCTCACACGGAGTGTCTGAGAGACGGATCCTGCTGCTCGCTTTCTGCCTGTGTCTTGCTGCTGGTCACGAATCGAGGCTTCGTTTACGTCATACAACTCGCGCTAAACCGCAATTTTCGTTTCGGTTTCACACGGACTGTTATAATTGACGCGCATTCAACAAAAATGTTTAAGAAGGACAACGTGGTTCAGTTTATATAACATTATAAAACTGAGCTGGGCGTAACTGGAAAAACATACAGACCTGGCAACATGATGTTTACGCCTCCGCATGTTAACCACGCGGAGCCTCGCGAGGTAACGTGACGTTAAAGAAAAACACACACGCATTAAACAACATATTTTTACCGTAAGTTGTTTGTAGAATTGTAGAAGTGTTTGTGTGTTTGGAAACATTGTGTAAAAGGGTCCATGTGAAAATCTACACAGCGAGAGGTGTCGTGACGTTACGGCGCTTACTTTATAAATTATTTATTAATGTTATTAACTGTTAATCAACAGTTAACTGTTAATTAACTGTTAATGAGAGTAAAGATTAAGTT
>JAUMHF010000010.1:9527932-9557836 GCA_032359275.1 Microctenopoma steveboyesi | reverse complement strand
CTCCTGATTAATTTGTCCAGTCTGTTAGTGTCAGCTACCTTCAAGCTGCTGCCCCAGCAAACCACAGCAAAGAAGATTACGCTGGACACCACAGACTCATAAAACATCTGCAGCATGGTGCTGCAGACATTAGCCTCCTCAAAAATTAAAGACGACTCTGAGCCTTTTTGTACACAATGGTTGCGTGTGTAGACCAGTCAAGTTTAATATCTAAGTACACTCCCAGGTACTTATACACAGACGCAACCTCTACCTCCTCACCCCGTATAGTGAAAGACGTGACAGGACCCCCAGGTTTTCTGAAGTCCACCACCAGCTCCTTTGTCTTACTGCCTTACAACTTACAAAGTTGTTGACCACTTCCATGTACTTTGTGATGTCTCCACCCTGAATACATCCTTCGACATCCTACAGAGTCATCAAAGAACTTCTGAAGGTGGTAGGAGTCAGAGTTGTACATAAAGTACAGGGTGAAAAGGAACGGAGACAGAACTGTCCCCTGTGGAGCTCCTGTACTGCAGACCACCGTGTGTAAAAACCGTGTGTGCTTTTTATTTAAAGCTCAGACTTTTATGTTTTGAAAACAATAAATTCACCAAAACCCCTCTTTACGTCTCCCTTCATTGTTGTTTTTTTCTCATTCTTTGTTTCTCCCTCTTCTTACATCTCATCTTTCTCATCTTTCTCTACCACTTAGTGTTACTCCCTTTTTTCAATCTTTTCCCTCCTACCACCCACTACATGTCTCTCTTCTATCACACTGTTGCTTATTCTTCTCACCCTTTTCTTATCTGACAATCATCGACAAAATAAAAAATATATAAACACAGTTGAATAAAATATAAATTCCTCTTCTCCACCTCAGGTGTATGACCGGGAATTGGAGAAGGTTGACGGCTTTGAAGGTCTCTCAGATTTCTGTCAAACATTCAAACTGTACAGAGGTAGGACTCAGGATGAAGGGGAAGATCCCTCAGTGGTGGGAGAGTTTAAGGTAAAGCTTTAGGTTTTTTCTTCTTAGTTATGTTGTGTCTTAACATTTCTGTATGCTACAGTTTGGTGTTTTATGTTGCTCTGCTCCAAACCGCTTTGCCCTATGCTGCTTTTCTCATAATCTTATCCATGTTGTTGTTTTGAATTGCATCCTGTTCTGTTCTGTTTTGTTTTAATAAGTTGGGTTCTGTTGTATAACTTTGTTCATTACAGCAAGTGTCACTTTCTCAATATAGTCAATATATAGTCACGTCCCATCACACCATGTAGCTAGTCACAAAACGTCTCATCACACAGCGCATCATGCAATAAGACGTTGCAAAAGAAAATGTCCCCTAATGTGGTGTCATAAACCAAGTAAAATTGCATACAGCATCGCAAGAGGTCATGATTCATCTCCTTTTCCCTGGAGAGTGATGTTTTGTATGACCCGTCGGTGTTGCAAGCAGCATTCAGTGATTGCAAACATCACTCTTTGCACCACGGCACGTCTTGCTCCTGATGTTGTCTTTGATCTGACAAAAACATCTTCCCCTTCCTTAACCAGGGTATGTTTAGGATATACACCCTACCAGACGACCCATCTGTGTCTGTTCCTGCTAGACAGTTCAGAAAGCTTCCTCCTAATGGCATAGAGGAGTGTTTGGTCCGCGTCTACATCATCCAGGCTCAAGCACTGCAGCCCAAGGACACCAACGGGAAGGTATCATGTTAGAATAATTATGCTATACACTGATTTCATAGGTACTCTCTGGTACTTATTACAATAACCTGAGAGCACCAGTAAGAACAGAATTATGAAATTCATTTTGCGTTTTCAGTGTGACCCCTATGTGAAGATCACCTTGGGGAAAAAGACCATCAGCGACCATGAAAACTACATCCCATGTACACTGGACCCTGTCTTTGGAAAGTATGTAATGTCCCTTTAAGCTCTGTGTCTCTTTCTGTTTCTGTTTGTGTCTGGACTTCCCAAAAACGTTGCGTGTTCCTGGGAGGTATGCGAGTACTGAGGGCCTTCCACGTATACGATAGATAGTCTGAGGTTAGATGCAGATGTCACTCATCATTTAGGTGATCTGAAATTCATACCATTCTAGATTTGATATTGAAAAATAAACCTTTTTTATCATATTTATTAATAAATCATGAAATTATATATGTCCTGTCTAGCATTTTATCCCCAGTGTTTTTGCAGACTTGATGTAACTGCTGTGAACAAATCAAGTAACAGTCTGCAAGTGCACGTTTGAATTGAGCGTTTCTGTCTTGTTATTTGAATTCACACTAGGTTTCACTTTATATCAGGGTCTCCCTACTTTTACTTGTCACATCAGAACTCCACAATGTCAATCTGTGCATTTATTGCTTTTATTTGCTTACACCTTACCCGGGCTGATAGTGAGTAAATCTTTTTTCCATGAAGACACCACATATTCTGGTGACTTATCCTCCTCATTCACTTCATTGTTTCAGCCGTCTGACCCTTCTTTCTCCTCACACCAGTAGGAGTCACTACACTCACACCAATCACAGCATCAGCACAGTGAGTGGAGGAGAGGCACAATGTATGTCAGAGCTTATAGAGCACGCTGTCCCAAACGTCCCATCAAGTGAATTGTTCCTTAGATTAAGCAAGACAATGCACATGTTCAAATGGTAGGTGTGGTTACTGACAGGTGTGGGACACCATCTTTAGTCAAAGCTCCAACTGTTTTCACATCTTTTTTTTCCCCAGGATGTTTGAGCTCACCTGTTCCCTGCCTGTAGAAAAGGACCTTCGAGTGATGATATACGACCACGACATGCTGACCAAAGATGAGAAGATTGGGGAGACAGTGATTGACCTGGAGAATCGCTTCCTGTCCAAATATGGATCTATGTGTGGCCTGCCGCAGTCCTACTGTGTGTGAGTGGACACCGCCAACATTTAAAGATTGTTTTTATTATATACCGTTTATAAGATATAATTTTATATATTTTCTTTTTTTTTTGCAAGTTGCATTGTGGTACTGATCGTATTGATCATGATCAATCAAACTAACACCCAGAGCATCTAGTTTTATACAGTATTTGTAAAAAATACTTTTAGGGTCAGCAGGTTAAAACCATTTTGCTGAAGATTACTTCGTCTCTCACTCTCTCCCCATCAGATCTGGGGTAAACCAGTGGCGAGACCAACTGACTCCCAGACAGTTGTTGTTGAGATTGTGTGAGCGGCGAAACCTTCGCAAACCAGTCTACGAAAACAGTGCAGTCCACTTCAGATCAGACCGGTACACTGAAGCAGACCTTGGTGAGTGACGCTCTTAAATCATCAAACATAGATATGGAACATGCAGCGTTCGATATTAGGTTCACATTTAATAGTATACAGACACAAGTATATGAGTGCAGAACATTTATTGCTTATACCCTTCATCTAGATAGTACCGTCAGCAGTAGCTACACGGACTCTACAGAACCATTGTGATGAAAGAACGAGCTGCCCTGAAAGGCAAAACTCACTTTATCTATCGCCTTCAACAAATAACAACTACGAGCGACCTAAATGAGATCGCCTGCCTCAGTCACAAAAGTACAACTGCTTTACTAAGAAGACATTTTATTTAGCTGCTGAAGTTACACACGTAGTGTGAAGTCCTGCTATACTGGATTGATGTCTCCAGTGACCAGATTAAAATCTATGTATAAAAAGAACAAACACTAAGCACACTTCCTGTTCTCTGTCCTGCACTTTCAGATATTAATTTGATATTGACAGATTGGTTCGTTTAAATGCTTTAGGAAAACAAACCTGGTAAGAAGTAAAAGGATGGAAGCAGTGGGTAGTTCAATTAGTGCGTCCTTGGCGCCACTCAACACAAACACACACACGCCCTTCAGTACTTTGTTGATTGACTCAGACTCCATCAGACCATTAAAAAATAGTCAGTTTAATGAGAAGACACGCTGCACAGATTTATATCATCTACAGTGTGCGTCTAAGGGTGCAGTGCTTCTTTCATGTCTTTCAGTAAATTTACAGCAATAAATCACTCTGCACCGCACTCCCACTCCACCCATATCTGTCTTCTCCTTTTCCTTTGTTTATTAGCTTTTTGCTTTTGTGTTCCTTTTCTCTCTCCCATCTGTCTGTTTGCTAATATTTGTCTGATTTTTATCCTCTTAAAAATGTCTTACACAAAGTAACCCGTTTGTCTCGTCTTTTCCTCCCTTTTCCCTCACCATGCGTACCTGTCTGTAAAAAAGAAAAAAAAAGAAAGAAGCAACGTTAGCTTCATTTGTATTGTTCCTGTGTGTGAAATATAGACACACACCTTTAAGGAATTGCTAAAGATTTTTTTAAGCTGGTCTTAATAAAGCAATGATGATGATGCTTACGGCAACAGGACAGAATTAAACAACAAGCCTACTTACAACATGATATCTCTAGGAAGGACTTTCAGGGGAATACAAAGGGAGAAAGTTGTCTTAGGTCACTTTCACACCTTAGTGCGTTTGTTACTGTTCATTACGTTACATTACTTTTACAAGACTCACCACTGCACTACCCTCAAATTTTGTTATTCATAGCATTTGGTCGTGCTTTAGTTCAGTATGCTTTCTCACCACGAGGGTTCACTAAATGATTCAGCTCGAGAGGGGGTCGCATCCGAGTGCGATTACTGGGTTCACACAAGACCAAAAGAACCGTGCCAAGGGGGAAAATGGACTCCAGTTCAGTCGAAACCGACTAAAGCCTGAAAGCGACCTTGCATACA
This sequence comes from Microctenopoma steveboyesi, assembly GCA_032359275.1. Lineage (NCBI taxonomy): Eukaryota > Metazoa > Chordata > Actinopteri > Anabantiformes > Anabantidae > Microctenopoma > Microctenopoma steveboyesi. Next base: position 9,553,079 of record JAUMHF010000010.1, on the reverse strand, counting down.
TTGTCATTTTGAAAGACTTTGATTTTGCTTTATTCAACTGATAAAGTTTGATTATCCCAACTTTTTTACAGTGTGATCTTATTCCAGGTAGGTCAAATTTGATTTTGGGGGAAGCGGGTTCCTAACAGAGACCTATCTTTCTCTAATCAATCCTTTCTGCAGTTATCGCTCACCCTGCTCACCTCTACTTTGTATTTCATATCTTAACTTTTCCTTTACTGTCACCTATTTTTTTTTTATTAGTCTCTACATCTTTGATCACTGTTCCTACTTTTCTTACTCCTCTCTCTTTGACCATTTAAACCTTTATCCTCGTTTTTCTTCCCTTTTGTCCTCCTAACTGTTTCTCCTCTATCCTTTTCTTTGTTACCAGTTTACTCATCCACCCATCTTGTCATTGCATTGTGTACCTTTATCCATCCATCCTTTTCCTCCTCTACTGCTAAAGGGCCAGAAGTTAGTAGAAGGAGGGGATAAGAGGGAAATGGAGGATAAGGAGGGGAGTAGAACCACAGGACCACCTGAGGAGTGAAGCAGTGAGATAAATGTTAAAGATTAATTTTCTCTCTCACTGACTCACACACACACAAACACTGAAGCCACGCATATGTTCCATGTCTGGTGCAATGCAAGGTCATGGTTGTCGTTTTGGTGATTTACGGTACTGTGTGTGTGTTTGTGTGTGTGTTAGCGTGTGTGTAGACAAGCCAATGACAACATCGCGGTCGTCTCTTGGTTAGCAAGTAGCGCCGTCGCGTTCTCTTTCCACAGTTGCGGCGGTTACCATGCGTCAGCCTACTGTCTATCAAAAGCGGTCACTAATTAGCCAAAAGACCTCGATCCTCTTCCTCTCGTCCCTCTGATTTTGGTTTTTCTTTCTTTTACTTATCTTTTTATACCTGCGTTCAGAAGAGGAGAAACGTCATCTCCATTTTCTCTTCTAAAAGCTTCCTTTTTCACATTAATTGTTTATTTCACTTTCCACTTTTGTCCATCATTCACTCGCCTCCCTCACTCTCTCCCTCCTCTCCTTACTTCTCTTCATTATCAACCTTTTCCTTTTATCAATTTCCTGACTTCCTCTTGTAATTTTGGTTTGTTACGTTTGTGTTTCTCATTCTGTATCTCTTTTTCTCTTGCTTTAGGAGTCTACTCTTAATTCCTTCTCCTATCCCTTCTTCTATCGCTGCTTTGTTTCCATTTCCATCTCTTGTTCCCTTTGTATTCCTTCCTTATCTCCCTTTCCCTCTGTATATTGTTTCCTGAGTTTTCTCTCCTCTTCTCTCACAGTCGAGGTGACTCCAAGTCTATTAAGTTTACAGTCATAAATATTTGACGTACCCTTGATATTCTCATTTTGCTTGGAAGGCTTAGCACAGATTTTTCCTCATTCAGTGGTGATGCAGAGCCCAGAGACCAATGAGCAAGTTATAACACTGTAGCATCTGAGTGAGTGTGCCTGTGTGAATAATAAATAATTCCTATGTGAACCACTCGTCTCCCAGTCCCCCCAGTATTTTGTGTTTCCATTCTCCACTCTGACAGTCATTTAAATTACTGCTATGACCTAAACTTGAACCTCGGTCTGTGTCTTTGTGGTTTTAGAGGACAAAAATGATTCCAAGCGTCACCTCGGTCCAATTAAGGAGAGACTGTCCCTCCACATCTTGAGGAAACTGGGATTGGTACATGAACATGTGGAGACCAGACCACTGTACAGCCCGCTGCAACCTGACATAGAGCAGGTAATATATATTACACTCAGTATGATCATATTTTCCCCACTTCTATTGAGTGTAATTTTTTTTATTGGTGCTGTCTGTCAGGGGCGTCTGATGATGTGGGTGGACCTGTTCCCCAAGTCCCTTGGACCATCTGGACCCCCATTTAATGTCACACCACGCAAAGCTAAAAAGTAAGAATTTAAGCACACAGAAATGTCATTATCTTGTAGACATCCACAGACCCCAAAATCCAATTGGTCAGTCAGTCACTCAGAATGTGAATCACATGATTAGTTGGTCAGTTAGGTTATTGAATCAGTCCAGCAGTTCACACTGTCAGGAGAGAAGCAGGAATCAATACTTTAATAAATACATCAATAACTGGGGTAATCGTGTCTGTTCTTGTTCAGGTTTTTCCTGCGTTGCATCATCTGGAACACCAGTGATGTCATCCTGGATGATGTCAGCATCAGCGGCGAGAAGATGAGTGACATCTACATCAAAGGGTAGGAGAAGGAAATGTCTGTCATAATTTCTGTTTTATAGTACTCTCAAACATTAGCACCAACTTACATTCCTCTTCTGTTTGTCAGCTGGCTTGAGGGTCATGATCACAACAAGCAGAAGACGGACGTCCACTACCGCTCTCTGGGTGGAGAGGGAAACTTCAACTACAGATTCCTATTTCCCTTTCACTATTTACCAGCAGAACAACTCTGTGTTGTCGACCGGAAGGTAAGAATTATGGGAGGATGAAGGAAAACTTCAAGTAAGAAAATAATGTCCGAGTGACCATGAGACTTGTTACGATAACATCAGGCCCAACACAGAACTGAGTTAGCTATTTGGAAAAGGAGATGTTTTAGAAAAGTTCTTCCACGTGCTACGCACCACGTACTAGCCCCGGGACAGTAGGGAAATCAATAGCCTAAAGTTAAATACTTTTTATGTGACATTTTCACAAGACAGAAGAGCTGGTTAGCGGCTGTTGGATCTCTGAGTCTCAACCGAAGGTTAAACAAGAAAGTGAAGAGCTACAATAACATTGCACTGAAAACTGGAATAACAGCATAGCTGTCATTTGCTTTTCTTGGCCTGAGAATGAGCCTCTTCAGCCACTCGCAGCCAACATGTTTTACAGCGACTACGCTCGCTCCTAGCAGCACTCTCAATCAGCGAGCAGCCGATAAGACAAGAGGGAGTTTTAAATTTAAAGAAAACTCTACTCTGGGTGGAGAGCTTTGATTCCAAAACACATTTGGAGCCAGAAGTTGGGTGTATGAAGCCAGAAACCTCAGTGGTTGGTGATATAATCACTGAGTCACAATGACTAATCAACAACACTACAATTATATGATGGTCAGACGGTAATATGTGCCGGGAAAAATGACTTACTGTTAGTTCAGTACAAGGTATCTTCACATATATATACAGTACAGTACACTTTCATAGGGTTAATAAGATGCCCAAAGTCAGAGATCCCCAACCACCAATCATTATTTAGTACAGGGCTGCAGAGAAAGAACTTTTTATTTTCGATTCGTCACACAATGCAGTATTTTATTTTGATACAACCTATTCTCCTGTTTTTAGTCAAATGTCATTTTAAAATGATTTAACAGATAGTGACATTTTTCCGTTATGCCTCTGGAGGCATCATGTATGTGGGCTGTGCTATATGTTTGTCTGTCCACCCCAGACCTGTAAATGCGAAATCTCAATGCATTCATTTCTTGTGTGTTCTTGTGTAATGAGGGGATACTTGAACTTGGGTGAATGGATTTTGGTGGTCAAAGGACACATGTGTGTCCCATTCTCATTAATGCTATATCAAAGAAATAGGTCTAGAGGGAACTTTATTATATCTGGCTTACACCTGTTCATCATGCTTTTGCCACCTCCATACTACATGGCACTGAGAAAATATTTAGTTTGATTGCATAGGGCCCGATTTACTAAAAACCAGCACAATCTAAAGCTTGTTTGCTTCTACAGTTAATCATGTAGTGCATCACCAAAAAAACACACTGATGTAGGAGGCCTCGCTGCTTCTGGATCTGTTTATCAAGTTATCCTGCAGAATAATGTCACGGTGGCTGTCTGCATAGAGGATAATAACTCGAAACATCTTATCAGTAAATCTACTACATAATACCCTTACACCTTTTTAAAGAGGCCAAGCCAGAGCCCAGATATCAACCCAACTGGGAAATGAGATGAAGACAGAGGTTAACAGCTGAGCGGAGTCAGTTCTGTAAGGAAGAATGGTTCACTTTTTCTACCGTCGCTCTGCATGTTTGATGGGGTGTTCAATAAAGACATGAAATATGTCTTGATAATATATGCAGATAACCAGAGAAATGCAAACACTGCCATTATGTTTTTTTGTGACCGTTCAGTATGATTAATAATGTTTAGTTGGGTAGAGGAGCCAACAAATGCAGATTGCCTACACTTAGTAGTAAAAACATTTATAACATGTCCATCAAACATAAGTAAATATGGAAAGAATAGCACAAAAATAAGCCTCAAATTTCATTGTACTTAGTAGGTACTCCTATTAAAATGTACATATTCATTGGCCTCAATAATATAAGTTAAAGGAAATTTAGCAATAATGTAATTTAATGTAACATTTACATTAAGATAGATCTCATTTAATTTCAGACAGAAATAGAGATGGATGGAGGAAATGAGGTAGAAGGCTGAATAACATGCTGTACTTAGCACTCTGGCAACAAAAAGGAAGTTGATTGATGCTGTTAGATATTACATAGAGCAGTTACACACACGCACATGCTCAGATACACACTAGTACACAGCATCCCACCCCTGCTCTAGACAGCTGTGGAGTGATAACCTAATGTTGTTGGAGAGAGTCTGTGGACAAACTGAGCCAAGTTGTGAACACGCACATTGACACTAAGAGCGTACATGCTTTAGCAGGCCACACACACACACACACACACACACACAGGGTGTACTGTGTTTACTGACACTGTTTGTGTGTGTTGTTGTGACGCGTGAGAGCATGATTTTAGATTTAGACTCTGACTTAGAGAGTCGGTGTGAAGTCATGACACAGATTCCAGAGAGAGGCCAGTTTGCCATTTTAACATACAGACACACATAGACACCTTTTGTGCATATCTGACAAAACTTGATGTATTTTAAGAAACTTTTATTGAAATGCAAGTCCTTCTTATAGGCTGCATAACCTGGATGACTTTTAAAGTGAGTAAGTTGATTGTGTTTTCACTTACTTTGAAGTGTGCTTTTGAGGTTTTATAATAACAAGTCGGTTTCAGTCCGATTTAATTCACATGTAAGTGCAGGCAACAGGTTGATTACAGTATCAAGTGCAAGGTGAGTGCAGTTTTGGAGAACTGCATTATCACTACCAGCAAGCCAAAACCTGACTAAGTCATAATGTGAACCTAACCAAAGAAGACAGTTGTGCATGTTGATGCCGAGTGTGTGAAAATATTACATATCTGATGTGTGGTCTGACACTGGCTCTGGGAAAAAAGAGTGATGAAAATAAACGTTGATGATTTTTGAGTCTTACAACCATGCATGGTCATCTTCACACAAGGAAGGTCTTTATACACACACATTACTTTTATAGGATCCAAGACTTGTTGGGAAATGGATGGAAAGGTGCCGCTAATGAGTGCAAATCAAGACAGAGATTCTTATTCCTACTCACAGAGGGACTGCGGATGAGGAAAATCAGCATGTGACAATTCCCTATTAGAAATACAAAACAGCTTTTAAACAGAGCAACAGAAGAAAGAATAATTACGTTTTAAAATTTTGCCTTGTCCAGTGTGTGTAAGGTTTAAAAGTGCAGCTTTGGTTTGTGCAAATCTGCTCGCCTATAATATTAGGAACATTATAGTATTGTGAATTGCTACAAATCAAATGGGATGTATTCTGTTTCAGGTGTGATAAGTCATACTTTTATCAGCTGTGTCACACACAGACAAAAAGAGCAACTGAGGGAATGGAAAGAGAAAGGGAGGAAACTCAGTGTGCACTAACTGCAGAATGAAGTCCATTAGCACAAAGGTGAGACAGGCTCAGATAGTGTTTGACAGTTTAGTGTGTACTTCCCAGAGGCGATAATAAATATAATACGCACATCCAAGCACATGGTCCCACCTGCACAGATGGATATGTGTAAGTGCACATACAGCCCCAGTGTGGAAGTGGTGATGTAGTGAGAGATGTGTCGATGGAGTGCTGCTCCAAACTGAGAGGAGCCTCCCAACATTTTTCTGTCCTCGTTTCAGTCCCATCATTCAGCGCGATTTCACTAAATCTATTACAGAACAGAGGAGAATTTATTACAGTAGCTCCAAGTGGACATAAATGACAAAGCAATGCATGAACTGACAGTTTGAGAGGGAAGATACGTTGCTAAAGACTTTCATAAAATAAGGGACCTTTAGTAAATTACAGTAAACATTGTGTAGGCCAGTACTTGTTGCTTTTGTCGTATCCAAGTGCACATTTTCAAAGCACCCTTACGCTGCGCTGTTGCTGCACATTCGCTGCAGTTCACGGCAACAGTGTATTGCGTTTGATGTGTGAATAGTGATCATAGTTACCACAAGAAATACATTTTTTAAACTTTGTTTCCTCTCTTCTCTGTCTGCAGGAACATTTCTGGAGTATAGATAAAGCAGAGACCAAACTGGCTCCTAAACTCAACATCCAGATCTGGGACAATGACAAGTTCTCTTTTGATGATTATCTTGGTAAGACTGCTGGAAGTTAGTGTGTGTGTGTGTGCATGTGTGTGTGTGAGACAGAGGGGATGCATGAATTTAATGATTGTCTAATGAATGTACTTTTATAGATTTAATAAGTATACTTTAGTTTTCTAAATCACATTTTTAGGCATTTTGGTTCAAATCTTTGAGCCATTCACTTAAATCACTTCAGGAAATATCTCAAGGATGAACCAATTAGATTTTGGTGGTCAAAGGACAATGTTACTGTGAACTCACATCTGTCCTGCACTCATCAACACAGTATCGCACGAACGCCAGCAGGGGATTTCAGTACATACGGAACATGTGTCCACTTAGACTTATGAATAAACTGATTGGATCTCAACGCATGTAAACTTCAAAGAGTTGGTTGGTGGGGGCATAAAACTGTGAGGATGGTTTAATTTACATAAAAATCATTTATGAAATGAATCATGCTCCCCACTTTACCTATATACGCAACCAGAAATACTGGTTTGACACTTTCCCACTAATTTCTGGCAAAAGCTTAGGTGTATAATGTATAATTTATTTTTAGAATTAACTCTCTTCCATTTCCACTGTGTAGGCTCATTTCACAGAGAGGTAGGGCTGATTCTTTTCTTCTTGAGACTCAGGCTGTCAAAATTCTGACGTTTCCTTATCCTTGACACTGCCCCATCCCCACCCCTTGAAACTCACCATTCTCCTCTTTCACTCCCCCTGCTTCATTTCATCTTTCCTCTGCCAAAAAGGGGAGGATGATGGTCTGTAGACTTAGTGTCCATCTGCGGTGTGAGAGGAGAAGGGCGAAGATGAGAAATCCAGATTCTGATCTGTTTCTTTCTGTCACCATCTTGCTCTGCGGCAGCGCTGGCTCTAACTTTCTTTTATGCGTCTTGCAGAACAGTCTGCGGGTGTGTGGCCACCTCAAAGCATTTTTTCCATGCCTGCTTGTCTTCATCTTGTCAGCTCGGTCCTCTGACTGCTAGTCATCCTGCACGGTGTGAGCGTCAAACACAAGCTATTTTCCTACAGTCAAAATGTCAAACTGCAGTTAACTTTGGGAATGCGCTCCCACAGGATGTCTAGCTTCTCTTCAGCCATTCATCAACCCACAGTCCATCCGTATTGTCAACGGTGATCAAAACTCTACTAACTACGCCTCACCACAGGATTGGCCTTAATTCACTCAGAATACACTCAGTAATTAGTAAAAACTGGCTACACAGAAACACTGCTGATTGCTATTGATCTGTTTTCCAAAAGCATTTTATTTTAAAACCATCTTAATTCTGCATTACCAGTAATTGTTAATGCAAGAAACTGCTTACATCACAACTGCAGTCACAAAAGACAATCACACAAGACATAGAAAACATCACATGATGAACAATACAGTATAAAGTACATGGTTGTTGATTGTACAACAAAGATAGAGCTATATGAAAATCAGTAATATACTATATGTACAAAAATAGAACAGAATACATTGCAATATGTTGATAAAGTAAACACTTTAGCTTTTTAAAAGCAAATATACAGTAAAATCTACCCTTAAATCTAAAATCTACAGTAGTATATACAAGTGTGTGTGCGTGTGTATATAAGTATATTTCACATAATACAATAACTGGGACATTGCACATTAACAGCATTGTTATTTCTAGTTGTTGAGGTAACAGTAAGTTGTAAGAAGGTTGTCTTCAAGGTGTCACATTCCTTACCCACCATCGAGCCTGCCTTTTTAATGAGCTTGTTCAGTCTCTTAGCATCAGCCACTTTCATGTTGCCACCACAGCATAGAAAATGGCACTGGTGGGATTTTGTTGAAGTCGAAGAACATGAATCTAAGGGTCTGTTAAGATGATTGTAGGAACGGTAGAGCAGGTAGGTAATGACATCCTCCACTCAAATTTTGGCCTGATATGCAGAGGATCTAGTGCTGGTTTAAACAGTGGGTGGAGTTAATACAGCACCAGCCTTTCGAAGACTTTTATGCTGTGCGAAGTGAGTGCAACTGACCTGTAGCCCGATGGAGCACTGGAGTGTACCTTCTTTGGCACAGGGACCAAGCAGGAGGTTTTCCACAACACTGAAACCTTCATTATACTAAGACTCAAGTTGAAGATCTTCAGCAGTACTCCACATAGCTGGGTGGTGTACAGTTTGAGCACCCGTGGACTTATTCCATCCGGGCCTGACGCCTTGTTTGGGTAGAGTCTGCATAGTACTCCTCTCAATTTATTCCTTGTTGATGGCTGGCACCGGGGTGTCAGAGGTGTAATCAGGAGAAGAGTGAGTTGGGTCTAACAGTTGACATGGTGCAGGAAGTAGAAAGGCAGAGTGTGGAGTCACAGCCTGGTGGGCCCAGAGAGGTGTTTTGTGTACCAAGAGTAATATTGTAACTGGATGAGACAGGCCTGGGTGGGCCCAGGACAAAACCGTCTCGCACACACACACATACTGGATCGAAAGTCAGTCGCTTAACTGTTAGCTCTTAAATGCACTACACAATGTGTTCGTCGCACAAACAGCTGATTATTGACCACCCGCTGCTCGCCAATGGGCCCCCACCTGTCCGTGGGCCTGAGACCACATACCCATTTGTCCCGCCCTGTTGGCGGGCCTGCATTGTTGAACCTGTTAAAGAAGTGGTTAAGTTCTTTACCAGTTGTGTGACTTTAATTTGTTACCACTCACTAACTTACCTCAGATTGATGAATGAGAATCTTCACAGACAAGTTAAGTTCATTGACATTTTTATTGTCAAAGAAACTAGTACCATTGACAATGGGCCAACGTAGCATTTTTCAGGGTTTGAAAGCCACTGAGACCCAGAATCTTGGTCCACATAAATTGAATAAACTTTCTAGGGGTAGGTATGTTGGTTGGAGATGTACCAGGTTGTGATCAGATCTTCCCAGAGAAGTATTGGCTTTAAATACCTCTTTAACATTGGCATACCACAAGTGCAGTTTTGGTTGGACAGTCCACGACCTGTGTAAGTGTGCTGAGTGTCCCATTCAGAGAGATGTGGTCGAAATCTCCAGAGATTACGATGACAGAATCCGGATGTCTTATCTGAAGTCTTGCGGCTAAAATCCATCCACAGCAGAGTTGGGAATGCGTTCATATAGCCAAGTTTCAGTAAAGAGCAATAAACTGCATTTGCAGAAGTCCCTGTTGTTTCTGACCAGCGCTGTAAGTTCTAAGTTAAATCTGTGTACACAGTAGACCGTTCCCTGGCTACTCTGTTGCCTTTTTAAGTAATAAACTATGTGAAGCCTCATTATGGTTCAAATGAAAACTTTCTATTCTGTAATGACTAATTGTTCAATATGGTCCAAGCCCAGTGTAAATGTACTTTGTTTCTGTAGGTCACCTAGTGATGGACCTGAACCACATGCTGCCTCCATCCAAATCTCCAGAGAAATGTAACCTGCAGCTGCTGGATCAGCCACCAGACAGGCTGGTGTGTCTGTTTGAGCAGAAGACTGTCAAAGGATGGTGGCCTTGCACCTGCGAGCAAAATGGAAAGAAGGCAATTGCTGTGAGAACACAGGGACAACTGATACAATACACTGAACTGATACACACAAATTTTGAAGAGTAGCTAGATAATGTTAAGTAGAAAAATATTGAAAAAGGAACATACTTTATTTTAAAGTTCATTTCTGTGAATTTGCCACTATTGTTCATCTCAGTCTGAGAGATGGCATGTGCCATTAGTTAGTTTTAAGCTCAACTTCAATCCATCCAAATAACTATCAGTAAATTATCTTGACGGAGTAAAAATTTTTAGGAAAAGGAGAACTCTGACATGGAAGTAGTTTGTGATGTAACGGTTGGTAATAAATTACATCACAGTGAATGTTTGTGTTTCAGGGAAAGGTGGAGATGTCTCTAGAGATTGTGACGGAGCAAGAGAATGAGGAGAGACCGGCCGGTCTCGGCAGGGACGAACCTAACATGAACCCTCATCTGGAGGAGCCTCGGTAGGTTCTGCACGGAAGTACACACACGCGCTCACACACAAACAATAACAGTAAAGATAATTTCTAACACTCACTTTCTCACTTCTCCCAGACGTCCAGAGACCTCCTTTCTGTGGTTCTCCTCCCCCTATAAGACACTCAAGTTCATCCTGTGGAGGCGCTTCAAGTGGTTCATCATCCTGTTTATCATCCTCTTCTTCTTCCTCCTCTTCTTCGGAGTCTTCCTCTACTCCTTCCCGGCAAGTTTGTATAAGTGCATTTGTGCGTGACTGGTGATACAGGAGACAAAGGAGTGAGGAAGCAACAGATAGTAACATTTGTTTAATGGTTTGAACAACTGAGATGAATAAAACAAAGAGTCATACAAGAACAAAATTACATGGACAGCTGAAGCCAAATAAAATAAATACCTTTATTGTTGAGTAAAGAAGTACTTAAATTAGGACTAATATTGAAAAGCATACAAATCGTGAGAGTAAATGTCATTAAAAGAGGAAAAAAAACTACCTTTATTAATGCTTTCTTCATATATTTAATCCTGCAGAACTATGCTGCTATGAAGTTGGTGGGACCTTTTGGACCAGCCAAGGCAGCACAGTGATGATGGAAGAGACTGGAAAAAGTGGGGGGAAAAAACCAAAGAACAGACCAGAACATGCTGAAATTTTGCATCAACATTTTGTCATCTTTTCTTTTCTGTCAGTCAGAGCAAATCATAATACCAGTACCAGAACATTTGCCTTTGTGTTCCAGAGTCTTTTGTTGTTCCTGTGTGTGTGTGCAGGTCCATTTTTGCCTTTTTGCTGATTTATATGCACTCCTCTGACAGTGATGCAGGATTTCCTCACAGAAAGTATCTGCTGAAATCTCGGCACGCACCTTTGTCGCTTCTACGCCACATCTTTCACGACTCTCATTAACTGTCCTGCGGCTAGATCTTTTCACCACCCGCTCTTTCGCAGCAGGCAGGGAAAGCAGGTCAGGCAGTAGCTTCAGCAACTTCAAAATGGCAAATTTGTCATTTTAAAAACTTGAAGCAAGATCGAACCTGTCACCATCAATCCTGTCAATTGCATTTTAGTCTAACTTAATATCAAATCTCAACCTTTGCCAAATCCTGCTACTTTGATTCCTTTACTTACATCAAATTATATCTTCTTCTTCTTCTTCTTTTTTTTGTTCTACTTCTTCCTTTTCTCTTCTTCCTCCTCTCTTATTTGCTGCCCCCTGCCTGAGATTATTTTTCGGCCTTTCCTTTTTCCACATTCACCATCTCCTTCATTCTTGTAACACTCTCAGGGTCCAGCAGGCTAATTCTGGGATTTACTCTTGTTGATCTCAGGATTTATTAGCATGAAGCATGTTTCATAAGGTAAACAGTTAAAAAGGCACACACACACACACACACACACACACACACACACACACACACACACTTTTTTTCTGTCTAATTTTTATTTTCAATTAGTTTTCTAAAATCCCAACCAGAGTGGAAATTTTGACTTTGACCCACTTAGTTCATTTAAGGTTAAAATTATGAGCCCACCAGGCCCCGTAAACAAAAGGAGCTCTTTTATAGGACAGCGATTTGGTCATTCTGCCAGGTCAGAGTGAGATGAGAAGTAAAATAAATGGGACCTCAGCCCCCCCAAAACTGATAAAATGACCTTCTTTGGAGTTTTAAAATCAACACATTAAAAACGGAATTTGAGCTGCGGTCCAGATTTTTACTCCAGAATTCAATTAGTTTTTGCAAGAATTTCCAAATATGAGGAACATACTTGCTATAATGACAATATTTGTCTAATTCTACCCATAAACACTTCCATTTCAGTTGTGTCCTATTCAGTTTAGTTCAAATGACCTTGCTTTCTCCTTTGTATCTTAATGGAAAGACTCAATGCTTCTGAGAAAAAGAAAAACTAGCATTTGATGAATGACAGATGTAAAACTGTCATTTGTACACATAGTTGAGTGGTGTGTGACTGTGTTTTAGGGAGTGTTGCTGCATTACTAGGTTACAGTTTGTTTCATTTCTGTGCACTATTTGGCAACCCTACTTAATATATCTGAGCAGTTCCTGGTGAGACAGATACAATCATATTATTAGGTGTTCAGCCAACTTAACTTTTTAGAGAAATGCTTGTTTTTACCTGTTTGGCATCCATAGTTCAGGGCTGAGGTTCTTGTAGCTGTTCACATTTAATTCATTTTTATTAAATGTCACCTGTTGTTGAGTACCTGCTGATCATATGTGTTTCGAAACAAGGTCAAAAAAACAAAAATAGCTGACAGTGAGACTTGAAAGGCAATAACACAGCTTGGTTGTGAATTTTGCATAATGCATTTGGACAACAGTGAATTGAAACATGGGCTCGCACCAGCCATCAGAAAGCTAGACGAGAAACCTTTAAAGAAATTGTAAAGTATAATTAGAGTTATATCAATAGTTTTTGATGGTTTTTTATTTTCAAATATCATTTCATGTTTGTGTTGGTGTCTTGAAATAGCCTTATATAATTGAGAAAGTGTCCTGCTGATGCAATGTCAAACATTAATTCAGACAATCACAGCGGTTTTCAGCGAAAGTGCTTTTTTGTTTAGTCATATTTTCCACAAAGCCTCAAACCTTCATATGGCATTTAAATGTTGAATCCGAACTTTTTCAATGCAATGTGCCATTGGCTTTTAGCTTTGCTGCTCTGACATATACAGTTAAGACTATCTTGTGCCTAAAGTTCTAGGGGTCAGAAACACACAGCTGTGGCTTTCAGTCGCCTTTATGAAGAGTAATACGTGTTTTGCCATCTACATGGTTTGTAATCACTAAATATATTGGGGAAAAAAGAACAATGCTGCTGAGAACAAATGCAGTTAAGCAGTGTTATTTTCTATTTTCATTCTGTGAAGTTAGAATTATTTAACAAATGTTCTGTAAAGGGATAATTTGACATGAGGGAAATTGTCTTCTAGACAGACACTTATCTGTGCCACTCTCATGTCTGTACACTGAATTTATTTACAGCACCTGACATGTTAGCTTAGCCTAGTTCTGGAAGCAAAACAGCCATATTCTTACTGTTTGTATGTGTAAAAATGCATGTATGCTAATATTTGTAACCCCCTCCAGAGTTGACTGGCACTGAATGACTACAGCAGAATATTTATGTTGCTAAAACACAAAGCTTTACTGTCTGGAATCTACGTACATACTGCACTATGCTCGAATTTCAAACACAAGTATCCTAATGCTGCTGACTGTGATAAACTCCCAATGCCATAAAACTGCACTGAGCATTAACATACAAATGCCTTTGTTGTTATTGCCAATGGTGGCTATGAATAAAACTGTATTTCTAATTGTGGTCCTCCACTTGATTCTGCATTAGCAGGACTCAGTAGTCATAATATATATAATGTTATTCTGCATAATGCAAATTTAATATTTACACTTTCTTGTGAAAAGCTGACTTTTTAGTGCAGAAACACTGAGTGATTCAGTTTGTTTGAAGTCAAACTCCTTCTCCAAGCCAATGAGAATCTAATCGAATGGAGCTCAACCTGTTAGGAATAAAAATACATACACACAAACTTTACACATGTTTAACATTAGACTAGTTGCTCAGACTAAGTGTGAACTGTGACAGAGACACACACACAGGAGTTATTTACACAGAGCCACGTGTGTGAAAATGTCATATATTTACACACTTTAATACAGATAGTTTATAGGGTCTGTTAAAGACACAGAGGAAGGTCACAGCCATTAAACCCAGTTTGTTTACATTTGACGAAATATGGCGTTTTTTTTTCTTCTGCCACAGATATTGTGCACCATTTGCGCTGTGTTACCTTAAATATTCAGAATATCATATCCCCAGTAACAACCGAATAGGGCTCTATCAAATTATTTTGTTGAGATGTAAATTATCGGGGGATTTGATTCATGATTTGTTATTATGGTTGAGGTTCCATTGAGTTACACTGGTTTAGTCATGTTCCATTAAGGTTGTAATAAGCTGTATAAATATTTATTTTCTCACAAACAACAATAAATTACTCTTCACAAAGTACATTTGTGTGCACATCAGAGAAAGACTAGCACGTGTGTACTTGTGTAGGATGTGTTTCTGGATTTGGGTGTGAACCCACAGAGTCTGAAAACTTACTCTGACCAATTCCGCCAATCCTAAATTATTACTTTGACTTTCTTTCATCTCCATCATCCATTCTCTCCTCATCATTTCTTCAACTCGTCCATCCCTCGTGATGCCACATCCCTCCCATCCCCTGACTTATCCAGTTTTTTGCCTTGTTGTGGTCAGTGTGAACTGCAGGTGAACCTCTGACCACACTGTATGTGTGTGTGCGCTGTGTGTGGGCTGTAGCGGTGGTCTGTCTTCAATCTTCCATCTTCTCTCTCTCATTTTCTTTGACCTTCACTGTCTTCCTCCTCTCCAAATATACCTCTTTCCCTCCTCCTCACCGCTGTGCCCTGACCTCCCTCCCTAGGCCCTCCAATTTAATTCGTACAGTATCCGCTCCTGATCACCTCCTCTGATTTACAAATGGCATACTTTATTTTATTTTTTAGCCACACATCTATTATGAGTGTTCCATCTGCATGAAAATGTCTTTTTGTTTTAGAGCACCCCAGCAGATAAATATATGACTACCTAAAAAGAATACTACTTACTTTTTACTTTTACTACTACTTTTTTAAAGGATAAAAGGAGGAATCTAATCACACACGTTCTTCTACAATGGCATAAATAAAATAGTAGCTGTCATAATTTTAAACATTGTATGATGTGCTCAACAACAGAAAGACTCAAGCAGTGTTTGTGTTTTAAATGCTGGGGCCTCGTTTAACAACTGTAGTATCTTTTAAACAATGCTGATAAGCGCTGAGACAAGGTCAGTCGAGAAAAGTTGAAAATGTATAATAATTTGGACTTTTTGTCCTGCTGTCAAAGTTCACTTGTGTAACAGCTTGTAAGTCATTCGGGTTTTATCATTAGTCTCTGCCTTATTCCCCCTAAACTCTTTTTCTCCCCCCATCCTGTTGTCTCATCCTGCTGCTATGTTAATTGAATTCACTGATGAAATAAGCATGGCTTCTCTAAAAACTATTGTGTTTACAGCCCACATACATAGGTGAGTACCTCGACTGAGTGTGTGTTTTTAAGGCAGCTTTAAACATGGATGGGTCAAAGTGCATCTCACCAGATGTGATGGAAAATGACCAGAGGGGATCCTGGCAAATGGGATTCTGCTTGTTTCATTATCACCTCAAACACACACACACACACACACACTCATGCAGTGGTGAGGAGGCCTAGAACATCAAACACTTGCAGCTAGTAAAACTGCAGTAGCTCCATCTGTACCTGTGAGTCTATTCTTTACGTTGCCAAAGTTCAGTCTGGTGATATCAGCTTACAAACTCTTGCAGACACATATGCAGACATGTGATATCAGCTTCTAAACACTCACACAAGTGTACAGATGTGCGTTAACAGTTTGTCCTGATACCTCAGAGGCCGTCCAGAGTGCAAATCCATGTCTTGATGAGGCTGTCTGTCAGTGAGTGCTGATGGCTTTTTGGATACAATTTAGGAAAAATAAATTATTCCATTGTATTTAGACCCAGTCACACAAAACTCAAAGTAAAACAGATTTTGTCTCTGCTGTCATGATTGGTAGTCGTAAGCTTGACAAGTTAGAGGAGTTAATATGGTTGATGTCACATTCATTATTCCTTGAGACAATGTTACAGATCTCTGGCATGAGACTGTTTCAACAATCGATGCAAAAAAATGAATTAGAAAATATTGTTCCTTGATTTAAAAAAACAACTCAAAGAAGCATGTGTGTGTATAAAGACATTGGGGAGAAACTTAATGGCCAAGAGGAATTTTGGCATCTGATCACTGAGCTTAAATAGCTTTTTTTAGAAATGTGCAGCATAAACCAATCTCTGTAGTCAGTGAATTTAACAACAACGTTGTATTGTCCTGTTAATGTTTTATTGTCTGCAGTGATGAAGCTGCAACTGCAAAATACAACTCTCATTGAACTCTGAGGTTGGTCACACAATCAGTGACTGTTGCAGTTACTTACTCATCAGGAGACCTTCTGAGCTTGACAACTGTTGCGTGGATGCTAAAATGCTAAACCAAGACGAACACTGAACACTGAACTTTGCGTGTGTGAGTGCTTTGGCGTGACTTTGCCATCGCTTACTTTGTGTTGTCCAAATACGACCAACACATGGTTGTGAACTCATTTTACAAACCATGCTCCTCTTATTAGTATTTGTGTTAACTAGCAGTGAGGAATGCAGTTGAACAGCTCCGTGGAAAAAGCAATATAATTTAACAAGATGCTAATCACCAAATTGTTGGGGTGTTTAGTCACTGTGGAGCTGCATGGTGTGATGTGGTCACGGTAAGAGGGGGTGGTCTGCTCTAACTAATCTTTTGGTTCATCTCGAACTACCCTGATCTAAAACTCTCAGGCACTCAAAACTAAAGGTATTCTTCATCATAACCCGGTTACCATTCCTTGATTGAACCAAAAGGTGTATGTATTTGTTGATAATGTGAATAATACAGCCACTGCTTCTAAGTGACCATAGTCTGCGGCCTGGTAGCTCGGTGGTTTAAGCGTCAGACTGAGATGTAGAAGGTCGCAGGTTCGAACCCCGTCTGACTAGTCCATCCCCTGCTAGGTGTGTCCCTGAGCCAGACACCCAGCGCTAGCTCCTGTAAGTCGCTTTGGATAAAAGCGTCTGCCAAGCAAACTAAACTCACCATTCTTTGTAGGTGCAGACAGTATCAACAGCTACTCTCTGTACATTATCCTTGAATGAATGGTCTTTTTGTAGTAGCTTTAAGTCAAAATACTGTCACTCGATTGACTTAGCAACTGAGCTAATGCGAGTCTGTCTCTATCCAAATTAGCCTGGTTTAGTGTGTTTCCTGTACTTAAGGTGGAACTAATAGCAAAATAAAGGCAGGTGCTGAATTAAAAAGTGCATTGCATGAAAACAAATCATGCTCAACGCTTTTTGCATGATTTTCAATTTGAGGGCTACTTTTTTGCAGGTACCCTTATTTGAATACATGGTTCATAAAAAACACAGCAACAAAAGTAGTAACTGAGAGTTCAGGTTTTTTATCCAAACATGTGACATGATAGTGATGGACAAATGAAGCTTCCTGAAGTTTGTTTTAAAAAAAACGGTTCATTACTAAACGCTTTTTAACACTGTCCTCTTGGATGACATCTAGTGGCCTTTATAATTAACAACAATGCATTGAATAAATGCTTGTTAAATGATGAATAAATCTCAACTCATCACTCTCTTTTCTGTCACTTTCTGGTAGGAATACTGTGTGTATGTGTGTGTGTTTTGTGGCCTTGTGCTGAAGAACTGGTACAATTGCTTCTCACCTCCAAAACACACCACAGATGCAGCCAGTGGTTAAGGTCCATTCAAACCTTTGAAGCAGAAACCGGCAGAAACCAAAGGGACGTACCAAACAAAGCTTTGGACATCACTAATCACGTGATTCTGCTTAGACAAATAAAACTGTCAATCAGTTTCCAGAGCAAGTACATAACTTGTTGCAGTTTAGATTCTATAACATATACCATATTTGATATTCAAATGACACATTCCCAGTGATTATGTCCCAAAAATCTAAATCTAAATAAAAAATAAAATAATAATATCAATTTGCAGTTTAGCAGAAATGGACTAATGTTAAGGTGCTTGCAGAGTTGATTTGGTGGCTTGCAGAAGGGGAATGTCTCTTCATTTGTAGGGGTTTAGTTAAAAAGTTACACTGTGGCTCAGGGGTCATAATCTGTTGTCTATGCTCTGCAGCAAGATCAACAAATGACATGGTCTAAATGGAAAAACTTCACATGAGATAACTTGAGGAGGTCTTCAGTCACAAGCAAACAGGCCCATCTTAACAACTGTTAAATAAAAATTTCAAAAACAAATATATCTATTGAATTTGACCCCTGAATACGCACATTCCTGTAATGTCATAATTTCAGAATAGCTTTTTCATACATTGTAGATGTCCCAATCTTCACCAAGAGTTCAAACAACCAACCAAAAGTAAGGAGTGAGAAGAACAGAGCTTAAAGAGGAAGAAAAAAACGCCCTGTTTTTCATGTTTTTCTGAACATACGTCCCTGAGCACAGTCTTTACTGCATGTATGTGTCTGCGTATTCGCCGCGTGGGAGCCGTAACTTCGTACTGTCTCACAGTTTTACTCCCAAAAGTCCCATCAAAACAATGCCTGTCTTTGTTTTTGGTTTGGTATTGCTTTACTTATATTGTTGTGTTTTGTTGGTTTTGTGTGTGGGTGTGTTTTGCGTGTTACACTTACATCACACTCACATTCTGGCACGCTGAAATTTTACTAAAAGCAGTGCAATGTTATGATTGCAAATTAGCATTAACGCTAATAAGATTTTAGGCTGTTATTTTGCCTCGTTAAGGTGGACATGGGTGCTTTTACTTTGCGCGCTCATTAAAGTTAGCCCTTAACGACCTTTGAGGCTGACAGTAAAAATAGTGATGCAGAGAATAAAGTGTTTTTTTTTAATAGCTGTGGCATTTCAGATGAGGATTTTTTTTCTAGACAAAACAACTGCACTAAATTGTGTTTTCTTGTCTCCACTTTAAACTATTTTTGCATACATTGTGAAATGTATGCAGTTAAGTTAAGTTAAGTTTTTTTTGAGTATTTTTGAATTTCCATATTTGTTTTTGTGTGTGCAGTGTTCGTGTACGTTTAACCCGCATTGCTTTTTGAGTTAATGCTTAAGTGTGTGTGTCTGTGCTGACTGTTTGATTTACAGTGTGTGTTTTCAGTGCTTTCTGGTGGTCACAGTTACACAATATCCCTCTGTGTTGTTGTGAGCAACAATAGATAGTAAAGTTAGCTTCGTACTGTGATGATTACTCTATAAATCTAAGTGCACACAGGGTGTTTTTGAGAGCAGCTCATTGTTCATTGTCTTGTACGAGTGGTGCTGGTTGGTTACTGGACTCTTTATCATTCTCACGTCCTCATTGGCACTTTAAAATACACTTTAAAATGTGAGCCCAATTGCGGTGCTGGTTAAAAGTTTGTGTTGGTGACACATCTGAGGAAAAGCTGACTAGAAATAAATAGGTTGTAGTTGCAGTCCAGACCATCTTAGTCCACTACAGCTACAGGGGTTCAGGTCAAAACTGGTCTTGTATTAAACATCCCTCTGTCCCCCTACTGTATATGAAAACATTTCTTTCACATCTAGAGAAATTTTCGGTTCAAATTATGTGGAAAGTTTTTGGGAGAGCGGGTCGAAAAGTATACAAGTAATTAAACAATAATACCTTCACTAGCTGGTGTCTAATATGTAACATTCATAGCCTATAATAGCCTAGAAAATTTGTGAAATAGCCCTTTACTATTCTAGCAATAATCAAGGCCACTTATGCAATATTCACTGTTAAAATATATTGTAATATTATGGACCAAAAGACGATAGAAATGTGTTCTGTGGTCAGACGAGTCCAGGTTTCCACTTAATTTTGGGAAAAATAAACATCAGGTTCTCTGTGAAAGATGAAAAAGGACCCTGTGACATTACAAGCTGGATCAATGCCGCAGAGCAGCTGAAATCTCGTATCTGAGAGCAAGAGTAAGAAAAAAGTCTTTGTACGTTGTGTCAGTTAAATAAAGGCTTTGTGTGAATAGACAAGTCACAAACTTGAGTTTGTGTAGCATTTACGAAATAAAATAGGGGAAAAAAAACAATATAAAAGAAAATAATTCTTAAATGTCTACAATATCCAATGTTAGAGTTTACCATCCAGATGTGTGACTGTGGATCAGGCACCAGAGCAGTACGCTAGGGTCTGTGAGCTGGTAATTAACATATGCACAACATCAGCATTAAAAAGGAAAACAAGCCATAATCTTACTCCTCACCCTAAACCCAGACTCACAGGGGGGCTTCGGTCTTGAACTCCTGCATCAGTCACTTAAAGCAAACACTCTCCATTGCTGTTTTGATACAAACGTCACTTTTCTAGCTGAAGAAAAATAACAGTTGCTCAGAGCTATTTGAACTTTATGCTGTATGTATTTCAATTTTATTTGTCTACATCTGATTCACGATTCCTCATTTGATGATCTCTCTGTCAGCCGTCCAGAATAGTCTTTATAGACACTGGGCCACCCTGTGTTTAATAATCCCCTCTACCTTTATATCTCGCAACATTAAACCCTATCCAGAGTCTTCAAAGTCACAAGCTGTTGATGCTGTCTGATGCCAGGAGCCGACAACCATTCCTGGTAGTGCAGGAGGTTTTCTGCAACGTGCTGAACCTGTCTGCGTGTATTTGTATGAGTTAATACTTGGTGGATATGCTCATGGTATTCTGTATAGGACTGTGTTTGGGGGTTTATAACTCTCTAAGCGGTTTCTGTCTGAGGGCAGTCGGTGCCAACACGGAAAGAGCATCAACTCAATATTTTAATCTACTTATAGTGTGGTTAGGTGTGTGTGTGTGTGTGTGTGTGTGTGTGTGTGTGTATGCCATCTTCTATCCTGAAACATTAGAAGCCTGCAGGAAGAAAAAAAAACGTTTCAACCAATTCTCAATCCATACTTTTTGTTATTCATTTCAACTGAAAAATGATAAATTGTGTTTTCTCGTATTCCTATTTTTTAGATTTTTCCCTCTCTGTTTCTTTGTTCAAGCCATCCTTTTGTTGTGTTTCTTCTAAATAAATGTTCAAAGCTGGAGCTTTTAGGGGCATAGTAGAAGTACTATCTGCATAGACTGTTTGGACTCTAAAAAACGACCCGTCAGACAACTTGGATGCCGGCCAGCTTCATGATGCAAAATCCTGTGGGGTTAAATGCTTTCATTTGAAAGTAAGTTGGACTCTCAGTTCATTCTTCTCCTTCCTTGAATCCTTTACGTAATACCTGATTCAGAGTGCATGCATACACACACACACACACACACTCAGCGTTTCATATCCTTGCACTTGCCTCGTTCAAACGAGGGTTCAGACGTCACAGAAAAAACATCTAGAACAATATTTCAATATGTTTAAATTGCAACGGTTATTCAGATTCAGCAAATATATCAATTTTAGATTGAACTGTGTTTGTGTTTGTGTGTGTGTGTGTGTGTGTGGGGGGGGGGGTCTTCAAATCAAATATTTAATTACCAGTATTGTCTAAATTTACTGGCAGTTGCACTCATGTTGTGTGTGCATGTTCAAAGGCGTCTGCTACAATGGCGCTATACATTAATGCTAAATGTTTTTCACAGCTCGGCTCAGTTTCCACTCGCGACCACTTTGCATTAAAACTATTTCCCTTACTTCAGCATAGGCCTAGACTACTGTAATCTGTTGACCTTCTCTGGGTGTGAGTGTGTGTGACAGGAGTGTATAACACATATTTTCCACATCTAAGAGTTTTCAAGTTTGGTTTCCATCAGGTTTTAATTTCTATTTTGAGCCTAATAATGTGTGTGTGTATGTATGTGTGTGTGTGTGTGTGCGTGTGTGCGTGTTGCTTTGCAGTGTTTTTATCTTTGAGTGCAGTTTTGGAAGTTCATATGAAAGTCAATAAAGTAGATTTTAATCACTAATGGGGGGTTCTGCCATTTCCATGTTGGATAAAATGAGAGATTAACAGGAAAAAGCACATTTTATTTTCATCATTTTATTAATGCTCCTACCAAAGTGAGAAATGGTTAAAATGAACATACTGCTGATACAAACCCATTGTAGTTGTATTGGTTGCTTGTTGGTTGTGAAGTCACTGTTGACTGCCCTACTTACTGAGGCACACCTGCTCCCAATAGAAGCTGAAATGCATGTTTTGCATGTTTTTCGGTGGCGATGTTGTCTTGTCAGTACAGTGTGTGTGTTCGTGTGTGTCGTTTGTCTGAATATGTGTGGAATATTTATTGTACAGTTACATTACGAGTACCATTGTGGCTTAGAAACTGTCTACTGTGACTCTAACACATGTGGCTGACACACACACACACACACACGCGCACACGTAATAACGTTTATGATACACACAGAGACCAGACTGTAAAACGTTCCCCTCTCTATACCTGCCTCTCTAATTGGCACCAGCCTGTGATTGGCTGCTGGACATCTGCCAACAACCAGTCAGAGACCTCGGTCTGCTCGATCAAAGCCATAGCTCCTAAATCAGCAGGAGAGCAGAGTGTGCTCTGGAGTCTGTGTGGTCACCTTATTCAGAAGTCAAGAGTACAAACAGTAATGGTGACACACACACACACACAAATAATTATACTGTAATACTGGCTGCATGATTGCGGCCTACATTTAGTATAAAACCTTAAATGTATGTAACATATCGTGTGTGTGTGTGTGTGTGTGTGTCAATGGAAAGGTGGGCTGACATCATTTTACTTCTCTTTGTGTGTCCATGTATATGTGTGTGGGGCACTGACTGCACACTTGTCCATTAAGTTATTTACCCATTAAGATAAGAGCAGTGTAGCACTGCCAACAATGACTAAGTCTGTGTGTGTGTGTGTGTGTGTGTGTGTGTGTGTGTGTGCGTCCATCCCAATGGGTGATTTAGTGTTACCCCCTGGTGGTGTGTGCTTTTCAAAGCAGCTCTACGGTAGAAGCACAGAAATTAGCTGGCCAGTAATGGGTTTCTGGTGTGTGTGTGTGTGTGTGTGCGGTTTAGACTTTAAGCTTCTGCCTCAGCACATTAGGAGCAATCACTCAAACCTAAAGTTCAGGTTTATCTGTGTATGGTTTTCTCATTCTTTAGAGTCTGTCTCTTGTGTTTTTTATACAAACAAGAGGAGGAAGAATCGGCAGTAAACATTTGCACCCCTCAACTTTTGCAAGAAGAGGAGGTTTCTTTCCTGCACTAGAAGTTAGTAGAAAGTCTGTGTCCATGTAACTGGAGCTGAAGGACTGCTCTTGCTGACGCAGGCTTAAAAGGTGATGATCTGAAAATGTCCCTGCTCATACATCCCACTAATGCACGAGCACCACTACCAAGTGTGCACAGTTGACCCGCCTTTCCTGTAGACCTTTAAGCAGATGTCCCTGTAGTTGCTGTTGAACCATAATGGTCTTGCCTGCTGATTATTCAAGGCTGTGGCCACATGCTGCGGTGGTTTTACATGATGATAAATCTTATCTTTGCTGTGTTTTACATTTCTCTCACATGAAATTGACCCCTTGTGCCCCCATGAAATGAATGAGGAATTAACGACACATAAAAAAACACAAAGGTCATTAGAATAATATATGTAATAATAACTTTTAAAATCCTTGCACATACTCCCACTGACTTTGTATCAAATGGGAGCAAAGAATAAATAAATTTTTCAGTAGTTGGAAAGTTGTCAAGTTCTTAGTTGGAGGGCTACATGCATGCGCCGGTCTAGACTCTCAGACTCACACACGTGCAAGCAGACACAGGCAAAGCGAGTCTTGCTCCAGTACCAAAACAAACAACCAGGGAAAAGAAAAATAAAAATTTGGTAAAAATGTAGTGCTGACTGCCAAGGTTACAGTTCTTCCTTCTATCACAATAAATCAAAGACATAAATTCTGAACTCTATGTGTGCGTTTGTCCATACATTTGTCAGCGGCTGTTTAAGTGCAGCCTTTGTTTTTTATTCCACTTAAGAAGGTTAGAGCCCTTGGGAGTCATTATATCATTCGACATTAATGTCCCTGAGCGCAAAATATTACTGGCTACATTTTAATTTTTTTATTTAAAGCTGATATAGTATAGTTTTCTATAAAGTAAAATACAATATTCATGTGAAAGGAGTCACTTGTTGTAATGAGTCTCTCAGCTTAATTCAGCTTTTTTTAACCATGTTCTCATCAGCATAGTGGTCAGTGTCTCTTGTTCTTATGTATACATTGAAGAAGTTTGCAGCTAAGAAGCCAAATATTTCCTTCAGGAAATAATAGAGACCAAAGCAGAGCTTAATAGAGCAATAACATTGGACTTGTAGTAGTCATTACGACCAACAAGTGACTCGTAATTCACTCTAACATGACTGTGCGAGTGCTGGTTGGATAAAGATGCAGCAGGTAATATTACAGAAATGTGACACAAGATGCAAGTTTTATAATATAGTTCACCTGTCAAGTGAACTAACTGAGATCTGGTTTCACTTGTTTCACAATTCTGTACTCTGTGATGGCGGCCCCTAGCCCTCAGACCTCCAATGCTCAGACCGGCTTAATATATTGTGAACATGCTGGTGAGAGCGACTCGCTACTACAGAAAGCAAATAAAAAGATCGCCGACCTCAAAGAAGACATCCGACGGCTCTCTGATGAACTAAAAAACAAAGACTCTCTACTTACCAGCTGCCTTGACGTAGCATGCAAACAAAACAAACGGATTGCCTCTCTCAGTGCGGCCCTTCAGGATACTGCCGTATGGGAACCCTCTAACTACCCTCGGCCTTCCTCCTGCTCGACTCCTAACCATCAGTCATCCTGGGCCGAAGTGGTGGTCTGCGGGCGTAGGAGAACTGTAGCGAAGGAAGATCCTCTCCCTTGTCTTGGCCTCTCTAACCGTTATGCGGCCCTTGCCACTGAC
>JAUMHF010000010.1:9463336-9515678 GCA_032359275.1 Microctenopoma steveboyesi | reverse complement strand
GGACAATCCACAGATGACCTCCAATCACCAATCTGAGGGTTCCACAGGGTTTATAAACCTGCTCCTCACACCGGTCATTCAGACTTGAGAAAGCCCTCTGGGTAGAAGGGCGAAACGTCGTCAAGAAACCTACTAAGTCCAGTTGCTATTGGATAAACCTTTTTTGAGATCTGGTGCCACTCGTTTGTGAAACATATGGTTTTCTAAGCTCGGTGAAAGTAACATACTTGTACAGCCAGCTGCTAAATTACTATAGCTGCTGAGCTAATTGCTAACACACTAGTCAGTAGGGCAAACGAGCCACAACAGCTCTCGTAGATTCCGTCTTTGGTTTTTGTACTGAGCTGTTTAATCTCCCCTGGCATTTAGTTGCCTGGATTGTGAATCATTTCATCCACACTTTTAGGAGATGGTCACCTCCTATGGAACAGTGTCACATGACATATGGACAGTGCAGGTTGTTCATGCACAAAAAGATAGTTAGGACAGACTGGCTGGGAGGTGCCAGTTATGAGTTACCCCATATATGACACCTAGATTCACATGATAAATACTGTACATTGTTTTTGTGATCCTGATCATTATCAGTAAAACCTTTTGGTCCTTACACATGAAAATCTCGCTGAGATGAACCAGGGATTGGAGCAGAGTAACACACCTACCCAGGGCAGTCGGACAGCAGCAACACAATGAAAATCATGCGAGCACAATCTTGTGGGTGAAAATCTCCCGACAACAGTGATCCAGGGTTAAGAGAGTTAAAATAAATAACACAATAATTGAATACAGTTAGTTGTTCTGACCAAAATGTAACAGACGGGGCTGTCTACCTTGATCACACAGTGGGGTCATACAGTCACGTCCTAAGTTACTACTACTTGGCTCCTTGCCTACTTCTTAGCCAGCTTGTATCATCCATCCTTCAGGTTCTGATGCTGACTGTGTTTTTGTCATTTTTCTGCCCCTCGCCGCCCCCCCGGCCCGTCTTTTCCATTCCATTCTTTCTCTCTCACTCTCTCAGCAGAAATGCTTTGTTGTGGTTTCTGGTGTTTTGGTGGAATTATTCCTCCTTACCCCCTGAGCTTTAGCAAATGACAGAATAAGCCCATGGTAATTCCTCAGCACTAACCACAAACATGCTCTTCCCCCTGTTCAGATTGTGTGTTTGTGCATGTGTGTGTACGTATGTGTGGTTGTGGGCACTGTGTTTGCTCTCTGACGTCTTTGGAAAAAGAGTTCCCTCTCTCTTCGCCTCGGCCCCCTGAAGCTACGGGGTCATACGTGTGTGACAGGGAGAGAGAGAGAGAGAGAGACAGGGGTTACTTTAGTGCAAGGGGAAAACAGCTTACAGCAACCAGTTGATTATAGGGAAGACAACAAAATAAAAAAAGCTTACATTATCAGCACTCTTTAATGTCCAGGGGCAGGTTGTTAGGACAAATACTGATGTTTTGTAAGTTCTCTGGCGTTTAACGCTGATGCTAAAGCTTTGGCATTAATATCAGATGTCCTGGCATTGATGGCATCTGCATGTCAAACTTGTCATCATGACAACCATCATCTGACACAGCTGTGGGACCATCACGGTTTGGCACATGAGTTAGCGTTATGCAGCACAAAAACAGGATTAGGTTTACGGACAGCATAAAATACATCCAGTACTTCTTCCTGGGAAACTGGAGTCTAGGTATTGTTCACTGATCCAACCATTCACCCTGCACAGACCTTTGGGTTAATGAAGTTAATGTAATTGCACTTAGCGTCAAATATTATTGTAGTTGATTGACATCCCTGTGAGTAGGGGTACTTTTGCTGTATTTGACAACTGTACCTGCTTTGGTCATGCTATGAAGAAACACTCATTTGGGCAGACCAGTGTGTGACCTGGTGCCCTTAGCATGTACATCTCACAGGAATGCCTCGTAGCCAAGGTGCAGAGAGCTCATTTGTGACTCTGTGCATGCGTGTGTGTGCATTGCAAACGTGTTGAAAGATCAGTCACAGGGTCCAACTACACCTTCTCATACTAAACAATACCAGCTGAGGCATCGGGGTCAAATCACGTGCAGACACACAAATGCATAGACAGATTATTCTCCATCAACACTACTCCTTGTATCTTTCTCCATATAACCCCTCCTCAATCTGAGTAATTGCTTGACCATTCACTTTTTCACTTTTGGTTTTGTGTAATAATTGTTTTTTTTATATAAACTTTACCAATAGTAAAAGTAACTTTATGTTTCTATATGGTTATGACTGTGACCACGTGACTTCAAAAATTGTTGACTTGAAGATGGTTTGTAAAATGTTTTCTTAGTGTAAATATTCTTGTATTAAGTAGATTAAGTTGCATATTGTCATTAGTCACTGTAGGAGGTAGCAACCCAGCAGTACAGTATACTACACAGATAAGCAGTAAGTATTTTTAAAGTCAGTGGTCGGAGTTAGAGTTCAGGTCATGGTGAGAGTAAAAGTCACTTTTACTTTTGAATGCTGGAAAATAATAAAAAGCTAGGTTGACTGTTGAAGTATATAAAGTATAAAAGCATCCAGTCCTCCTCCATGTTCTTTCTTCTCCTTATGCCCCTGTGTCCCCCTTCCCTCCGGTGACCGTCCATAGCACAGTAATGACCATGACTGCCATAGCAAAAACATTCTGCACTTTTCACCCCTGGGCTTTTTAGGCGGAGAACGAACAAAGAGAAATTGGCCATGATGGAAGGAAAGTATGTGGAAGGAAATGAGAAAAGTAAAGTGCAAAACAAAGAGAATGACATGTGGCATTTTTCCTGTGCACTCTTCACCTTCAGGACGGGAGAGGTGAAACGGGCAGCGGGGTAGACTGAGAAGGAAGGGAGGCGCTGAAGATGAGCAGTAAAACGAGATACAAGAAGACCGAAGGAGTGAATTGTGGGAAAGGAAGCAAAGGTGGAGGTATAAAATGAAAAAGCGGGCCGAGGAGATCAAGCCCACATATTCTTCAGTGTGTTAAACACATTGACCCTATGTTTTCCATAAAGAGGAGAGGGCGATTTGGAGGAGAAAAGAGAGTTGCTTGGAATATGAGTTGACAAGATGAAATAAAAGTAAAACCAATTGACTGAATGAATAAGTCAGAATAAAAACATAATGAGGTAAGTACACCAAAACGGGCAGTTTTTGGACATAAATGAATGGAAATGGATAAAAGAGAAAGGAGCTAATGAAGTGGGAGGAAGAGAAAAAGGAAGAAAGCTGCAAACAGCAGTGTGTTGTAGCCACAGTGGATAATATGATAGGAGGCAGACTACTCAGACTACGTCCACAGGTTGCCAAAATAAAGTGCACTTATTTACATGTGTGCCACACCAACAGATAATTACAAAAACAAAACAAAAAAAAAGGCTTAACTGAGGGAAACTCAACTCATCATACCAGAAAAGATCTACCTGCACACACTACTGCACTTCAAGACGTCTAACCCCTGCTGCTCTAAAAGCACTGTTTAAATAGTCCGTTCAATCTGGGCGAAACCTCCTTCCAGGTGGAACCACTGCCTTCCCAGGTGTGAACAGTTCAACTTCTAAAAGACACATTTGGTTAATTATTGCTTTTCTCAGTGAATGTTTACTTTGACACTAAAACCCCCTTTAAGTGTACCTATGGCAAGCCAAATTCAGATTCAAACTAAACATCAGTGTGAACCTAATTCCCCCTTCACACTTGGTCTAATCACTGAGATCACTTTTGATGTCACAGAGGTTACAAAATAGGAAGGAACCTAGACTTTCCTCCTTTTGTCTCCCGAACACATGGTGTAAGTGTCAGGGACGCCCTTGTGGCGTGTGGGATCGACCCAGATGCGGAGGATTAGCAAGAGGGTGGAAAAGCACATGCGTTAATCTTGGAACACCCAAGCGCTACAGCGGATTCTACCGAATCAGTGTCCCAATAACCGGCCAACAAAATAACACAGGGTAAAGAAAGAGTACTCACTTGCAAAAGATGAATGTCTTGTGACAACAGAGCTCGGGACATGAATAGCAGAAACTCAATGTCTGAGCAGCGAGCAGGTGCAAGGACCACCTGTTTGAGAGCTCACCTAACCAATCCTGGCCTTTCCTGGCAGACAGCTGACCGTTCACCTGACAGTAAGTATGACCAACTTAACTCAATAGAAACCCAGACTACAAACATTTAACTTATACAAAGTATAGCTAATTCAATAAACAATAAACTTAAATAACACTGGTCTGTGTTTACTTTATTCACAAATGTGATGTAATAATACTGCAACTTAATACTTAACACAAACAAATAGTCTTTGAAGCACAGCTACAATTATGGCTGAAAATAAAGCTAAACATTTACCAAGAAATTGAATAAATTTAAAATATCAAAGTAACTGGAGACAACTGGAGTGTTCTCTAATTCCATTAGGTCAAAAAACAGGCTACAAGCTGGAACCCACCATTAGCTTCTCGCAGAGTTCCCGACCTTCCTGCCTGAGACACCAGCCTTATGAACCCTCATCTCTACGTTACGAAACCTCCCCACCACACTATGAACTCCCTTCCAGCCTATCAAGGACCCTCTTACGAGCCCCCAAGCGCTATTTAACCCGCAATTTCCCACACGGACTCTCTGCGGTGCACAAAGGCCCTCCTGTCACCCAAAGTGACCAAAACGTCTCCAATCATCCTGCTACACATGGAGGAGCAGTCTGGTAGTTTGGAAGCTTTGCTGTAACTGCAAGGTCATGGGTTCTCTGCAGTGGTCAGACAGTCTGACACTAATCTCCATCTGACCTTTCGAACGCCTTTAATCTGACCGCTTCCCAAAGCCAATGGCATAAAACAAAATGTACTCAGCTCTGTGATACAATAAGAAACAAATACATGTGGCGTTAAGCTAATGTGCTGTTGATCAGAGAATATTTACATAGAAGATGGACTCGTCTGTTTCATCCGTGATGCTTTGTTTTAGCAGATTGGGTGGCACAGTGCTAGCATGTTATGAATACCTTACGGGTCCCTTAGTGGCATCTTACGAGGGACTTATAAACTCCTTGTGAACCCTGGATCTTTTCCCAGGCACCTTAAAGTAAACCACACCACCTCTGAACCCCCGAGATGGTGAACGTCCTTTACGAGACAGACGGTGTTTTGCAGTCTTCCCTTTGTTTTTTTGTATAAATAGTATTGAATTAGTAACTCACTATGACACTTGGACCTGCTAAAGCCCTGAAAACTCCACCATTCACTGGACAAATTTTACAAGAACTTTAATGACAACACCAGAGTTCTTCATACCTGGAAACAATAGCATTGTGCACGAACACTTTTATAGTTATATCACTTCAGCTTTTGAGTAACTGCAGCCACATTATTGAGTTGTTCTCTCGACAGTTTGTTTGAACATAGCTCACACCTCCTGCATACCTCAAGTGATTTGAGCATACGAGTGGTCCAAACTGATTTCATGTGTATAACCTGGGTCCCGTTTTAGGAAAAAAGGTTTTGAAAACTTTGTCAATTTTACATCTCTGTATTATTATAGGCATGGTTAATAATGGACCTCCAGTCTGTCATTTTATACACTTTTAATAGAAACATTAACTCGTGGCAACAATAACAATGTGAATTGATACCTTAGACTTAACTAGTATCTGCCTGCAGCCAATTGTTCTATGAGACCTCCATGATGGTGCCAGATGTAATTTGTGCTGCAAAGCCCTTGCTGGTGTGTGACAGCGCTACAAATATTCAATGTTACAGGCTAATTAGTCAGTCAAAGTACACTTAGCCATCTCCTCTGGCTCCCATTTCTGTTTAATACGTCCTGAGAGCCTTTTATATGCATGCTCTTTTTACAAACACACGAAGAGGGTGTGAAAGTAAGAAAAGAGGATGTGAAGTCCATGTTAACAGTGTGGGAGACTTTTCCCACTCGTATACTGACAGACTGTCAGGCGAGGGTCAGCGACTTACTGTAACACGTACGTGTGAGTGTGTGTGAATGTGCGCGTAGGTGTGAGTCACCCAGCTCAGAGTCTGATCCCTGTGCCAGCCCTCTGTTCTGTGTCACTATTAGAGAAACGCTCGGAGTGAACACATCATTAAACCGCAATAAAAAGCCTTTATTCACCCCCAAATTATTACAGCAGCATGTGTGAACCATGCTCGCAAGTGTGTGTGTGCGTATTTGTGTGTGTGTGTGTGTGTGTGTAGAAGCAAGGTGAAACACAAAAGACACAGAGTTCACAAAGAGCACTGTAGTCCTCTTCTACCAGTCTTTGTGTTCTGTGATATTCTTGGATGAAGTGTGTGCACATTGTCCAATCATGCCAGTGGAATGATGATGACTTTCTACTGAATGGCCTCTATGAGAGCAATGGCTTAAGAAAGGATACGGCCATGTACTGTTTCT
The DNA here is from genome assembly GCA_032359275.1 of Microctenopoma steveboyesi. Classification (NCBI taxonomy): domain Eukaryota; kingdom Metazoa; phylum Chordata; class Actinopteri; order Anabantiformes; family Anabantidae; genus Microctenopoma; species Microctenopoma steveboyesi. The sequence continues at coordinate 9,509,267 of JAUMHF010000010.1, read as the reverse complement.
AGTCTGATACAGCCATGCCCGCACAGATCACCGGATTTGAGCTGAGTTTGACTGAGAGGTCTCAGCACACACCACCACATTTTGATCCAACTGAACACACATCCGTGTCACAGTCTGGACTCTAATCTTCACTGCTGTTTGACCACAGTCTACATAAAATGACTGGCTAAGTCCACGTGCACACACTCACCCAGCAAGGATCTGGGAAGGCCTGGCCCTGAACCTGGGTTTTAGCCTGGCTCCAGTTCAGTGGACGCTCGGCAGCTCTGCTCAGTGACTGAAAGTTCACCTAAAATGTTTTGCTTTTGTTGTGACTATTTTTGCTTTGACCTTCGGCACCGTTATAAAAAGTCAACTGACTCCAGACTATGTTTGGACTTGCACCAAAAGATATGTGAGTCTGTCCAGTCCACGTTTGTTTAAAAGCTCTAATAACCTTCTGACTAAAATGCGAACGAATCAAAGCAGCTTTGGATAATTTGTGTTATTATATTATATATTATTTTTGATTTAATCAGTTTGACACACACAGACACACAGAGCAGTTTATTTCTGCTGTTGGGAGGGCTGCAGCAAAAAAGATTACTATAAGAACAAATCACCGCATCCAGGAGGCCAGTCTCATCCAGAGGGGCCACTGTTGCTCGTCCACGGGCCTCACTAGACTATGAGTGCTACTGAACAAATCATACGGAAGACGGCTGGCCGTTAGACCCTAATGCATGCACGCGAACCAGCAGAAGCTCCGTCTGAGCCCGAGGCAGTTTCAGTCATGCGGTTGTGGGAATGTTGCAGGGATTTGTGTTTCAGTGACTGCAATAACAGGGATCAAATGGGATCATGTGGACAGAATTCCAAATTCCAGGCACAACACAGCGGTGGTGGTTCAACCCCATATTGATGTTGTTGCGTTTCACAAGGATTACTTTTATGGCGTTTTTCTTTATCATTAGAGAGAATGCGGCCAAAGACGTGGAACAAAGCTTGTATAAAAAAAGATCCGTGGCTGGCACACACACACACCACATCTCTGCTAACCAGTGTGACTCCTAACATGGCGACACAGAACTTTAAACGACCTCAGTAATTAGTCATTAGGAGTTTTTATTTTCATGCTCATATCCAGTCATTTGGTTTCTGTGGCTCGACCTGTCTACACGATATTGCCTGTGTTGCTCTTTGTTGCAAAAATGTAATAGAATGCGTCACAGTCTCACACACACACACACACACACACACACACACACACTTCACTACAACATTATAATTGCTTAGTGCTTACATAGAGGTCAAAGGTCAGGTTCAGCTACAGAGCTAGAAAGCTGCTGCCACTGCAAGGAAGACCCTGAATAATGAACAGTTGTAATGACATTTTTGTTCCCCCAAATATTTATTTAAGCTTTTCAGCTGTTTTGTTTTTCAGATCAGTTTTTTCCTGTCTCACGGCTGTTCGTTATGATGCCGTTTTTTTAAATCAGTTACTTTTGTGAAATGAGTTGTGGTTCTGTCCTGTGGCTAGTTTTCTTTCCAGTGTGATGGAGCTTGTGGCATGCGGAGCACAGCTCCCAAGACACTGGTGATCATGAGATCTTTAATGCATGAATGCTACTTGTAGGAGGAAACTGGCATTTCCCGTGTTTGTACACACACGGTCCCTGCTGTCCATTTGCCCTTGGCTTTTATGAATTTCCTGCATTTAGTGTTTGTGATGGCTGGCTGTTTGTTTGATTTGGTGGGGAGGATGGGGGCTATAGGGCAGCTTTCACGGAGGACATCACTTAAAGAATCCTTTAGGCTGGATTACAGCGTTCAGTCCGGCTCAAATATCTAGTTTCCTTTTTACCATCTGTGACCTCTGCCTGCCCAGGAAAGGCTCTTCTCATATGCAGTGATTGGGTTTATCAGGAATGGTAAATGATTGGCTTTAAAATATTTAATTTATGATGAGTATACAATATTAAAACACATGTTTTCAGGTTTAATTATACACCAAGGGTTTTTGTAAACACATTGTCAATATAATTCTGTGACATGTCAGTGTGACCAGGTGGTAACCGTACTACTGACAAAAAAAAACACTCATTCATTCATTTGACCTGCTTTGTCTACTCTACAGCATAGCAGGAGAACGTTTGCTTAAGAATACAGGTGGATAATTGATGGTTACCTGGGACCCGGTAAACACAGCGGCAGGCTCCACTGAAGGCAACATTATCATGTTATTCAGTCCATTTTATATGTCCCACTCCATACAGTGACTCCACTAGCCTGCTACTCCTTGTTGATGGTTCACCACTGGGGACACGTGGGTGTAATATACTAAAGTGTAATGTAATAAAATCTAACCTTCAGAACCAGACTTAGCGTTTCCCAGCTGTCCCTGACCTCAAACAGGAAAACCAAAATCATCCACTATTTTTTCTCTTCATCTTCTCCCCATATCTCATGTGTTTCATCTACTCGTTTTACTTCTGCTCCTTTCTATGTGTCCTCTCTCTCTCTCTCTCTCGGTAGATCTGCTTCTCCACCGCTCCATCATCCCTTTGTGCTTCCTGTTGTAGTTTTCTGTGTAACTTCAGCGTAAAGCAAACATCACTCGGACAGGAGGCCACATCACTCAGGATTGATACACAGGAAGGGGCGCACATGCGCTCATGCAAATGTACACACATAATCACACCTACGCACACAAACACATGTGAAACGCCATTTTGAGCAACTGACAAAAACCCAGATCCAGCAGAGCGCCCTGAGCCAGCGAGGGAGCGTTCTGGTTCTGGTTTTGATTTTCAATTTGATGCTTTGTCTAATAATTAAACGTTTGAGTATAAAACAATAACAACAATAATTATGGAGTAATCAATATTCATACACACTTGTGTACACAGAGATAGAGCACGCACAACCAGAGCCACAGTTGTGTCTCCCCTCCAGCTCTACAGCCTCAGTAAGACATCACAAATCTTGTTTTGAAAGCTGTAAAGAAAAAAATCATTTGATTTGGTTTTTAACTGTTTCATCTTTTTTTTTCTTCTTCTTCGTCTTTTGTCAGTTGTTCGCCCACGCAGGCAGATGTAAAGGCTGCAGGATCTCTCTCTCTCCGTCAGCCGCATCCATCCGTGCTGCGTGAAGGAAAAACATCCAACCAAAGGGGAATAAAAAAAGGAGAAGGGTGAAGACGTGTGGTACGCAGTGAGTCAAACTTACATGTGCACAAAGAGCAATTAAACATGCCACCGTGAGAGCACTATAACAGATTTATCACGTACTTATCTCCTGTGGAAGTACGGCACTAGAGGATAGGCTTCTTTAGTGCAAAATTAGACTTTGCTGTCACAAAGCCACATTTATCTGCAGCTTGTAAAGTGCAATGGTTCTAACACAGCAGTCTTGTTGGCCGTTAAAGAAGACAGTAGACAGAACAGTGAAATCAGAGTTTTGGCAAGTTCACAAAATGCTTTAGTCTAAGTCCGGGATAAGGACACCGCTCTGCAGCTGTTGAATTCAGCCAACAGTGAATTCACTGAAATTGATGAAATTATTAATCTGTTTTGACGATGTTCAACCCCCCACGCTCCACTCCCTCTCATCTGAGAGTGTTTTAAATTCACACAGTCTTCTACCTACGGCTCTTTGTCAAGGAACCAGAGTGGTTTTATTTGTTTTTACTCTCCTGACATTGTTTATTGCACAACATAAGCAGCAAGTTGTTACTGCTCACAGAGGAGGCACTGGAACACAGATTATCGATACATAGTGCACATAGTGCAACGACAGAGCTTCAGCAGACATGCATGGACATGGACCTTTGACCTATTTTGTAAAGATGGCACGGTGAAGACCAGATTTGTGTCTTGTTGCTGAACTCTACTCCCCATCGCTGCCGCCTGACGTCACTAGTATTCGCTTTCTTTCCAGTTTTACCATTGTACCTTTCTTACTTGTGGTTTTTGGTTTCTGAAGATGAGTTAAACAGTGTTCCTCTAGTAGCCAAGACAGACACGGTCGACTGGAAGAACACAATCATTCTCGTTAACCTCCACCCCACCATCTTAATTTCCCCCCGCTCTGTCTCTGCTCCCCTGTTCAATGATGTGATAAACATCCACAGATGTGGATGGCACTGATACACAAACACACACACACACACACACACACACACACGAGAATAAGTTGCAGCCTGTTAGTGTGTTGTGCAGCTTTATAATTTGTCCATTTATCTTCCTGTTAATATAATGTGGTGGAGTCAATCTCACCTTCACTAGGAGACTATTGCTTTCACATGTGAGCCTGGAGCATCCACACACACGCACACACACACGCACACGCACACACACACGCACACACACACGCACACACACACGCACACACACACGCACACACACAAACATTAGGATTCTTATATGCTCACTTTCACAAATGCTCACTTTTATTCTCTGACTTTACCGCGCACATACACACACACACACACACACACACACACACACACACACACACACAAACAACACATACCGTGCTATATAGTTCATTGATGAACATGCAAGGAGAAAAACAGTGAAGGTAGATGAGTTTAAAAACTATACAACTACACAAAGTAGCGGACAGATCACAGGAGAGGTGAAGAAGAGAGTGCAGACAGGGTGGAGTGGGTGGAGGCTGGAAATGGGTCTTTCCCATCACTTTGGCCTGTTTCCAAAACCATATTTTATCTTATTTTTTAAAGCCAATTATTTTTAGCCATTAACAGATGGACCTGCTGCTAAAAATTATCTACAGTAAGTGTGACAGATCTGCAATAAATACAAAATATGAAATGAGGGATGCATATGGAAAAAAAGGAAAAGCGAGACCCCAGCTTCCAAAAAAGTCAGTCCACCCTCCACAGTACCAGCCCACTTTATTGCCCGCTGCCCTCCAGCTTGGTACAATATGCAGCAAAAGTGCAACTCGTGAGCAACAATAATTTTGGAGCATTTACAGACAAATCTAAGTGTTTATTGTCCAAAGGAAATTACACAGCACAGTCTCCAAACCTTTCATCTGCACTCCAGTTTCATTTGGTTTTGACATGCGGAGCCCACTGTGTCTATGCATTTCACTGATTACTGTAAAGTCCCGCCCTTTGTCTGCGACTGTGTTGTGATTGGCTTCCTCTCTGCACTGCAGCGTCAGCGCATGTTAAAAATTATAAACGAAACAATGAAGGTCCTCTTTTATCGTAGAACGTGTCTTATTAGTGGATGCATGCTGCCATGTTTTGTCGTTCAGAGGGTAAAGAGACGACCGCTTGCAAACAATAAACGCTCCAAATCAGTCTTCAACTGTCAAAACGAAGAGAAATTCGAACCGGGAAAAGAGGCTGTGAGAAGCGGCAGACAAATTGTTTTGGCAAATGAATGTAGCAACGCAAATATAGATTTTAACATAGACAAAGTGTCTTGTTTGTGCTGGACAGCAGCGTTTCCTTGTATGGCGCTTCTTATTACTTGTGCAGAATTTCTCACATCTTATTTTTGGGAGTTTGGCATAGAAGAGCCTCCATACTCAACGATCAATCTCCGCAGCAAACTACAAGCTTCTTCACTCCTGGGAGATGGTACTTCAGGTTTATCCATCAATATTTCAATAACACAGATGATTCCATCAAACAATCATCAGGAGTCCGTGAGCCAAAGCCCAGAAGTGACTCATAACTTTCATAATGTGCCTCGTGTTGGTGCCAGCAGTCATTTTTATGAGAGTAGGTGTGATTTTTTTTTCCTTATTTCGAATCAATGCCTCTTCACGTCTTCGCACAGACAAAAATGATTACAAGTATTCTGCTTTTTTTACTTAAATCTACTTAGTAGAGAGGGAGCGAGAGAGAGATGCTGACGTTTGCCTCCCTCTCGCCTTTTGAACTTCTGTAGAAACGTTGCTGGCATGTCTGGTGGAGACAGAGACACTCATGACTGAGAGGATAATGCCCGTTGTCTGTTTGTTGACTGTGGTTGGCCCAGCAACTGATCGTAGGCACTGTTGGGTTATCAATCACACACAGTGTACAGGCACGTGAACACAGAAGGGTGCCCCAAACTTGCCAGAAATCAACGCCGGCTGAGCTGTAACACACACTCTAAGGCTGGGCTGGAGTGTGTGTTTCTGTCGTCCCACCTTAAAACAGGCCACCATTATGTTCCTGCCGGGTGTGTTTCTGTGTGTGTCGGCGTGAGCGTATGATGGAAACAAGTTTATTAATAGGTATGAAGGCCACCCGTCAATGTCTGGCCAGGGCGACCGAGTGTAAGAAAAAACTGTCAAACTCTCCCTCTGACTGTCAGTTATTTTCTTTTCTTCTCTTTTCCATCCATGAAGGGACAGAAATACAAGAGGAAAGAGGGTAAAAACTGGAGATCACTATTTGCCCTCATGGGAAATGCTACAAAAACAGCCTAATATAAAGTTGTCTTGACTGATGTGACATTAGTATCTAACGCTTGGTAACAAAGTTAGGTTGTTATAATGTGTTTTTCTATGAAAGAAATAAAAAACCCACAAGTACATACTATCCTAAGTACAAAATGTGAGCTTCCTTAACTACTGCTAGCCTATAGTTAATTACATCAGGTCAGTAAAGCTAGTTTAAAAAAAATGAAGGTTACAGTTTATTCGGCCCCATGACATGATAGGTCTTCCTGTTCCTCCTGCGACTGAGTGTTGCCAGCCTTCTTTAAAAAAAAATAAGAATATTTAATTTTCATTTCATTAGTTTTAAACTACCTACCCCTTATGGAACCTGGAGTGATGGAGGTCAGAGCCCCAAAGACCCTGCGAAAAGCCTAAATATTAGGCATGCATGTAACAACATGTAATAATGTCGGTGCGGTTAAAAGAGACAATGCTAAATATTGGTTTGAATCTGGAGACAGTGTGTTCCTATTAAAGGTGTTGTGCTGACCATCTGACCTCTGACCTCCCCACATAAACTTTGTCACTCTGTAACATCACCAGACTGGAGGGAACTCGCGCGAACCTACTAGAACCAGCAGGGTCCATGCTGAAAGAGCTCAACCGGCCAGTGTCTTCAAAGAGCTGTGTCAGCTAATATTTCATCATTTTATTTCAACACAAAAGCTAGAAACTAGATCTTCACACATGGAGAAGTGAAGATGGAGCGAATGCGTGTGAAACATTGCTGAATGTTGGACCAGACACTTCTCGCACAGACATTTGACTGACCACAGTGTCAACGTTTTCCCATCATCGTGTGCTAATCTGAAATCCACATGTTTAAGAAATACTAACCTTTTCATCCCCTCTGGTCATAAAGCTGAAAAGCATTCAAATAAGGAGAACACAGAGATTGCATTTCTGGATCTGATTAAAATGCAGAAATATTAGTATTTCCCATTTTCATACCCAGAAGCAAACATTGTTGTGTTTCATTAATTCTAAAGGAATAATGAGATATTCTCATGATACAAGACGCCCAGGTCAGACTTCTGCTGCTATGTTCAACAAATAATCTTTAAAAAAAACAAAATCAATCTTAAGCTCCTCTAAATGAAATAATTTTTATTTTGTAATATGTTTGGATGGGAACAGAGCTGTTGTTTCCAAGTGTGAATGTGAACATTGAATCAACATGTTGGGATCTCACACTGAGGGGTCACTGAACATATCACGACACAATCACCTTTAACTTAGAGAAATATTGAAAAACATCACGTTAGGCCAACTGGCAAAATGAACACACTGCGCCTGCCTGTCTCCTTCGCTGTTTCCATCTCCCCATCTGAGGACAGAGATGCACTCCTGTTCACTCCGTTACACAACTCCTCCATGCGTGTGTGTGTGTTAGTGTGTGTTGAGGTCAGACGCACTTGGCCGGTCACCATAGTCTTGGATGCAAAATAGAAAACAGTGTTTTAACAAACTCCAATTCGCTGCTGGAGAAAATCAAAAATCTGGTCTGCATCACACACACACACACACACACACACACACACACTGTAAACACACCATCATGCAAACAAATGTTTATACATTATCTAATGGACCCACATGCACACATTTATGACACTTTCATCCGCACACATGAAAGTGTGAACACATGCACAATATGAATTCACACATCTCAAAGAAACACACAGACGCGCACGCACACACACACACACACACACACACACACACACACACACACACACACACACACACACACACACATCTGAGTGAATCTCACCGTGGTTGAAGCCAAAAGCTTGGATGCTGAACCCTGCAGATTATTGCTAACATATCTGTTTGTTTACCCGTGGAGACTTTGCAGTGTTCCACATGCATTCATCCACATCAGAGCCAGAGCTCAAGCCTCATTCTCCCTCCATCTGAGCCGTATCATTGGACTTCACCATTGTGCCCCAGCTCTCCGCTTTACAGGCACATCCCAGCATCCAGTTCCACTTTGTTTATGACAAACATGATCCCAAACATACTGGATTTCAAAGTGAAAGCTGTTTTGAGTTTATTTATCCTACAGAGTGAACTTTACAGATACGAAAATGACTCTAGTTTCTATAATTCATGCTGCTGATATGTTGTATAACACAATATTATGCTGTGTTGTTTTTTGCACAAGTTGAAAGATCTTTTGTGCAACTTTAAAAGTCAGAAGAAATGAACAGAAATATTCAGTTTGATATTCTTACATATTTTTTAGGTGTTACATTTATTTCCTAGAGATTTAAAGACTTCTTTGGAATTGTTTTGTAGAAAAAAGAAGAATAGAATTTACTTTATTGTCATTGATACATTTTTACATGTTACATCTTCTCTGCATTTGACCCATCCCCCCTTGGCGGGAGCAGTGAGCAGCCACAGGCGGCGCTCGGGGAGCTAGCGCTGGGTGTCTCGCTCAGGGACACACATGGGGGATGGGCTGGGGGCCTCAGCTGGGAATCGATCCCACTATTCCTGCTTCCCAGCCCTCTGCCTTAACCACTGAGCTCCCAGGTCGCCTGCTAAAACAAGGGAAATCTGTCATGTTTCAAATTTTTTCTATCTGTGATAGGAACCATTAGCAAAAAAAAAAAACAGTGTCAAGCAAGCTTTGAATCTCTTCACTGTGATTTCTCTTTCTGCACAGGCTGGATGTTCAGCATGGCTCCAGACATTTTCCTTTTCCTTCAATAAGTCTAATAATGTCGGTCTGGTTCTCTAGTTTCAGAAACAATTTACAAATCAAAGCTAGAAGCACGATGAGCACAATCAGAGTTTCACTGTCCTGTTTAGCAGAACGAGGAACAAGAAACTTAGAGTCACAACAACTGGTCTGTTTCCAGTTCATTATTAGATAACTTGACATTTTTCGGTAGAATTGTCTTATATCTCAGAACAGCGCTGCTGTTTGATGTTCTCTTGATGGTAGACTTGTGGTCACTGATATTAGCCACTGCTCTGATTACTTTGAAAACGGAGGCAGAAGAATATTTGATTTGTCAGTGACGCCCGATGAGTCCACGTATGTGCTCGCTCAGGTCTTAAAGACATGAACAGACTTCTGCTGACTTGTCAATTGTGTTTCTCGCCAGCGTCACCTCAGACACTGTTTCTCATAAAATACCAGCACCGCACCAAACCAACAGGCAGCTGTTCCTCCACAGGAATTCATCAGAAACTCTTCTGCAAGCCATGGTAACCAAAATAGTTTTGCCTGTGTGACATTTTTATACATCAGCCAAAACACAAACTACAGGCCACATCTCTCTGAAAACTGCTGCTTCTAATAGTATTTGTATGCCATGTTTTGGTTGAGGATTGCATTCAATATGGCTGTTGCTGGTAGCTCCAGCGGCGGCTGCATCTGTGTTCCTGCCATGTTCTGGTAAACAGTGCAGGGCTGCAGGACCTCTGTGACAGCCTGGAGGTGTGGAGGAGACAGGCAATGCTGTTGTGACTGGAGAGACCTCTCATGTGGGCCTCAGCTCTAGTCCAGACCCCTCTATGCCCCTGGAGCTCAAACATTCACCTTCACATAAACACACACACACCAGGAGTACTCATATAGCACGTGGCACACGCACAAACACACACTAGACTCCCGGCCTGCAGCTACGGCCTCCTAAACATACAGGTAACTATGGGCATATAGTGGGTTCCAGCTGGTTTCAATGTGTGAGGAGCACCAGGGTCAGTCTTAACGAGTTTGTTCATGTCTTTGTCCATCTTTTACACTTCCTTCTCTTTATTTTTTACAAGCCTAAATTGTTAAATACTGTGTACATATACAGTATTTAATGGTTTGTTTTAGCCTGCTGAGATGCTATATGTGCAGGATTTGCTTGTGAGGACATGACAGCAAATGCCATATTCGGTCAACAGACTTGTACAGTGTCTTTCAGTTCTTTGTTTTGGTTTTCTGGCCTTTACCTTTAAGGTGTTTGATTTGATTGATACACACACAATCACAATTCTGATCAACATCAGCTGCAGCAGGCAGATTATGTGCCTTCAAAAGCTCTTAAAGCTCACCGCACACTAGTTCCTTAGCACCAAACAGCAGACAAATGTTAGCAATTAAAGGGCCACTAAACCCTTAACTTTTCTTTTGCACTACACACATAATTACATTGCGTTTTCTTGGCACACAATGTTATCCACACAGGTGCACAACAAAATGTATGTATGTAAAAACTAGCATTTTGGATCAAGTCTTTTTTCAGCAGAATTCTCCAGCTCAGCTCTAATCATGACCAGTTGTACTTTCTACCACCTACCTTGTGTGTATTATTTACATTTGGGCACTATATACTGGTGTAATGTAATTATTTGATACGGTGTGTGCTCTCCACCAACTCTGCAGCATGTTTTACAGCAGCCCATTTACTATGTGAACATTAAAATGCCTGCGAGTGCAGTGCACATTGTTGGTCTGCTTCAAGATGGGACTATAAACCCCCCCCCCCACACACACACACACACACACACACACACACCTAGTGAGGAATCGCTCTCTTATATACCACACTGTTGTTTTATAAAACTCTAAAATTCTGTGCGCGCCCGTTCCTACAGTAGCTGGCAGGTTTTTTCCTCTGTAATGTTTACAGTTCTGCTCTGATCATAGAAAACTCTGCTAATTGCACACTATTAGGCTCAGATAAAACATAAAACAGGCACACACTCACTTCTCTTTCTCACCCACAAACATTGAAACTCATTATTTAAGCACTTTGTTGCTGCAGAAAATTGTAAATCTTTTTCACACTAGGTTGAGCCCTGCGCAATTAATTTATCAATAAACACAATGGACATGGAGAAAATAAAATGAGAACCTAGGAGCAGCTCACCTTTGTTCCTAGTTCTTCCACTAGAGGGAGCGGGAGGTCAGATGCCCCTGTGACTGGAGGTAAGCTGCAAGAAGAACCTTTTTCTTTCTACTTAAATCAAGCTGGAGCAGAGTGCAATGACATCAGAATATAGATTTGTTTGAAGACCAGAAAAAATTATAGCCAGTGCAATATTATAGATTATTCAAACCGCAAAAGCCTTGAAACACATTATAACGTCTTATATGAAGAGCTGGCACAGTGATGCTGTCAGTGAGAATTTGTGACACCTACAGGGCTGATTGTTCCACCATGAATCCTCATTCGTCCGTTTACAAAGGTAAGCTAAGGCACACAGAAAGAGAAGCCTGAGCTGTTGTGGAACCAGTGTTACAGTATTACAGTCTGATAATCTACTCAGAGTCAGTGTAATGATGGGGTATTACACACTGCTGATAGCACTGACAAGTGCTAATAGAGAGGAGAAGAAAGGAAAGGAAGGATAGGAGAAATAAAAGTCAGGACTGGGTGAAGTGTCCACATTTTCTTTACATACATCTTTTTACGGCAAAGAGAGAAAGTGGCATTTTGTGTAAAATGTTACTCCCTTTTAAAAGCCTTTGATCAAATTACCTGATCCATCCAGGACTTGACAGGTTTTACAATTAGAGACATAGTCCACATCCCTGAAAACACATGAAACGTGAGGCACATAAAGAGGTTTTACAAACCTGTTGTTAGAAATCAGAACGGGTGGGAAACGACCATCTTCAATGTGCAACAGTCCACAGTGTGTGTCTCCCTTTTAGCAGGAGGTGTAGCGAAGGTTACATGGACTCAGACTAATCAGCTCTGGAAATAATTTACCCAAGGGGATCAATAAAGTATTCACTATTATTATTATTATTATTATTATTAATAAAACCTCAAAGCAAAGGATAAGATCTCGTCTTCCCTTCTGAACCAACAACACATGAGTAAAAGTGTATTGAATGAGTTGAACGGTATGTTTCTTTATTGTAATATCAGCTGATATTATTAGCCTAGAACTGCTAGATGCCAAGAAACGGTTCCATGACGTTAGAGGGTTTGTTCTGATCGTCTTGATCTGCGTTGGATTTGTGGATCTCCAGATGTGCAATAATCCCCGCTGTGCTTATAACCTCTCATCTTTATTAGCATAAGCTTTTAGGACTCATGACCCATACACTGTTTTAACTGGTTCTCTGTATGTGCACGTTAAAACAACATAATCTTAAAAAATAAACCAAAAAGGGATAAAGAGAATTGAAGTCTCTCTCTTGCCCTCTTCCTGACTCCTCACTCTTTCCTAATGTCCATTTATCTTTCTCAGTCTCTCTCCCATTTACTCTTGTTTTCACACCCACATACTGTTAAAACAGACAGCTCCTCTGCGAGAAACCCGAGACCATCATGTAAAGTACAGCAATCACTCCAGTGCAAACACACAAAGAAGAAGAAAAAACATGTGGAACAGGTGTCTGTGCACAGAACCAGAGAATTTACCAGAATGCTCGCGCTGAAATGTTGGCGATCGATCAAGTGGGGCGTGGCTGACGGTGACGCGCACACACACGCGCTGATTTTACAGGGGTAATTCAAGGAAATGGTCGAAGGCTGGAGACTGATTAATGAGAAAACAGAGTCAATCTCTCATTCGTGTACCTGACATGCACACAGACACACACCATTAATCCATTAATCACCCATCAACACTCCTGTACACCTGACATTAAGCCCTGGTTCCAGAGAAGGTGAATCTTAACAAAACATACAGAAAATATAAACGGCGCAGACAATCGTCTTAACTTTTCCTCCACTCTCCCCTCTCTCCTTTCTATTCCCCTCTGAGGAAAACAAAACCTTCTCACCTGTGTCCTCTCGGTGAAAACCCATCCCTTCATCTTCCCAAGAGATGAACATGGTGAATAAGTAGATGGGGGAAAAGGATGAGAGTGCAACAGTGACGGACAAGAGAAGCTGTGTCATTCCTTCACGTCAGTCTGCGCGGTTCGACAGAGAGAGCGTCTGTCAGCTTGTTCTGTGTGTGTATTTCGTGCGTGCGTGTGTGTGTGTTTGCTTAGGTGTGCAGGTATGTCTTTTTACTGCATGTGTGTGCGTTCATTTACACTCCACAAATTCCTCCTTACTAACCAGATCCCCGGTCCAGACGGCCTGAGGGGCCCACCTCGTTGTATGGTGCGTCCCAGGAGAGGTGCTCTGACCGGGGCAAGGGGAAAGTGGAATGGAGAAGTGAGAGCTTGGGGGGGGGTCAGCGTAGAGATTCGCACTCAGCAGAAAGAACAGCAGAAGAAGGTGAACTGGGTGGTAAAGGAGAGGAGAAAGCGAAGGCAAAAGAAGAATAAAGGAGTAATTGATGGGGACAATATTCACATTGAGAAAATAATTTATTTTAAACATAGGCCCTTTTCATAAAAACTTGGATAATATTTCTACAAAGAATTTATCACACACTAAAAGAAAAAACGACGTTTGCAAACATCTACTGAAGCCAGCTAAAGGAGCTCCACACAAAGGCCGTCTACTGAAACCACAAGACAGGGCTGAAAATGTCAGAAACAAGAAAGCTGGTCGTCATGTTGAGGGTTTCTTTCCTTTCTGAGAACTTACCCTACTGTACAAACCACAGCGTATAAAATCATCAGGACAACAAATGAAGGGAAAACCAGGGTTCAAATGTGGAGACTGAATGAAGTGAAGGAAGTAAAGACAAAGCCAGGAAACAGTTTGGAAAATGAACAGCAGAGTAAATGAAGGATGGAAATTGGTGGGAGGAAATCAGAGGGGAAAATTCACACATCTTCAGGTTTTCTTGTGTCCGCTCTGGGATGAGCACGGCCGGGCTACTTTCAACATTTTTCTCCTCATCTTCCAGCAGCTTTTTTTTTTTTTCTTCTTCTTCCTCTCGCGCTCCTGTCCATGTTGCATCAGGCGGGGCAACCTTCCACTGAACCCTGAGCAGTCTGTTTCCCATACACACGGCACTACCTGAGGGACGGCCCTGTGTGTGTGTGTGTGTGCGCGTGTGTGTGTGTGTGTGTGTGTGTGCGTGCGTGTGTGTGTGGAACACAATGCCAAAAGAGTTTGACTGACCTCGTCTTGTGAAACTGTGAATGAATAGACGGGCGAAAAACAGACAAGTTTCTCAGACTTCTGACGCCCATCAGCCCCTCTCTTTCTGCTCAGTCACTGACACACACACACACACATACACACACACACTCTCTCCAGCCTCAATTGAGCACCAAGAGATAAACCTACTCTTTCCCTTATCTGGAAAAAAAGGAGCAAAAAGAAAAAGGTATTCTCTTACAGCAAGGAGACAGTTTTTATCTCTTAACCACCCCTATTTAACCCCCCCCATGCTTGCTCTCTCCATCCCAAGTCTCCCACTATCTCTCTCTATCGCAGCCTCATTCTCCCAGCGTTGTTTTTAGCCTCTCTGGTTACTGTTAAAAGGGCAAAAAGAAAGGACGGAGAGAAAAGGAGGGAAGGGGACCATGAAGGGGGACAAAGAGCCCACTTAAAATGCCCCAAAGCAGGCTCAGTGTGTAAGCACGTTTAACTGCTCTCTTCCTCCTGTCTTTCTTCCATCCCATCATGCTCCTCTGTCTCTCACAACGCTCGTCCTTCTTCCACCTCTCAGCGCTTCTTTCGCTGCCTCCTGTCTTTGTGTCTCGATGACTTCTTCCTGGAATCCTCCCGGGTTCTTTTACCAAACAAGTTAAATAACAAGAGAACATGTTATTTGACCTTTTCTTATCATTTGCTATTATGTGTTGCATTTACACCGCTCAGTGTGGTAAAAGAGGAAGCTGTCACTGTCATATACTCCATATTGATGGAAACAGATATATCTATGTAAACCCCACACATAATAATCCATAATATTTTTCAATTTTTTGTTTCTTTCTTGGCTGACTACATGTGGCACTTATATGAGAGAAAGTGACAGATGCCCATTTACAGTGCCTCATGTCTGACAGATGGGATTACAAATAGCAATGTAATCCATTATTAATGGTATAAATTATACATGCAGCTTAAATTTGTCATCAAGTTTCACTATTCAGTATCTAGATCTGGGTTACAAAGCATTAACATGAAATTAGGCATAAATACATACACATTACCAAAAACTGTTATTTATTAGAGAGGCATTTTAGGTACGCTTGAGTTTTCAATGGTATTAGACTATTATTACTCATTTATACGAGACCATTACATTATTACGCGTGTTCTCGTCAGCAGTAGAAATGCCAGTGGCGACTTAGCGATTATGGCTAAGACGCCACAAGAAATAAAAACAAGAAACCATGGGTAACTAGCTCTGGCAGAACCGCTGAATGAGCCCAGCTAGTCCATCCTAGATACGATTTTGGTGATTTCCACCAATCAGGTTACAGGGTCCGTAGCTGTATAAATCGGAACGAAAAATGCTGTGTAGCATGTTTATGGCATTATATTTATATATATAGTTGTTAAATATGGACTTTAAATTGGTTTTACATGGTGAAAGGCTCATGCTGCCACAGTGATCTGACAGTTTGTTACAGTACCTGTGTGTGTGTGTGTGTGTCTTTCTAATTCAAGCATTTAACATTCTGCAGAATGCAGCAAATTATGTTTGAGTGTGTGTTTAAATCAGTTTGTGCATGTGTTGGTGTACACTAAAGGTCCCCTACTATGTACAGTAAACGCAGGTCCCAGAGCCCACTAATGAAGCCCTCTAGGCTTAATGGTACCAGTTAACATGAACACATGTCTGAGGTCATGCACACAAACACACTTAACGTCCTCAGGGGCACCGGAACACCAAATCCTGCTAATACACATTCCAGCATACAGCAACATTCAAAAGAGGTCAAAGGTCACAGCCGTTGGCACCTTGTATAGGATTTTATAGCCACAGAAATGCACATATACACCTTTTTCCTCCCTAATCTCTCTAAAATATTTCCACCTTTCCTTACCCTTTACCATTCTGTCTCTTTGCGTCCACAGACACACACATGCACACATACCTGTAGGGTCTTTTTTTTATTGGAAGTATGTATGGTCTCCGTGCTGCATTCAGCCCAGTGTTTTACAATTCTGTTCCCATGGTTTTAACTGCAGGAACAGCTCTGCAGATGGCAGCAGCAACAAGAGTGAGGGTTCACGTCTGAGATTCTTAAGTTAAGTTTAAGTTACCTGGTTCTTCAAGTGCAAAATTTAGTATGGTTGGTTGTTTTACACAAGCAGGGGCTTCAAAACTTCATCTTCAAATTTCACAAGAAGATTATTTTATCATAGCCAAAGGTTGTCACTCTTCAGGTGACTTTTAAAAGATTTAAAGATTAAAAGATACACAAAAACCCTGCATGCTTTTTAAAGTTTGATGTGCTTTCATTATTAAATTAGCTTAAAACTGTCTATATCCAATTACATTCACACATGTCTCTAAGGCCTGATAAAACCTTTATTGTTCATATATGTTTGGAGATTTTTTCATCTCTTTTTTGAAAGCTCCCTCAAGGATCAGGGCCTTTTCCATCCAATTTACATTTGTAAACATGCACTATACTTTAATTGCTCAACATCTTGTGATGATGCAGAACATAACTGTGATTGGTCAACCTGGACACACAGAAAATTCACCCTCTTCAGGTTTATGGCCACACAGACCTTCTCCTCAGTAATCTCAGTACACCTCCTGTTGAGCATCATCTCTTGCAACTGATCCACTGACATTATATGGTAGTGAAATGAAATTAACAACGATAACAATCTCACCATAGTAACAAAAAAAAACTCAACACAATCACAATACCAACCAGCAAACAACTCCAGTGTAACTACTTGCAACAGCGTAGGTTTCAAGACACTTCCTGTTTGAAGAAACTAATTTGTCACAGTAATAAAGGGGGATTTTCATTCTTCTATCTTATGTCAAAAGCAAATTTAGTGAAAAAAACTTTATATATACAATATTATATACAAAGTTTTACTTTACACTAGATGGTATATGCTCTTTGAAGAGTCATGTTATTTAAATAGGTTTCCATTTGATCAGGGCAATGCCAGGGTTCAAAACTGTACAGTAAAATTAAGGGATGTCTACTGAAACTGGCAACACATGTAAGCAAAATGTGTCTGCTGAGCCAAAAAGAAACTGAAAGTACAAGAAAACTGCTGTTGTATAAAACTACAAAGGGAGGTACTGCAGTGGATCATCAAAGTGTTGGAAGATGTTGCAACATCCCCAGTTTGATCAATAAAATGATTCATAATGCTGCTCATGGAGCAGCTTTTATGATTCATTTAGTTTTTTTTATTTTCCATGGAATTTGTGCTTTATTGGTTTGTTTACTGATTGAAAACACCACGAAATGTGAAAGCACAGACACGTACATTAAAATGCACATAGATACAAAAAAATACAGGGCAAATGAAATAATGGTTAAAATGTGCGATCTCGTTCTATCTTACAAAAATATAAAGAAAAGATTTATGCAAAACAACAAGAAAACAGTTGGGACAGAGGCAAAATAGGAGTAAAATTTTATCTCTAAAAAACGATTTACAGCAAGCAAAGAAGGGGCCAGGCTCAAAAGAGAGAGCTGTCAGTTCAGATGAATGTAGGTCTGTGTATTATAATATTATGTAACGTTTCAGGCGAATCCAGATTCAGGGGTATGTAAAGGCCCAGAACAGTTTTTAACCTTTGAACTTTCATGCAGCATTGCACGATAAACTGTCATATCACTTCTTACCTATTATTAAGAGAGATCTCTCTCTTTTACTCCGTCTGTCACCGTCGACCATGTACCCATGAGCCATTTTCCAAATCCCTACAGTGCCTTCTCACTCACTAAAACTGTCCTTGGATAAGACACCAAGAACTTGAAGTAGAAATGAAAAAAAAAAAATCCAATATCTACGTTTTGAGCAGATGTGGTGGCTGTGGGTTCTTTGTATTTTACATCAAAAACCTGGAAGCTGTGACAAACGATGGTCTGGACCTCGCGTGAGATATAAAACTCAGAACGACAATGTCGCTGGCTCCAATTAAAAGCTTATCGCTCCTTTGCTCTGAACCCAAATGTTTTATCTGTAACATCACTTTAATGTTTTTTTCTCGTTCGGATACTACAAATATTAACCCTATTAATTTCACAGATGCTGGCTGTTTGAGTTTATAGGTGGAAAATCTTACATATCAGACCCTTGGAACTTGGATAAAGAGTTGCAGGTCTATCACTAACCCTTGGCATGCACTGTCGCACAATCTATAAAAATATTATTAGGATCATTTCAGCCCACCTCTCCAATGCGATGATCACTTTTTCATGGAGAAACAAAAAAAAATCAAAGACTATACTCATAGAGTGGAAAAGTGGAACGAGTCCTTTCTTTCTTTTATAATTGCAGGAGAATCTCATTTTAGTTGCTTAATCTCTGGAAAACAGTTCTGCACACAGTCACACTCGCTCGTGTTTGTACAGCCTGGAGGTAGGTGTGTTTGATAAATCTCCACTTAATATGGTTCTTGGGATGAACTAGTGAGCTAGTTCACATTCATCTGTCTGACGTCACACTCTAGAAAACCTAATTCAAGTGAGACCCTTTTTTTGTTGTCAGGTTGGGAGGGGGTTAGCAGCATCTGTAATTTATATGAACCATTTGGTTCCAAAATGGCAACTGACCGTGAAGGCCGTGAATGCTTAGCTCGCCTGTCAATGGTGCTCTTATCATTTAGTTGCAAAATGACACAATTCCCCTAAATAATGAGCGTGTTCAAAGAACCAACAAACAATGGCAGCACCAGATATGTGTTTCATGTTTAAACAGATATGCTACCAAATGACAAAACAGGAAAATTAGTGTCTAGCCGGTCGAGATGGTGGAAAATTTGTCAAAATTTCCTCAGGAGCTAGAGGAGATGAAGCCAACGCTAAAAAGGGAATGGACTTCACTCACCAGGTGGCCAGAGACACGACTCCTAATGAATTATATCTGGCAGTCATTAAAATTCGTACTTTATTGCTCTTTAATTGCCCTCAAGTGGTCAAAGAAGTTAGTTGATGCTGCTTTAGGTCTGAAAAATGAATCACAGATAGAAGTCTGCAGGTATTACAGGATTTATTCAGCCACAATACTGTGTATGCAAAAGACCACAGGACAGAATACAGCGCTTGCAGTCCAACTAATAATCACGGACTCTAAGACAGTTTAATCCTATAAGACATTAATTATTTAAAAACTGGTAAGTTGACTAACTTACAAATTAATATACTTGTTTGGGCAGATGAACATGTGAATGAATATATATAGTGTCTGAATATACTGTAGATGGTGACACAAAAATATCTTAATAAAAACACAAAAATGCGACTTAAACTGCAGCTTTAACAATGGAACCTGATTCAAATTTCCGCCAACCCATAAATGTGGTTTAAATCTGATCTGAGAGGCTCAGATTCTGGATGTTTTTTATGTAGACATAAAATAGTTACTCATCATATTGTGGAAGAAAAGTTGGACTGGATCTGCCTGTCTGAACATTGTAAGAAACTGAAACCCAGATTCCCTGCTGGTATAATTTTCTAGGCTTTGCGATACCTTTGTGTTGCAATCAAAATTCGAAAGCCACACGAGGAATTCAATTGAAAGTGTTTCAACGCTGTTTTCTATAGGAATGCTGGATTTGCTGGAAGATAAACGATAAAGGCAGCTAATGAATATATGAAATCCACCCACCCCCAGTCTGAGTGCCAATATTTTTAAGTCAACCATATTTTCAACACAGAGCTGGTGGTCCACTCTTCATTCATGATTTATATGGAACTCAAAAACCAGACTGAAAATAACCAGCTCTCACTTAGCATAATATAGATGTCATGCTAACAGAGAAATATGAGGGTAAAGATTCAGACTGTTGGGGTCTCGAACAGCTTTCCAAACCCGATAAACACCAATCGTGCGTTGCTGCCTCGCTGACTGAGTTTTACTGCATTTCGGTGCTTCGGATTGCACTTGAAATAACCCAGAAAATCAAATGTAGTTTGGTTCGGTGCCACCGAAGGATTTCTTCTCTTAACGGGGCTGTCAGAAGGAACAACTTTTTTCTATTCAACCCCCTGAATAACCCTGATATGTAAAGATATTACCATCAATACAGCAACACTGACTGTGTGTGTGTGTGTGTGCGTGTGTGTGAGAGAGAGAGTCTAAGACACAAAGAAAGAGGTGGAAAAAGACCACAGATGCAGAGCAACAGAGAATCTGAGGATGCGTGCCTGAACTCTGTATGCGTGTGGTTTTGTCATTGGTGCTGAAGAGTTATTATGAAGTCCTGGAGAGTCTGGCCACTGTAGTTACAACGTGCTAATACATGTCTGTCGTAAATGTTCTTTTTTTTTAACACCTTTTTAACTTCAGTCTTTTTCTTAGCATTTATAAGCACTATTTAGAATCTCTTATAATAGTAAAAGTTTAAACATAGCTACAGGTCTAACCCATAACCCATTGCCTGTTATATATATTATTTTTACTATTGTCAACCTCAGCGAATCCTGTTAAAAGCAAAAAAAGACAACAGGTTTGATCCTGCTAAGTAGTGTCTTATATAGTTGCTTCAGAGGATTTTTATATTACTATTCCCTTGCTGTATATTTTCCCGCTTTTTAAATTCATTGTAAATTTCAGTTTTTGAGACTGTTTAGTAAATAAATGCTTTAAATCTCAGTGTTATGGGCTGGTATTATGCAACACAAGAAAAAGTGCTTTTGTGGTGGATAGGGTGGTAATTTTCTCCCTATGTTTACTCTCTATCTATTACTAACTCTATCTTTAGGTTGTTTTAAATTTAGAACCTGTGAGCAAAACTGTGTCGCACTGAAACCTTGGATTGGGACTAACTCTACAATTGAAGTTGAGCAATGTCTTGCAGTACAAACAGTACGTATATGCTTTGTCTACCAAGTCTCACGTGATCACAGCTCCTCTCTGCAGTGTATACGATGAATGAGACTCATTTGTATTGTTTATTCATTTCGCTGTAATATGAGGTGCTTCATAAAATAATTAACAATAATAAGTCAGTAAATTTTTCTTGTAGCTTCCAGCTGTCTGTAGAATTATCTCCTGTTAATTTTTAGAAGTATTAAAAATGTGCTGGCCAGAGCGCCTCAGTTCAGAAAGTGAATGTTTGACTGGTTTTACTTTACAATTTTTATTAACTTTATACAAATATTTTTGGGTTGTGAAAAGAATCATCTTAGTTTCCACAAACAGCCTATAAAGGCCAATGCTATTTGTGAAGATGCATTTAGGAGGCATATGAACAACTGGGAAAATCAAACTCTCACAGTAACTAGCAGAAGTTATTTTATAAATGAGTAAATGTACTTGTGTTACTTTCCACTGGTCCCTGTAATTTAGACACTCTTCTCCTTTTTATACTCCAGCTTCTTTTACTTGCTTCATCTGGTTCTCTCAGTATATATTCATCTTTAAATTGTTCCTTTTAGACTTTTAAATTTTTATCTCAGTCTGTCTCTCTCGTCTCTGTGAAACAGATTGTGGACGGCCACTGGCTCACTCTTAAAAAGGAACTGCCGGCTGGAAGGAACCACAGAGAGATCAAGAAGAGAAGGATGGGAACATTAAGGGAGAGTTTGCTGGACAGGTTGAGACAGATTGGCCTGAATATTGAAAAGAAAGGGATTATTGTGAAAGAAAGGATAAAATGCTGTGTTACTCTACACCAGATCTAACGGGACGCACACCTTTCACCTTTTTGTTATTCAGTTTACAGAATATTTGCGCAAAAGTCTTGGGGATAATCGAGATGCCGTTGTCTTATTTTCGGTCTGCAGTGGCTTTCACCATGGATCTCTGCCATGGACGCTATTTTTGCCCAGTCTCTTTCTTATGGTTGAGCCATGAACACTGACCTTAACTGAGGCAAGTGAGACCTGCAGGTCTTTAGATGAGGTTCTGGGTTAATTTACCGCCTGGATGTGTTGCAGTTGTGCTCCTGGACTAATTTTGGTAGGCTGGTCACTCCTGAGAAGGTTCTTTATTATTCTCCGTTTGTGGAAAATTGCTCTCACAGTTTTCTCTCGACTCCAACGCTTTAGAAGAGGCTTTGTAACCCTTTCCAGACTGTTACATGTCACTTACTTTGTTTCTCATCTATTTTTTAATTTATTTTGACCGTGCCATTATGTATTGCTCATCTTTATCAGACAGGTTCTTTTATGTTACTTCTTGATTCATGGGTGTAGCAAGTGAAAACTGAACTCAAAATATGTGGTTAAGTAAAGGGGGCACATAGGGCCAGGCAGGTTTGGACAACCTTTCTAACAATATGTGAAATCATCATTTTGTATTTACTCAGGTTATCCTATTAGAAATAGTAATATTATTATATTCATACTGAATGACTTAGCACAAATGCTACCTTTTCTTTGTTGAACTGTCCAGGCTGCTGTTTGGTGCAACCACTTTCTAATGGAAGGAAAAGTGTTTAATCCTCTAGAGTGCTGACATTTGTTCATGAATGATTGTGAATGAGCTGCATAGTAGAGCCACAATGTACTGAAACAAGCGATGTTTGCCGTGCATTCAGTGAAGCCGATGGCTCATCATTTTGGTAAATGTAGCTGGTTCTTTGGGGTTTTGGTCTTTGGTCTGTTGCTTAAATAGTTGAGTTATTTTGCATCTGTGCATGCAGAAAAAAAAATATATAGTAGAAAATGTAAGTTACATAGTCACATTGTTTGCAGAAGACAAAATAAAAGCAAACAGGGCTGATGCTTGCTGTAAGAAGGCCTACCTTTATTTTCTTCTCACAACTGCACTGTATTATAGCTTATTTTGCAGTCTATTAGCCTCCACATTCAATACGACAAGACCACATGTTTTGAAAATAACAGGAAGTTTGAGTTTTATGCCGCTCCGTACTGTCGAGCCCATAATTAATCATACCCCTGGCAATTTTTGACTTAACGTTACTTTTATTCCACCAGCAAGTTCTTTTTTTACAGGAATTGACATAGGTGTCTCCCAAAAGATAATACGACGATGTACAAGCAATAAAAGCAATAAAAACACTCAGCTTTTATTTACATTTGAGCAAAAAGTGTTTGCATGTGTATTTTACGTGTATGAAATGTGAGTAGACGATGCACACAAAAACAGTAGAGAATAAAAAAGGCAGACAAAGTGAATTAAAACAATTCCCGTGTCCTTAAGATGCCGTTAAGCGAGGTGTTTAATATTTCCAGCATTTTTATGTCTCACAACTTGAGTTGTGTCACGACATTCCTGAAGGTGTGAAATATGTCTTGGCATCACAGCTATGAAGGTACACAAGGGTCAGCATTTTTGTTGGATCATTAAATTCATAAAATGCTTTGTGGGTATGTGGGATGTTATTTTTTCACCCACAAGGTCATCTGCATTTTTAACCCTCGAGCTATTAAAGCGTAATATTAAGGGAAAATTAAGTTCAGCCAAAAAAAAGTTTGGGTTTTAAGAAGTGTTTCTCTCCTGATCACTAACCAGTGTTTTTTTTTTTTTCAGGATATCCACAAAGGTCCTTGATGAGAATCTGGCAGCAGCCTGGTTTTAACACTTAGTAGCAATCCTAGTCAAAGCCAACAGGGAACCAAACCAAGTCTCCCAGGACTACATGCACCCTGTTCCACTCAGCTCCAAAAGCTGTAGTCAGATTTTTAAGGGGAAGAATAAGTAACACAGCTGTTTCATTTTAACAACAATGGTAATCCCCAGAGCTGCCAGGTTCTCAAAGACTGCCACACAGAGAGTTTTTGGAAAACTGAGAATGCTTACAGAAAGCCTTCTCGCGTTCGGAGCTCTGCGCGAGAAACGCTGGAGGAAAGCGCCTGAAGTTACGTTTCGGGTTGAAATTCTGATCTTCATGGTGATATTCGCGTTTTCTCTGGAGACTTCAACGATGCACAGAAGCAGGTTTCACTTCCAAGTGGTTTCTTTGGAGGTTTCCATGACTCAAACTTCTTGAGATCAAAGTGCAGCATTACAACATAGACTCTCATTCAAAGCTGATGTTGCAGCGCTTTAATCAACATGATCAGTTTTATAACTGAGGCCATACACAAAGATGTTTTTTTATTACATGTTTCCCCTTCAAGCTTTTGATGTTTGTTTCATTGGTGAATCAAAGGGTGATTCCTGTTACCCCTTCTTCTCCTCTCTTTGCTCCTTGGGTGACCAAAAGCCTTCCTTTTATCTCACATCATAGAGGATGTTGCAGGGAAACACGAGGTAGAAAGCAAGAGACAAAACTTCGAGGAAGTCCAGACAGACTGCAACTGATCACACTGATCTGATTTAATACTAGTGTACCGGGACTACGAAGACACACGTTAGAGAAGAATTGTTGCAGAGAAAATGTTAATAATTATTTCACACGTGTTTACTTTTAAACAAACCACAGTTTTCTTCCAACCTTAACCAAAGCTTTTTCTTTCGTACTTTGGAGTTTTGGGTCTGTGGCGTAATGGTCGTGTGACAGTATGTACACCATGCTCTTTTACAAATCATATTTGTCAATCTGTGTACAACTTTAGTCACTGAATAGTATGTTGCTTCAGAACATAAGTAAGCCAGTGATCACATCCTTTCCTGCAAATCATGAAAGAGCGGCTTAGTTGCATAGGAACATATTTCTCAGAAACTAGAGTTGCAGAAAACATCTGCCAACATGTGGGCAGAAATATACATTTTTTTATAGTTTGCTTGTGTCTGTGTGTGTGTTTAGTTTGTGATTAAAATTTTTTTTTACAAGTGTGTACGGAGTACTTTTTAAGTACATGTAGAACACGTGTAGGTAGGTTTTAGTCCAATAACCTTTGAATTTGTTGGATTTCTGATGTATTTAACAGCAAAAATATAGTTGAAAATATTTTTATTATCGCTGCTATTCCCTCAACTAAATGTCAAACTTGTTGAAGGGTTTACAGAGAGTACACATAGATTGAAAGTATGTTTCAATTTCCCAGCGTATCCTTCCTCAGAATGTCCTGTCTGACATCAGATCCCAAACCAACTACTGGGAGCGCCAAAGCCACCTGAATCATGTTCTAAGCCTGTTTAGCCTCAGTAAACCACGCAGGCACGTGGTTGGACAAAATGTCTCCAGTGACCGATCACTTGTTTAGTGTCTCACAAACAGCCAAATAAACACCACGGCACAGAGACATAAACTGCTGTCTGCTCTGCTCATCTGGTTAAGGAGACAAAGGGGAAACATTGTGGGCATCTGATTGTTGTGTCTCAATTGTGTGACCAAACATAAAGGGTCTGCTCTCGTTTTGAACTTTTGCTTTGAATGGGGTTTGAGGGCTGGAACTCACCCTACCTGTCAAGAACCGTGTAAACACCCAGATGAAATGGAGCTGCACAACGGGAGCCGCAGATATGTTGCACTGGTGTTTTTTTATTCAGTCCATGCTAAGGAGATGTGCAACTTGTTTCAGGACATTTACAGGATGTTTCAGGAGGACAAAATATAAAAGGCAGCCTGTCAATAGCTTGTATAGTGAATAATTTTCATGAGAAGTTTTAGTGCAATATTCTGAAAGATTGTAGTTTGGAATTTCATAAATAACACAGTAATACATGCACTAGTAGACAAACACATTATTTATTATATTTATAAAATATGATAAGATGACATCCTGTTAAAATAGCCTTTAAAAAAAATCAACATCAGAAATAAAAAGACACAAATAAGACTGATTAAAAAAAAAATTATCTCTGAGCTAACTCCAAAATTCTTTAGTGTCAAAAACATCTAAAACATCTTTAATAATATTGTCTAATATTTTAAAGTCAGAGACAGAGTAAAACTCAGCACCTATGTTGGAAAATCAGGAATCCTTGAATATACACCAATTGTTTAATCAGCCCTGAAAGACTCTTAAAGACCTTAAGCAACTCTAAGGTCTGGAATAAAATGTCAAAACCTCAGGAATACCCCACAGAAAATCATCCACCAAAACAGGAAAACCCCCAGAAATGCCTGCTTTCTAAAATCCAAAACCGTTCCCCCGACCTATTTTCACACTGCCTTAATTGTCTCATAGCACTTTAATGTCTTCCCTCATTGCTTGTATATCCACGTTTCTCTGCTCCTTTTACTATCGATTCACCTTAATTTCAGTGGAAACAGTTACAGATGCCATTACAATGATGAATTTCCCCTTGACACACACTCACACAGAGCAGAGAGTAGCAGCACCCATTGTACTGGCACAACCTGTAAAACAAACGCACACTCACATCAAGTCATCGCTGTGAACATGTCTTTTCGGTCAATGACGTCATAGATGATATAGATGTGTGTCAGTGAGTGATTCTTCTGAGCGATATTCCCGCACTTGTGAAACATACCCAGACTGTCCCAACCAGGTTTTACCAAACATCAAAGCGTATTTGAGGTCGCACACGCACCGGAACACGCTCTTCTCCGTGGGAAAACGCGCTCACGCTGGAGAGATTTTCCCCAGTTTCAACATGAGCCTTAGGAAAGACAGAGAGGGACATCTGCCCCGCAGATTCCTATTGTTTCTTTTCCGAGCTCGTCTTTCATCCTTTTTCTCATCCTCTCCCATGCTCATCTGAAGAACATCAAGACGTGGTTCATGAAAATGTCAGAAGGCAGCACGGAGAAACACAGCTACTTACGACTGTACCGCTGATTTACTCATCAACTACATTCACTCTAAAGTAAAGTGAAAAATTAAACACAGTAATTGTCTTCTAGCTCTACTTGACCATCAAGTTTCTGAATATATAAATGAAAAACATTTGTTTTGTCCCTGTTAGTGTGAAGAACATATTTCCTTTGAAACACGGCTGCTGCTGTCAGTCATGGAGGAAGGAGGTTTATGCTTCTTACTGCATATTATGATGTGTTTACATTGCAGTTATGTTTCCTGGTGGTCAAATGGGTTCAATGTTACATTTGTTTACATTTCATTTTGTTGCTGTTATGATGCCTTGTGTTTACATTATGGCCAAGTTGTAGCCACGGATTCACGTGCTCATGGTCGCACATGTCTTATGGTTACACTTTGTTTACACTTTGTTGATCACGTCAGTCAAACTTTCTGTTTAATTATTATGATATATATAATATTCTGTATATATTTATACAATGTGTAAGGTCTTAAGCCTTGAACATTGTTAACTAACAAGTGTTTATGCTTTTTTAGTAGCCAGATGATAATTTTCGTCTTTAAATTCATGCCCCATTCTTCAAGGTTACTTATCTTTATTATTCATTGTGAAGATGTTAAGGCCCTGGTCCAGCTTCACGATCTTTAGCTTGTTTAGCTCGATGTTGCTGGCAGTTTCACTTCTCCCACATATAACAGAGCCACCACTGTGTTTGACAAATAGGCATGGTATGGTTTAGGTCATGCGTTGGACTTTTATTTTGCCACACTTTCCTCTCTTCATCATTTTGATGGAGGTTTATTTTTGTTTCATCAGTTCATAGAACTTTGTGCCAGAACCAGTTTGTTTTTGTGAACTCGTCCTCGCCGTTTTTGAGGCTTACCAGCAGTTTGTATCTTGTGGTGGATTCTCTGGAGTTCTGCTCATGAAGTTGTCCTGTGATCACTGACAAACATGTCCGCCTACATCCTGGGGAGTATTATAGACTTTCTGCATAGCCATAAATGGATTTTTATTCCTCACCATGCAAATTATTTTCCTTACATTCCACAAACTGTGTGATCCTGAGGATTTTCTCATTTCCCACCAAACCGACAAGTCCTGATAAGCCTGTGGCAGAGTTTTGGTATTTTTCGGAGGCTCATTATCTTCTTCACTATCATGTTCAAACAACCCTGTTCCCTAAACATGTTGTTCCTACGCAACTAAACTGCAAACAGGTTTGTTTTTTTTAACGTGCGTAATCATACAACATTTCTATGGAGGTAGAGAAAAGTGCTTAGGGGCCAATGCAGTATGGGTGTGATTTATTAATTTGATGGGCAGCTACCCAGGGAAACATGAATTCCATTTCTGGTTATACAGCACAATTTTATTCTGATTTCTGGCGTTCTCATTGCTTAGTAGACTTGCTGTTTCATATGATGAGATAAATGGTAAGTTTGCACCAAAGTCAGGCTTTAAAACACAGATGTAACGTTTAGTTGTTTGATAATCTTGGTTTCTTAAGCATTTAAATCTAGTCGTCTTTTAGTGTGAGAGTACGTGAACAATGGTGCACACACATTACAGACATGCCTGCAATATGGCAGGGAGGATGGAGCTCCACCCAGGAACCTCTTGTTTGTCTGTCCACGCACATTTTTAGACATGACCGTAACTGTGATTTACACGATTTTCAGTGTGAACGTTTACAGACACATTTTGGTGGCCTGTTTTTAAATACCCCCAAAAAGGTTATAATGTGACTCCAATAATGTCAGAGAAAGAACCATTTTGTTTATGTTCATTGTATTGTTACACTCAGTATCAATGTATCAACCTGGCAGCATGATGTACTCAGCGGATTTGCTGGCTGAAAGATGCTGTCATTGTCATGTTGTGCACCAAATTATTAAGGGTTAAAGGCTTTGTTTGCATTTTTAATACAAAATGTATCTTATCATAATGGTAGTAGTAAGAATGTGTGTATATCCTCACCTTTTGTTTATTGATATTGATGAATATGATTCCCCATTCTGATCCTCCTTCAAAATAGAAGCACCTTTTCAATCACTCCAGAATGACAAAGACAACAGAATGTCAAGTGTTTCGGTGGGTAGTGGAAATTGTTAACACTTTATTATCAGTGCAGAGTATCTGAAAGTGGTTTTCAGCACAACAGAGAAGATTTACTGTTTGTTTATTTTGCCTTCCCTCTCCCATTCTTATTATTTTTGTCTTTGTTTTTGCAAACATTATTTTGTTTGTGTGGCTGTTGGAGGAAATGGTTTGTTGTGTTTGTCATTTTTTATTCCCATTTGCCAAATTAACCAATGATTAGATGTCAATATTGAAATAGTCAGATCCTGTCAGATTCAGTTAAGCGCACAAATACACACATATGCAAGTACCCCAAACAATAGCAGACAACAACAGTCCAAAAAATAATGTTCAGAGTGTTTATGTGCTCGCCAGCTCATGCACAAACTCTCGGGGGGTGAAATCAGAACATTTGGCTGAACAACAGATAGAATTCCAGCTCTGTTGTCTTGATACGTTAGGGTTTTACTAATTTGCTGCTAGGGGTAGAGCACACATATGCACTCACATACACACAATTTTATTTTGATTATTTACTGGTAAGACCCGGGGTTGATGTTGTGAGAAATATTTCACAGCAAAAAAACACGTGTGTCATTGACAAAGAATGGCCAACGCTGGCCTGCGTGTTACCGCTGTGAATGATCGTCTTTGTTATTAGGTTGCTGGAACGCTGTGGCAGCACTTACGACATTATCCTCATTACATTTGCACAGTGTGTCTCCGAGAACCAGCCAGATAGACACGATTATCTCTTAATTATATGATTGTCTCAAATAACGTTGAATGAGAGTTTGCAAAACAACATCAGCTTTTTCACTCTGTGACCTTAACGCCAAGTGTCTGGACAATTTTAGTAAGTGGACATGACATGTTCTTTTCATCTTAAGCACAGATCTATGTGACCATTTTTTAAGTTAGCTCCAAAATGACTTCTATCCTATCGTAGGACACTTTCATTGCAGTGATTACATGTTATATTCCTTTGTGTTACATTGACATTGGTCCTCATTTCCAGTGCAGGAACAAGCAAACCTGAGGAATATGAAGATACACTTATTTCTAATTAGATAAGCTTTCCAACTTCCATCATCTCTGATTCTAGGCCCAAAATTCTAACCTCTCATTCCTCTATTTTTAAAACTTCACATAATACAGGTTAGAAACCTTTTTGAATTTCCTTAGTGTCACAGGATGTGACACATTTTAGAGTCCACTTTCTTCAAGTTAATCACTGGATGAGGTGGCAGGGAGGTGAAGCTGAGAAACAGGGAGAGGAGGAAGAATGATGGAGGCTGTTTGAGTGGGAACAGGGCCAATTAGTGAACTTGAACTCTGTAGGTCACAGAGAGAGAGTTCACGACTTCTGCAAAAGGTCCCAACCTTGCAGTTTACTCAACCAGGAAGATACACAGGCCCAAAATTACAAATTCACACACACACACACGCTCATGCCATAGCACAGAGGTCAAGGTTCGTGGGTTAACTAAGGGTACTAACAGCAACGATAGAGAGAGGGAGGAAAGAGTGGGAGAGAGAGAGGAGTTTTCTAACCTGCATCTGGCCTCCAGATGGTTTGTGAGTCATCTCTGGGTTAGTCACACACACATATACAACACACCTTCACACACACACACACACACACCCACAGAGGAGCAGTTTTGGCTTCCCCTGCTGCGACTAGATCATTCCCAGGTTGGGTCGATCAGAGGGTAAACTTGACACCTGATTCTCTTTCTTTTTCTCTCTCTCTCTCACACAAACACACACACACACATTCCCACAGACACACACACACACACACATTTCTGCATACCTCTTGCAAACAAACAGGACTATATTGTGGCAGACAAACTCACTTATGTGTCCACATCGTTATTACACTCACAGGGTTATAACGTGTGTGATGATTCATATATATATATGGAAAACACCTGAGTCATTTCTTTGCCAGCAGAGAGTTCACATGTAGGTTGGTATGTAAGAATGATACTCTAAGGTGTCAAAAAAAGGCCAAATGATCTATGTGCAGAATATATAAATAGACAGTAAATATATGGGGTTAATATAAAAAGTGCAAAAAAATAAGTAATTATTTAAAAAAGAAAAGTAGCAGATGGAATAGTCTGGCTTGACCACTTCAATCTCCAGATCTGAACCCAAACAAGCTGGTGTGGGAGAAACTAGAATGAAGAGTTCAGGACTGGCGTCGGACTGAAATGCAGCAGGTCGCAGGTTTGAATCCCAGTCTGACTCCTAGTCCATCCTCTACCAGGTGTGCCCTTGAGCCAAACACCCAGCGCTAGCTCCTTGTAAGTTGCTTTGGATAAAAGCGTCTGCCAAGCAAAGTAAAGTAAAGTAAAGTAAATTATATATTTGACATTTGTACATACAGACACCTGCAGAGAAAGAATAAAACATCACCTGCATATACAGGTGGGAACCTGACCATAACCTGTCCTGACCTCTGTGCCATACGAGTATACTAATAGTAAGTATAGTAGATAAAATCTGAACTGGGATGTTAATCAATAAACACTTATGGACCTTTATAATAAACTGATTTTATAGTAATGCACTTATTTAGTTTTATCCTCCAAATCAGCTAATTTAACCATATATCCTTTTATTTTAAGTTATGATGGGCTGTTTCCAGATCTTTCCATTTAACCATATTTTCCACTAAACGTTTATATGATTCCTGTTTTAAACACAATTGATCATTTTACTTGCACTGATAAATTATGGATATTTAACGTGCTGCTAACTGCATAATGTTTTAGTTTTTGCATGATGTTATGATATTTCCTCAAGTCTTTGTTTTATATCATGCTTGATGGCCACAACTTTGAACATCAGATCAAATTGTAGAAATTTAGGCTTCCCGAAAAATCTCTAAAAGTTGGACTAGGTATATGGAGTTGTAGCCAAAACAAAGGGATTACTGCTTGCATCGATGCCCAATGCACACTTAAGCCTTCATCAAGTTTAAATGTTTTGGGAAGAGTTTGATCTAGCGCATGCCATTCACTAGTTTCGTAGTTCTTCTTTGTCTAAATTCTAACTACAGATGAAATACAGTGTTGACAACATTACCCCTGCATGTGCACTGACACATAAGCTAAGATTACCTACAAAGAACATGTTAGTGATCTGATCCAGATGAGAAAACACACAAACACGACCTTAAAATAAACTTCCAGCACAGATGAAGACTTCTAACTGATGTCTCACGCTAACAAAGCATCTCTCAGCAACAACAGGCTTCTAGACTAAATAAAAAGATGTTTATTGTGTATAAAACAGATTGTGCCCACTTGTATCAGCCAGAGAAATCTGCAACAAACAGGCAGATGAAATCAGTAAATAACACGTAGCGCTGCTGAAATCTGGTGTGTTGTTCTCTAACTGAAAACAGCACCATCACTAAATAATGTAACATCAACCAGGTTGATAATTTTATTTTATGTTAATGACACAAAACTTAATATTTAGCATTTTTCAATTACAAACTAAATCCCACAATTCAAGCTCATAATAAAAATCAATCATATTTGAATCTTGTTTAATAAAATATGAAAACAACTAGAATTACATTGTGGTCGTATGCCTCTGCCAGCAAGTGAAGTTGCAGTTTACATGCATGTCTTTCCAGACTTGTAATATAATCACTTTATGTATGAGTCCAAACAAATGATCGTACCAGATGTTCCGCAATTCTATTTTGATGTTTCTGAGATATAGAACTAATACATTGGGACATAAATTAGGTCTCATTGACACAGATCTTTGACCAAAAAAACCTAATCAGGTGGTTTAAGGCATTTAGATATTGCCTTGACAAGAATGGGACAGACAGATGATGTTCGGACAGATGGTTAAAAAGAGACAAGATAAATATTGGTCGTGTTTGTGAAGATTCTCATTCATCCAGATTGAAAAGGTTTTGTGGATGCAGAACGAAACGGCTCTATAGAAAGAAAGAAGTCCAGTTGCCATGACTAAACCTTCTGACATAAATATGGGTCACCTTCACTATGGAGATTACAGGTATGAAGAAGTATTGGATGAACATGAAGCGACTATGACCTTTGACCTATACAATCATAACAGTTTTAAAATTGTGCTTTTAAGCATTTTTAGCTTTAGCTTGACCTCTTTCAATCTGGTTTTAGGAACGGACATTCAGCTGAGACCTCCCTCCTGGCATTGGTGGATGATGCTTGTGCTACACGAGCTGCCCTCAAATTATCTGCCCCCCTTCTAGTAGATCTGTGCAGCTGCTTTCTCCATGCTGTCAGATTAAGGAATTACACGAACCGTACATAGTTGGTTCACTCCCAATCAAAACAGCGGCCTGGTAGCTCAATGGGTTAAGTGTCAGACTGGGATGCAGAAGGTCGTGGTTTTGATACCCCATCGGACTCCTAGTTCATCCCCTTATGGACTCACTTGCTCACTTGGTCACATCATCCAATCCTGTTGTTTTTCCTACCACCTCCTATGCTGACGACAATCAGCTCTGTCCATCCTTCCAACAGCTAAAATTTTGGCCTGTCTCTTAAACATTTCTGCAAATATTTCATGCTTGCTTCAAGGCTATAAATGGAAGTGCGCCCTCTTATATCAACATGCTAACAGTGAGCTGCAGTCCTCACTGTTAGCATCCAAGAGTTAGAATCCAAGATTCAAGATTCAAAAAACTTTATTAATCCCTGAGGAAAATTGTTTTGCCTGTTACAGTCGCTCTTAGTTTAGAAAAGTGAAGAAAGAACCACCACCAGTCAGCATCAACACAAATACTGGAACCAAAACACAAATATATAAAAATCAAAGACCAAGAAAAACACAAAATTAACATAAATCTGGAAAATGTTTTCCTTTGTTGTCCCTGGCTGATGGAGTAATGAAAAGTAAAGTAAAATAAAAGGACAAGTCAAAAGGTATTAATCTTCTCATCTGCTGTAACTCCTGAAGAAAGCAGAATAGTTTTTTCCAAAGATATTTTTTAAATGAATAAACTGCATGTTTGTGTGACTTGTGGAATTTTAAGCTGTCTTTCAGCTCAGAGCTTCTGCAGGCAGAGTATATCACTTTTATATTATTTACCAAGCACTTTTAACCTGAGCCTGTTTATTAAAAAGAGTTTTTCACATCTGTTATTCTTTTTTTTATCTCTGTAGTTGCAGATGAAGTAAAGGGGCTGGATGGGCATGTTGTCAGACAGGTGAATCAGCAGCTGTTCACAATAAAACCAGAGCGATAAAAGGTGAGTGATAATATCTGTGACTCCACACACACACTCACACACACAGGTCAGAGATAGAGGGCGATCATGGAGGTCAAAACCTTTGATGTCTTACTGGAACTGGTATGAGACGTGAATGCTGTGGCACTGATGACCTTTTTTGGCACTGATAAAACACACACACACAAACACACGCACACACACACACACACACACACACACACGTGGTATGTACAGGCAGAAACATGCACGTTATTTTGTTCTTATATTCCCTTGTACACAGATAGAACATGAAGTTACTTAGGGTAGCAGATGTTTGTGCAGTTTTTGGAGACTGTTTTGACGACCTCCATATTATGTCTGACAGGTAATGTGTGTTTTTGTTATCTTACAAGGAGGGGGCATCGAAACCAAGAGAAAACATGCTGTACTGCATTTTATTTATGTAGAGAGCAGTACTCTTTGTGCAGGTACTTAGATTTTGGTAAAATGTGCATGTACTAGGATTGTCAAATGGACAAACTGTGTATCTGTGTGTGCGTGCACATGCGTTCGGTTGTGTCCCTTGGCTTCTGCAAGCCGTCTGTCTCCTGCTTGATTTCATTTCCATATGAGTTTCTGATGGTGTGTATGTGTGTGTTCATCTGATGGTCGGTGTCAGAAATAAAACACTCATTAGAAAAATATTCCACTCAAGCAGAGCAAAAGAAAACATGCTTTAGATTTATACACTGTAGACTGCACACACACTGAGAGGCAGTATTATGTGGAAAATAAGATTTACCGTTATCACGGGAAATCAAGAAGAAGAAACTTTTAAGTTTTACCCTCAAATCTGTCTTTTTTTTCCCTAATATTTTTTTCTCCTTCATTCCTGTGAACTGTGCTGTTTTGTTATATCTTCTTGACATTAACCTTTTAGTCTATTTTATGAGTTAAAAAACTTGTTCAGCTTGACATAAGATAATCTCCTTAACTACAAGAACTGCTGCTTTATTATGCATATCAGAATTTAAGTCTGTGTGAAGTCCTACTTTGAAAGACCTATACATATACGTATACCTATAAATACCTATAGTTTGACCAACACACAAAAGAGCAAATTTTCTGCCATTCCCAACAACTTTGTGATATTGTTTTGCTTTGTAGTTTTGCAATTGCAGTGTTTGATTTGTTTGATAAAATTCAGCTTTGGTTCTTGTCCCAGAAACACATTTTTATTGTTGACTGTTTTGATGAACCTCATGAAGAATGAAGCCACTTTTTTTTAAGTAGTCGTTTTTTTAAATTGTTTTTATTTAGTCTTTTTATTTAGTTTTTTATGTTTTGTATCAGTGATCATATCCATGTGCTTGTAAAATTGTGCCGGTAGTGTTTGATGAAATGAGCCCCCATATTAACACATGTACCTGGCAAACACACGGCTGCTTCACCGTGCCAAGACATCAGTACTTAAGTAATCACAGGTGAGCAAAATATTTCAAATACCTTTTTTGAAAATGTCAGTGGTAACTTTTGCCAGTTCAGAAATAACTAGATTTAGCAATTCCTGCAGCAATTGCGTGGGAGAGCTGATCTGTAATTTCATCTCATGTTCTTTGTTTGATCTTTAAACGCCTTCATTAACACCTTAAATGTAAACAGCATGGCCCCTGTCGCCTACTTCAATGACTGGAGAACCCAATGCTATGTTTTATCTTGGTGTACTTAACAGAGAGACATACTGATCACTGAGGTTGTGTGTTGACAGTGCTGCATAGGTTAGAATTGCAGTGGGTTGACTCCAAAGCAGGAATTTAATTTTTTGGGATTTTGTGGCTGTAAATCATTTCAGTACAGTTACAATGCTAAACATTTATTATTCATTTTTAGGGAAGGGATACAGTAAATGCGCTTCCTGAACTCTACAATCACTACTCTAGCCTGCGGTTAGTATGACAACAAGATTATACCCTTTGTGAGTAGACATTTGACTATTTAAATCCATCTAAACTGCCAGAAACAATATAGATTTGAAAAAGAAGTGCATTCTCTGGCCTTCATCGCCATACAGTGCTGCAAACTACAACAGTCTAACAGAGAAACAGTTGTTCTGAGATGTTAAAATCTGAAATGCAAAAGTATATGTGTGTGAACGATATGTTAGCAGGATGTCACCCAGTGCATAACTGGACGGGCAATGTTTGATTTTAACCTTCAACAGTTTAAATACAGGGTTTTGTGGAACATTTAGTAGAGGAGACATCTTTCCTCACCCTAAATAAAGAACGACTTGAACCAAAATCAGATGCATCAATCATCTATTTATAATAAAAATGAAACTTTAGGGAGGTTTATCTTCTATTTTAAATTAAATTACACAGCACTGTAACTGTGTAGACTGTTAAAAATAAAAAATGCATCACAATATTGTTAAACCATTAATTAACTGCTATAAACAATAAATCACGAAAAATTATATCATTAGGATGTCACAGTTTTGGCAGTAACGTTAAAGTGTTCTTTAATACCATGATGCCTCCCAAAGTAAGAAGCTGCACTTTCACCCATTTGGAAAAATGTAACCTGTACCAGACGAATGGCAAAGAATTGAATTCACGGTTACATTAAAATGCTACACATTCCAGAAACGTTCGCTCCAGCCATAATGAGATGACTTTTATGGCTTAGATGTCCATGTTGTGTGTAAAGCATCGTCTGCTTTTTACCACTAGAGAAAGAAGATGACACTGTGGCCTGATCTGTGAAGCATCCATGGTCAGAGTGTATTAGAAATGTTGCAGAGATGTTATACACACACACACACAGCAAAGGACTAACTACCCCACTTTAGTACGCTTTTCAAGACATACAGAAATACTGGCATATCTGCAGTCCCTCAAAGAAAAAGAGACAAAAGGGCCAAATCAAATACAACACACACACACACACACATGTGCAGCTGAGAAGGTAGCATTTAACAACGTTGGGATATCTGTGAAATCTCTGTGGTCACCCTGTCCGTTATTAAACTACAGCAGAAGCCAGCAGAGGACCAGGGTGGAGACAGTAACACTAACCACAGCACCAAAGGAGCCCTAGTCAAGGTTGTGCCGGGTATTTTATCCTGTTTGAGAAGGTAGAATTCTTTATGCTCGAAACAGTATTTTTAGAAAACGTCACTTGATGTCCGTTGCTCTAAATGTCAAAATAATGATCTTTCCTCACAGATGTTTTGTGTTTTTACATATTTAACAGTTATTAGATAATACCTCTTCCTCCTACGCCCCATTTCTCTTTATTTTAAACTTTATTTTCTGACAGCTATTACGTTTTCCACTACTGATACTGTGGTGAGGATGAAATCATCCATGCCACTTACAAAATGGCAAACAACGTATGTATAGTGCATTAACTTGTAAATAGGTAGTGGTTTCAGTCACAGCCACAGGCTCTTTATGACTCTGCATCTACTTGTGCTGCTGTTAATCATGTTTTTGCAGTTACCATCACTCCATATGACAGCTTCAACACATTCTCACTCCACTGGTACAATACGTTTTAAAATTCAACAATGTGCCATAATTTGTAGTTTGCAGTGTAGCAGGGTCACTGTTGAAAGTGTTAGCCTCAAGGTGCCTTTATAAGATAGATACAAATCTATTAGACAGATTTACTTACCAGAAAGTATCAAGTTTACACTATTTTCACATCCAATCTGGCCTCATGAAAATTTGGAGACCTAAAAATGACAGTCAAGACCCAAAATTTAGAGTAGTGTAAGCGCAAGCTTAGGGGCAGCGGATGATCTATGAGAGGCAAC
Organism: Microctenopoma steveboyesi; assembly: GCA_032359275.1. Lineage (NCBI taxonomy): Eukaryota > Metazoa > Chordata > Actinopteri > Anabantiformes > Anabantidae > Microctenopoma > Microctenopoma steveboyesi. Next base: position 9,471,076 of record JAUMHF010000010.1, on the reverse strand, counting down.
GGAATGATTTTGGTGTCTGTGTTCTCATATCCTAACAGGTAAAATGACAAATGTGCCAGTTTGCTCCACACCTCAGTGTGCTCCTTTGAAGAACTGAGTGAAAAATGCCACCGTTACACAGTTTTATATTGCGAAAAAGAGTTTTTGCTGAGGTCAAGGTCAAGATGGGGTGAGAAGTAAAAGTATTCATAAGGTGCTGTCCATACATAAAACACACACACACACACACACACGAGAGAGAGAATGTATGTTCTGTGGGGGGGTTCAGTGTCAGTGAGGTAAAGAGGTGAAAACTTTGCTTTACTCTTTTCTCACACTCATGGAGGTCGGGGTGAGGTAATGATGACACTTCTGACACAATACACACACACACACACACACACACACACGCCTACCCATCCACACACAGAGTTGAGGGTCATGTTAAGATGAAGGTTACAGAAGATTTTGTTTTCTGTGGGAGCCCAGAGACTCATAAATACAGACCTGGAACACACAGCAGGGGTAACAGGAGTTCAAACAGCGTAGCATAGGCACACGACATGGTATGTGTGCATGTATATTGTCAAATGCTAGTAGTAATATAACGGAAACCTCTTATTTTCTATCATATTGGATATGATGCACACGCGCAATATTTTTAAATCTAGGTGCCACAAGTCAAGGGGATTGCTAAAGTCTCAAGGATTCCTCCACCGTGGAGGTCTGTCCCAAATTTCACGTAAATGCATCCTAACGTTAAGGTATTTCACAACCTGACTGAAATTACCATCGCTACAGCATTTACTTTAACATGGGCTTTTTTTTTTTACATACCGTGCGGCTTTCACAGTAACTATGGTCTGTAGTTACAGGGTTTGGGTAATTGTTGAGTTTGGAGATGATTGTTGGGAAAAGGTTGACTGAATGTGTGTGTGGCGGGGTGGACGAGAGGGCAACGCTGGAGCCTGAGTGAGGCGGTGAGGTCTTCTAGAGAGTCGTAAATGTAAAATGCTGTGCTGCAGTATGAGTGCGTGCGTGTACGTGTGTGTGTTGGTTCTGCTCAGCGAGGGGTTATCCAAACAAACCACTAGAATGTCAAGTTACGTGCCGACGATTCCTCTGTGTTTTATTGGCTGACTTCACTGAGTTACTCCTAGGTCAGCATGCACTGGGTCTCTGTGTGTGTGTGTGTGTGTGTGTGAAGAGGAGAGACCTGTTAGCGTCTGCGTGGATATTTGTTTTACTGTGTTAGGAGAGAATTTGTGTATTTCTACCTGTGTGTGCGTGATGTGTAAATAAGCATTAAGTTACAGGGTGAGAGTGCGGAAGAGAGAGGCAAGGGTCAACCAAAGAACAAGGGTTGGAAAAAGGTCTGCTGTGTGTGTGTGTGCGTGTGCAACACCCTGCACAACCTCTCCGAATCCATAAGACCTCTTGCCTTCTCGACTAACATCTGAGAACGTGATAACTGCAGAGAATGTGAGAATATATTGGAGAGCGGATGGTGGTGAATTGGGAGAGAAAGCCGATGGATGTCCTGTGAGTGTGTGACCTTCCAGTGAGCACAGAAGTAGGGAGGAAAAATAAGTGACAATGAAATTATAATAATCAAAATAATAAGGAATACTTTATTGATTGGACAGCTGCTACCCCGTGTCAGCGCTACTGTAGGGGTTCGGTGCTTAAAGACGCCTTGTGAGTGAACCGATGTAGATCTATTCACTGAAAAAAAATTGTTTTCTTTGTTTTTGCAGTTTGTTTCTGATAATATCAAAATATGAGGAGGACTGAGATAAAAAAATATTACAAATAAAAGGTGCTATTGTATTTGTACCAACGCACAATGGTGACAATGGGGTTATATCGCTTCTAAAAATAAAGCCCTACTAAAAGTTTTATATTCAGAGATGTCCGTATAGCAAATGTTTTTAGGAACAAGCGACGGGCAAAGGCTCAGTCTAGCAGGCCTTTCTCCACTTCCCCTTACATTTTTCATTTTCCTCTATAAATGAAAAATCAATCGTCACGTATTCATAAAGCGATGTTAGAAATGTTAAGAAAGGTTTCCGTGCATGCGTTCTGCACACAGCCCATGCATGTCTTTACAGTGTAAAAGGATGGCCTGGAGAGAGTGTTATGCTGCTTTGTGGTTTTTCTAACTGACTCACTGTTTTCCACAGATTTCCCTACACAGTGAAGACTTGATTGATTTCAGACACAGGCTTTCTCTGGATTCTTAGGTAACACGTTGTGTAACAGCCCCTCGACAAGACGTTTTCATGAAGACAGATTGATTTTGTCACACACAAACACTCTACAACAGAGCGAAAGCAAGGAGACGAGATCGGAAGCGTTTGTGCGTCTTCATTTACGCGCACGTGTGTGCGTGTCTGTGTGTATCCGGAGCAAGTGTGCACATCTGTGTGGGTGAGAAAGGCGGTGTTCAGGGTACAAGTTCAGCTCTGTGTGAAGTTATGGGAGAGTTAAAATGCAGAAGACGAGACGAGGTCAGGCCACTAGGCTCACAGCTGAGGTGTGTGTTGGGGTGGTGGCCAACAATGTTTAAAGGTAAGGTTAGGGTTACAGCTAGCAGCGGGGGGTATAGGGTGAGAAATGTGGGGTTGGAGAGAGGGAAAGGGGTGACTCCAATGTTAGGAGAGCCAGAGGAGGAGGTTTACGGGACAGGACAAAGCAGGAGAGAGGCTGAGGTGGGATGGGGGGGGAGCACCGTGAGAAGTTATTGGGAGAGTTGAGCTGAAGTGTTGAGTTTCAGGTCAAGAGGTGTAGGTTGACGCAAAGAGAAAAGGTTAGCAGGTTGGTGGGAAGTCAGTAAACCGGGTGTTCAGACCAAAGACGGCACTGTGTTACAAAATGATTGTGCCACAACGAGTCCAACACGTTTGTGAGACTGAACCACAGCGTGGACATGTACTGTAACAGTGGATATTCTGCTCTATTCAGCCGAATCTTTGTTCTGCTTCGCTCTGGCCACCTTGCAGTCATTTCTTTCCCTCTGTTTATCCATCGCTCCGTTTTCTTTTCTCTCGCTGCTGTTCCCCCTCACATCCGTTCCAGGGGGTTAAGTAGACTGTTGACATTTTTGTGGCCGTCGTTGTATTATGTTGAGGCTATCAGATTTATACCGACACGGTTCACCAACTTTACACTGACTACCCTTTTGTCCGCGTGTGTGTGTTTGTGTGCGTGCGTGTGTTTTATGGACTTGACCTCGCTAAGAGTGAATGATGTTTGGAAGCAAACCGAGGTATTCCAGCTTCTGAAAGGTCCATAATTGACTTTCGCTTTTCTGCTCTCCGACCTTGGAAACACAGGGGTTATTTGTTGCTCGCACACATACATGGTTAAACGCAAACAAAAAAAAACCCCATCCGCTTACATAAACACATACATTCACACATCTGTCACAGACACACACACACACAATTGCAGACAAAGGCATAGATGCATGTACAGTATGCCTGCAGACACAGACAAACGTGTGGACACACAGTCGTGGAACATTGTGTCCGCCTGTGCTCCAGCTCTCAGTTTCTGATGACATTGTTATGATCATACTGGAATGATTTGAGCGGTATCACACACACACTCAGGGTCATGTGGGAGTGATTGTGCCTAGCAGAGCCAGCCTGGGCTCTTGGACGTTGATATAAAAGACTCCCCTACTATTTGACCGTCTCTGCAAACACACAGTTTTAGGTTGGACTTGGCAGCGAGGCGACATATAAACCATGTCCAATTATCAAGTTGTGCCACGTTTTTTTCTTGTATTAAATATATTCACTTATGCAGAACAATGTTTTAAAACAAATCAAATGTGTGTGTCACATTTCCACTGGAGTAGTGTCACCTTAGGCCTCTTCATGGACGCAGTCCTGTCATCACCACCTGCACCTCAAACCTTTAAACCAAATTAACATGCACATTTTCTGCTGCACGTAAGCATTGTATCATCTTTTCTGTCATGATTAACATTTATTTGTACTTTTATTCCAGAGCTCGAAGGGCTCAGTGGAGCGCTGAGCCATGAATGGTTTATTAGAGGGCGGGGGCTCTGTGTACTTTACTGACCCAAATCGAGGGTTAATGGTTTGACAACATTTGTAGGGAGGACTATCACGAATGGAGAGAAACTCTTTGGGAGCAGCTGGAAAGCCTCAGGAAAACCTTGTGTGACAGTGATTTATTCGACACGCGTTCAGCAAACAAAAAAATGGCAATTTGGCATTGTTTGATATGGACAGCCGTCATCGCAACAGTTAACTTATAACTCTAAATACAGACAAATCATACAGTAATACTTACCTAACTTAAGTTAAGTAAACATTTGCATCAAAATTACTGCTTTGTAATGCTTGGGCAACCTGTGTTGCCGTAGTAACTTCTATAGCATTTGTGGTCACCGTTAAAAGAAGCCAATCATTAGGAGGAAGCGGAAAACATCAGCGATTTTTAGCATCAAAGTCCCACTTTGACCAGCCCACCGTGATCTTCTCTTTTTGTGAAATATGTGGCTCTACAGCAACATTACACTGCTGCACTTCCCTTCTTTGCTCTCGACCAACAACAGTTATAATTACCATGGCTGCTAAAAGACTTGATGTCCTTGTGCATGTTGATTAATGAGCTACTCCATTCCCTCTTTCACTTTTATCTCTCCATTCCTGTCTAGAGCGCTCTTTCTGGCGCTTCTCCTTTCCTTATGGCAGAGTGCCACAGGTAAAGTTTGCTGGGATATGCTTAAAATGTTTTAATATTTGGAATATAACCTGCATAGCTTTATAGTATCATAAACTGCTCCAAAGAGTCAGCAGGAGAAGCTGCACACACATACATCACTAAAAAGCATATTTTATGTAGTTTAACAAGCTTTTTTAAAAAAGTTATTAAATACATGTTTGCTTTAAACATTAAATGAAAACCATTAAGTTTCATTATAAAAAGATGAGAATAACAAGCCTCTATTCTCCCGGAGAATATCACCTTGAGTCTATTTCTCTCTTTTATTTTCCTTTCATCCATCTACACTTTGCCCCCTGGAACAACTTTACCCATCTGTCCTCTGTCTCCAGCTATCCATTTCCCTCTCTCCTAACTATTCCAGTAATGTGGAAGTATTTATATGCTCTTCTGTCTCCCAGTTTGTGTGGTGTGTGTGAGTGTGGCTATCCTGTCCTACAATATTATTATGGTTGGCACCGCTGGTCTGAGCCTGGTATGGATAGCAGAACTTGCACACCAACTGACAAGAGCAAAGAAAAAAAAAGACAAAGACCAAATGAACAAAGCTGAATTAGCCAAAAAGTTGAGTAGAAATGGGAAGAGTCATGGACTGTTTGTCCATGTCAATATTTCCTCTTGATCTGTGGTGAAGGAGACATATTTTTGTTTGGTATTTAAGCTGTGCTTAAATACCAAAGCAGGAGAGACGGATGATTTTAATGTGATGTATGATTACTCTAATTAGAGAGCTTCTTTCTTAAATGAATCTTTGTTCTTTCTTTATGTTTGTTGTGAAACACTCTTTGCTGTGGTGTTCCTGCTACAGATTTCTCAGAAATCACCTGTCAATCAAACATCCTGAGACTGAGACAGTCATTGGACTACATAATAATATAGAAATGGCTAACTTGGCAATTTTGGTAAAAGTTAGTTGGCTCAATTTAGTGTTTTAAATCTATTTTGAAAAAATCTATTCTATTTCTATTACCTTTCTATGTAAATCAAGGTCTTAGCTTATTAGCACTAATCGTACAGATGGATCTCAGCTGTTTAGTCATATCAAATACAAAGTCTTTGATACAACAACATTTTGATGTGATAATGGTGGTAGCTGTAAGGGTGAGGGATTTCCAAAATCTCAGCAATTTATTGCAAAAAGTGGAGAAATAATCAAACCATCAACAAACAAGAAATAATCAAACCATCAACCAACAAGAAATAATCAAACCATCAACCAACAATCTTCTATCTAACCAAGGTTTGTTGAGACATTTTGCTGTGAAGTGTCAACCTGCTGGTGATAGTAGAGGAAAAATCAAGGAATCGGAAAAGTCATGAGGTCACATTCACTGGAAACCACAATTTCCTGTCCCACATTTTGTACCACGTAGTAAATGATCATTTCATTGGATTGGGCAACTTAGACCCACAGGAGGCACTAGAGCAATTTTCAGGTGGTCACCAAAATAATTAGGTGTCACCTTCTGGAGACAAATGCAAAACTTGTACTAGTGCTACAGGCTACTACTCTCTGAGTAACAGTTGTTCCAAAAAGTACTTCTAACACAAGAGGAGGCAGAAAACGTTGAATGACTTGTACAAAAAAAGTTTACTAAAGGAAAACAGAAGTGCAGTTTTAAAATACGATAGAAAAATGGTTGTGTGAAGATGGCAGACCCAGAATACCAAGCAGGTTTAATAAATAAAAATCGATATGTAAGAAGATAAAAAATAAAACACAAGACAAAAGAAAATCACTGCAGTCTGAGGCAAAATCAGCAAAGTGAAAAAAAGAATCCAGGCTCGGCAAACACAGATACTGAAAACAACCGGAACACAGAGTAACCAGGCATGAGGATTAACAAGGACAGGAGTGGCGAGGTGCATCAGAACGTGGAAAAGACAGAGGACCGAACCAGAGAGAGAGAGATGGCAGAGAGTTTAACCTGGAGACAACCAGGAGCAGATAGTGTGGCTGAGTCAAACAGACATGGGTACTAAGAACATAATCAGAACAAACACACAGAGAAACTCCGGAAACACAGGACATGATTAAGTAAAACCACACTGAAACAGTGGCTTCATCTACCTGTTCCTCCACATGAGCACACGTCTCAAAACAGATGCAATATAGACGCTCTGAACATGTCTGCACACACTGAACCTGCAAAGTGAAAAAGCTTTAAAAAAGCCAATAAAAAGCACTTGGTGATGAAAACTTGGCAAAGATCTGAGTGCCGTCGGGAACGCTGTACTGAAAATATTGTAAAAGCCAGGCTGTAAAGAGCCATACTGCTCGCATTCAGGCTGTACAGGAGATCTGTTTCTCTCCTTAGCCAAGTCATTAGTAAAGAGAGACCTTTATGATCTGTTTATGACTGAAATACTGAGACTGTGTGTGTGTGTGTGTGTGTGTGAGAGTAGTAGAATCAGAGAGAGGGAGAAATACTACTTAAGGGTCAACAATGAGAAATGCTCATTGTATTCAAGTATTAAGGGACAATGGACTTGTAGGAAGTGTGTGCATATGTGCGTGTGTGTGTGTACTGTGTGTTCCAGCGCACTGAGCCACGTCTTTAGTGCAGACAGATGCTGAATCCATTGACGGATAATTAAAGCAATAACTGGCTTGTTACAGAAGCATTGGCCAAATACACAGAATTCTGCTTCCTGCCAATTAATATCATTCAACAGACTGTGGGATAGAGCAACAGGACAGAAAGACAGAGGCACAGGAAGAGAGAGACGGAGCGGAAAGAGTGGAGAATTACATATCAAAGAATGACAATGATTTAAAATCCCACTTTTTTTTCACACCCAGTCTGTCCCCTGTGACCCACTCCGGCACGTTTGGCCTGTTGAAATGTCCCCTTTTGATTTGTGCATGTGTGTGTGTAAAAGTCTTTGTGTTCAAGTTAGTTTCATTTCCCATAATTCCCGCCCTGCTTGTTTCTTAAACCTCTGGCTCAAAGCTGATCACCCAGCCGCAGAACACACACACACACACACACACACACA
>JAUMHF010000010.1:9382421-9463236 GCA_032359275.1 Microctenopoma steveboyesi | reverse complement strand
ACACACACACACACACACACACACACAGATGCACACAAACTCATATGGACTTGTGCAAGAAGCAACACCCACAAGCACACAGAACTAGACACATGCAAGCACGTTTTAGAGCCATACTTCGGGTTCAAGTTCGCTGGCCTTCGATGACATTCCAATATGTCTTCACCATCTTGAACTGGCAGTCGCACTCTGTAGGAACAGAAACCCCCAAAAATGTATGACAGACTCTGCAAATCACAAATAGAGAGAGAGGGGGGGGGTCAAGAGAAGGACTTGGACCAACAACAAGAGGAGAGAAAACTATGATGTTTGGATGAGAGACAGGGTGAAGAGGTTGAGCATGAGACAGAGATGTGCAAACATCATGTACTTGTTCCTGGCCCCCATTTCCTGGTGCTGAAATAGGAAGATGACCAAGTTCAGTGAATTTCTCAGCGTGAGCAGTGATTCAGAAACCTGGAACAATGCCAGAAGGCCAGAAGTTGTTTCCCAGTTTGCTGTGGATGCATTTAACTGGCCTCCACAGAGCCTGGACCTGAACCTTTTTATCACATTTGGATGGACGTGCAATGCAAATTACAAGTGACTGTAGTCTAGTGTGAGTGAAACCATGCAGATTGAGATGTTCAACCATCACATGTCCAGGTACTTTCACCCGTTGACAGATTGTCTCTTAGTTTTGCAGAGGAACCAAATTGTCGAGTTCCAAGTAAAATCACTACTAAAGACACGTGTGACGGAGTGTCTGCTAGACCTTATTCCTTTACACTCGTTTTCTCCAATTTATCTTTTGATTTTTCCAATTCTAATTGAGAATGTATTGATTCATTTCCCCACATTGCTTTCTCTTTCATCCCCCTTGAGTCTAACTGCCATTGGCTGCCGCCAGGATCGCTGACAGATTCCTGCCTTGGTGAACCCTGGCTCAAGCTTGACTGCAGAGCACAGCCAGAGTGAACCGACCAAATCAAACACCTTTGGTAAAGAAAAAACACTTAGTGTCAGGCTCCATCGGGTCTGGAGCGGACCTGTGGACCGTCGAAGACTCCAGTTTCGAACCACTGTAGACCGCAGGATGATTTGAACAACTGTCAGGCCAACTCCATGGTGGTCCAGCTGGATGCACAACCCGGCCTAGGAGTCATCTAATTTATCTTGATGGTACCGTTTGCTAAAGAGGTCGTTACACAGAGGAATTAAGGGAATTAAAGACCAGTGACAGGGAGGATTATGGCTTGATCACAGTAACACAAGTAACAAATTGCAGCAAAGAAATGTAGAGTTTTTTTTTTAAATCACTTATTGTGGATGCTGACCCCCATTACTCCTGTAAAAGGGATCTCTTAGTGGTCAGTATGACTAGATCACGTGAACTGAAATTGATTTGCTCACAGCAAGTAAAACTTCTTCCACAGGACATTCAGACACTATTATTAATATGGAAGCTGTTATATGTTTGGTGACTTTAGATGTAACTTGAAAATATGCAGAGTTCAATTGGTTTGATTATAGAGCTCCATAATGGAAATGCTAAAAATGTGATGTGACTGATTTTGTGTCTGCAGCCATTCAAAGGCAAAAATAAAATGCATTCTCTGTGGTCTGTGACAATTTCAGAACAGCAGTTGGAACAGCGTGCGACTCATCCCCTAAAACTGCATCTGTTAGCTCCTCAGACATAGGACGGCGTAGGAAGCACTGGTTCGTTACTTTGCAATGTTCATATTAAATACCTTTCAGCGAAAGGCTTTCAGGTGCAAAACTTTAAACTGAAGCCTCTAAAATAACTATAGAACAGAGCCAAAGTTCCCTCAGCCAATTATGGCTCTGACCAGAAAACGGCCTCATTTGTTTTTGTAGGCTATTTCACGGGCCATCAGGGATGTAAAGGAGGAAGAGGAGGTTCCCACTGACTGTCTGCTGGTTTGTGTTAATGGGATTCCAGACCTCCCTCACGCTGTGACTTCACTCCCTCTGTTAGCGCCGTGCTGAAAACAACAACTGGTGTTGGCGGGGCGGGATGGTTTCAACAGCCTGCGGTGCCAATAGTTCAGATTCTTCTCCTCCTCCACCTCTTCCTCTGTTCCACCTCCTTCTTCCCTCCATCCTTCTCCTCTGCCCTTTGAATTTTTCTTTGTTTATGTGTACTTTCAGCACTGTGATCCTTTCTTCTTCAACCCCTGCCCTCGATCTCCCCTGTCCTTCTTCTTTCTCTTTCCTGCATTCTTCTTTCTTCACTCCCTCTCTTTTATCCTCTTTTCTTATCCCTCATCATGCTTCCTTTCCTTCCTTCATTCTCTCTTTTTATTGTCTTATTTCCTCTCTCCTCACTTTGTCCCTGTTCAATCCATCCCTCGTCTCCCTTGCCTTCTTTTCTTTTATCTTCCGTCCTTGTAACCTCTCCTCGTCTTTTCTTTTTTATTTTCCACCTGCCATTTCTCTCCTCATTTCATTGTCTCATCTCTCCTACTCTCCCCAACATGTTCCCTCTCTCCATCCCCTTTCTTACCCCCTTCCTTGTGAGTCTCATTCTCTATGTCTTCCTCTCATTTACTCTAGCTCCTCTTTCCTATTCACCTATTTTTTCTACCTCACCGTTTTTCTCCATTTCTCACTGGCTCCATTTTTCTTTTTACCTTCTTCTCTACCTATAGTTTGTCTGTTGTTTTCTCTCAATTTCCCTTTTGACTCCCTTCTCTTCTTTTTGATTTGTCTCCTTGCTCCCTTCCTGTCTCCCTATGTTCCTTTCTCTGCACTTTTATTTTCCACTCCCCCCTCCCTTCTTTTCATTCTTGCCTTCCTCCTTTTCTACTGCTTTTTTTCTCTCATCGTCTTCCCTCTCTTCTTTTCTGATGTTTTCCTCCAAATCATTTACTTTTTTTTCTGTCGATTCCTTCCCACCTCCTCCCAAATTACCCAATTTTCTCCTTCCTCTATTCCCATTATCTCCTACAACTTTTCCTTAAATGTCTTCTTTTTGTGCGCTTGTCTTGTGCCATCCTCATCATCTTTTATCTTTCTTTTCTCTCTCTGCCCTCTGGTTGACTCCTCTCTTCAGAAAATCTGGTTAGAGACCCGTAAACCAGCTTGCTGCTCACAAACCTCCCATTGCCCCCATTTAAACTGTGGACAAACAAACAGAGAGCACCAAGTGAACAAACACAGAAACACACATGTACGCGTAGACATGAAACCACATGTATACACACACACACGCACACACACACAAACAAACAAGAGCCCACATGAACATAGCACCCACAAAGAGGTGCAAACACACAAAAAAGGCACACGATGTTTGTCAGAAGTTGGTGCCCACTGCCATTAAGCTCAATGAAGTGTTTACAGTGTATGTGACCCCATGCACTGTGATGTAACAGGCATATTAAAACACACAAAAAACCAAAGCTCAGCATCTCTGACAAACAGCTTTATTTTGTGTGTAGTTTCATATATGGCAGTTGCGCTGCGAGGGCTAGCATGTAAACACAAATAATGATGTATGTTTGCGTGTGCATGTGTGTACATGTCCATGGAAGCATGTACGCTCATTTTCAGTGCTTCCAGATGAATCAAATGTTTGTTATTGGTTAATGGAAGGGCAGAGGGCAGAAACGAATAGAAGATCAATAAGAAGAGAACATGAACAAAACAGGAAGTCAGTGAAACAATAAGATACACAATTCCTTCATAATTACATTCAAATGTTTTACTATAAAAGTTTAATTGCTGATATTTCCTCTACAACCATTAACAGATGGTTAAAAACATTTTAAGCCTAGACTTTCAGCATCTGTACCTCTTAGTTTGTAAGAACTGCAAATACGTTTTGACAGAAAACTCCTGAGAACCTCTACCTAATCTGTTTCTGTGGCTAATATGTTTTCTTGCATACATGTAAGAACGGAATTACAATGGCAAATGGTTGGACACATTCAATGATGTAAAATGACTCATCATTAATATGCGATGCCTACAGCAATATCATACTATCCACATACTAAGGTCTAAGGTTCACATAGAGGTGGATGGATGAGTCAGCAACATGCAGGATTTTACCACAGCAGATGTATTTTAACTGAACCCTGATTTTTACCCTCATTTCCGTGATGTCAAGACACAAAGGGACTCTGACTCCATGGGACACATCGGTGGGATGGTAATGTTCTGTTGTTGGCGTTTACAACACACGTACGCACGTTGATATACTGGAACGAAATGATTCAATGAAGAAATCACATATTTAGGATCCCTCAGCTTGACCTTACCTTCATCCTATTGGTTGAGATGAGTTAGAGGAAACATTGATTGCATGATAATGCAGATTTTTGCCTTAGAAACCTTTGTGTGTTGACAGACCTTTTTTTTGACTTATTAATTCTTTAACAAATAAATACAGTGTGTGCATATTTTTTTGTTAAGTTTTAGGATATTATGTACCCCTGCAGTTAATATGTGCTACATTGACATTAATGAGTGCATGCCATAGAGATGACAAAATAAAATGTCTTTTGTCCTCTTTCTTCTTCTCCTCGCTGTTTCTTCTGTAGTTTTTTAAAGGCCAATAATGTCCATAGTGAATGAATGTTGAACAGCTTTCTCAGCACAATCTATCCCCTCTGTCTCTGTCTAGTTCTGAAAAAATATGCTGAATGTGCCCTGAAGTCAAAGATACTGACTCCTGCACGTTCCCGGGTCTGTTTCATGTTTAACGTCTATGCGTGTGTGTGTGTGTCTTTGTGTCCCCTCGGTGACCTAGAACTTGGCCTTGTCCTTCTCCAGTGACTCGACTTGCCAAAGTGTATTTAAATACAGCACACACAAAAATGCTGAGTGTGCGTGTAAAAGGACACAGAGACAGATTAAGAGAGAGTGTTAACTGAACTTCAGTCGTCAAACTAGTTAATTTTGTTAAAATCCATTATGGTTTTTTATTTAGTCAATGCCACATGTTAACAATGCATGCATCCAAATACTTTGTCTTCAGAGAAAGTCCTCACATCACAAATAGCACTGCTGGTGGTTGGTCAGCACCACCCTCACAGTATTGGTGTATAAAGCCTTCTCCTACCCTGATCCTAACCCTAAAATTTAAACCTGCAATTACCAGTATTTCTGTTTAAATGTTGGGTCAAATGGTCACATAGAACAGTCTCTAAGCTTCTTGTTTAAATACAAATTAAATACTGTTGTTTTTCTCAGCACAGACAGTCTTGATAAGAAGCAGGAGCAGATAAAAAAACTGTACAGGTCGCCTTTCATAATGTCTTTTTAACACAGCTCCTTCCTAGTTGACTTTTTTTCCTGTTTTCTCAGGTTTTGTCCTTCCTGTCTTTCTTCTTAGCCTTCTTTCCTCAGCACTCCATACTTCATATCTTGTCCTTCCCACTTATCTCTATCTCCTCCTCTCTTTGATCTCTGTTTTTATCCTCGTGACAACACCATCCCGCCTTACTCAACATCAGCATTGATTTTCCGAAACATAGAAAGAGAAAGATGAGACGGAACAACATGGGGTTACAGTGGGAGAAGATTATGGATGGAACGAGTGAGTGTGTGTGAGTGTATGTGTGTGTGTGTGTGTGAGCAGTCGTGTGTAAATCTCTACGCTCCGTTTTCTGTGGTCAGACAGAAGGCTCTGGAAAAGCGGATCGTATGCAGTATACGATGGTTCATTATCTCTTTATGTCTCCAGCAACTCACAGAACATTGGCAGTGTGTGTGTGTTTGTGTGTTGTGTCAACACAACTGTACTTTGTTGTGTGTGTGTCACCAGGCAATTGGACATTTTAGTTTCTAAGACAATCTTAAGAGTTGTGCTTCTAACCAGATAACAGTAAAGATATTTACTTAAACTAGTCCTAGATCAGACAATATGCAAATAAACCTTTTTAATATTGAATTTTGAACTGAATCAGACTGAGGTGGAGAAGCAGAGTGTTGACAAAAAGACAGAGAAACAAGAAAAAGTAATAAAAGTAAAAAAGAGAAATTCTGGCCTGAAAGAAAATCCCATAGTTTTGAGGTCTTGTCATCACCTCCTGAGAGGCTTCGACCACTAACACACACCCACACACACACACACACACACACACACACAACCTCTGGAAAACTGCTTAGTAAGGACCAAAGGCTCTTTGTAACTCGAAGACGAGCACAGGAGCAGAGAGCAAGAAGGGAAAGACAGCTTTTAGAGATGCAAACATATTTTTTCCAGTATTTCTCTTAATTTTAGTGGGTAAGACAAAGATTAGTGGTTGGAGAAAGTGAAAATGTTTGAAGTTTGAAATTTGGCCTAGGAAGCTGAAGTATTTACATGTATACAAGTAGGAGTCAGCAGTAGCTCAACACGTTTTTTTAATCCACCCATGCTAACCTCAGTTTAAATGTGAAATATCTTCCCTCACCTGTTATTCTGAAAAATGCAACAATTCAGGATGTGTTTGTATCCACAGCAGTATTACCAGGGGATACAAACCTATGTGACTAACAAGACAATCCTGCATTTCTGTGAAGACAGGATTTAGATTTATTAAGGCTGTGCATGTTACATTTTCCTCACAGGTTTTCACACACATATCTTTTCTTTACATATTCTGTAACATACATTTCCAACTTATGCACGTTGTGTCAACATTTTTTGCCTCATTCTGTTGAGCTGGTGATGTTTAACTCTTGACAATAAATTCAAAGGTTTATGGTTAACAGCGTTGGTTAAGGTAAAAACACACTTATGTTACACTGTTTTAAAAACACACCCCCAGTCTAGACACGTTTCCTGAACTGCACATCAGACAAGGTCATGTTCCAAGGCTGGATTTAAATGATTCTTGTTATTACAAATATTAATCTAATTCAATGTTGTTCTTTTTATTCCTGGTACAGAACCTTGAAATTCTGCTTTCTGTAAGAATATAGTCATACACAAGGATTGTGGGAGAATTTCACCTTAACACAGCTGCTGACAGTCAGTTAAGGTTCAACAATGCTGAGGACTGTGAGAAAGCGCAGTGTGAAAGGTCACGTAGTCAAATGTATGTACTACTAAATTGCCTAATATTTATTGAATCTTTATGCCATTATACAGACATCGATATTTATGATATGAAAGGGAATCATCCCTGTGGCTTCATTTGGTAAAAAAATAGCATACTGTGTGGAAAAACTAAATATAAACATTCAAATAGAAAGTGGGGAGACACAGAGGTTGAAACGAAGAAGGAAAGAATGTCAAGAGTCATGGTTATTTGAGGAATGTAGATAGCATTAAAACAAAAAATAGGACCAAATTGCTTCAGTTACGGGAATCTGACCGACAACCCCTGTGGATACGGCTGACCAGCTAATTTGAGATTCCCAACCACAGCTCAGAGGAAAGTGTGTGCGTGTGTATGTAACTTGGGATCATCTACTTGCATAACTTAGAGTATTTGGCAGCAGCACAAGGATACAGCTCTCCCCTCATCTTCTTTTTGGATTGATCTGTGTGTGTGTGTGAGTGAGAGAGAAAGAGAGAAAGAAAAGGCAAAGAAAAAAAATTCTAAAGCAAAGAAAAATATTCCTTGAAAGTGATCTCTTCTAAAAATAAGTGAACTGGTCAAAAATATCGAGGTATTGTCCAAATACGAAGACTGGTGTCTTCTCTTCTTACACTGCGTGTATAGAAAGAGACCTTTTGACCTTTTGACCAATTGACCTTTCTTATTGAAAGGTCAATTGGGATCCAAAGCCAATACAGACGCTGCACTTACTGGAATCAAGGCCACCTAAAAAGACAGGACACACACACACACACACACACTGTATTGAAGTGAAATTAAACACGGCTGTGAAGTAATCCTGTTATCATTGGCTGCGGTTGCTCTATCTGTCTCACTTACACTGTATGACAGCATGAATGTTCAGACACCCAGCAGGAAAAGTTAGGGAAATTTAGGAACAGCTAGTGTAAAAGGCAACACACACTGGCAGCACTGCATTATCTGATGCCAGCAACAGGCCTCTTTACATTTTAATGTAATGTAATTCACTGTTTAATACTTTAAATTTCCTGATTATCAAACAATACAAGCAAGGCCAGCTGTGTTTGATTTTATTTATTTATTTTTCTTAAATGCAACCTTAGGCTCGTCAGACCGGACCTAGTGTAGTGTTTCATGCTTTCATTTGTGGTGGTGCAGATATAATAACAATAGAGCTTAATAGAATAATTAATCATAAAAATGAGTCTCAGAGTTTTACACAAACTCAACCTGAACAGCTGAATCTGATCCTGAGATCTGGTGAAGAAAGGATTGCAGAATGTTTACAGTTAGGAACGTTAGTATGTTACCTTTAAATATAACATATATGTCTTTCTTTATTTTCCACCATCCATCCATCCGTCCATGCATCCTTCTTCACCCTTCCAGTGTAAGCATACATTTTATTCTTTATTCTTTGTGTGTGGGCTCCTGTTCCAGGAAGAGGTCAGCACCTCAAAGTAGTCTTCCCCAGTCATTATAGGAAAACAACTACTTGCTCTCTCTCAAATACACACACACACACACACACAGTGAAATTCCTCTCAGTAATGTGATATCTCATAACCACAAAAGGTGAGGGCAGCCTGTAATCTCCCAGTCACAGGGTGACACATACATCTCACCAAAGTGCACTAGTAGACATTTTTTATTTGAAGGCACAAAATTAACAGGTTTTTTACAGATTTCCATCCACTTCCGTTAGCTGGTTCACTTAAAAAATCAACAAAAGACAAACTGACACTTCAGGAAGGGCCGACCAGTCAGGTTTCTACAACCTCCTCCAAAATCTTCCAAATAACTTATTAAATGAATCCAGCTCCTATACCAGCTCCTCCCTGGCAGGTCCTCCTGAAGTGTCCCTCCATTTTCTCTGGGATTCATGTTGCTCTGTGGTCCTTTTTTCTGGAAAAAGATCCTGCCTTGTTAAAGGACCACTTGGGAAATCCACATGTTTTAAGA
Organism: Microctenopoma steveboyesi; assembly: GCA_032359275.1. Taxonomy (NCBI): domain Eukaryota; kingdom Metazoa; phylum Chordata; class Actinopteri; order Anabantiformes; family Anabantidae; genus Microctenopoma; species Microctenopoma steveboyesi. Next base: position 9,454,252 of record JAUMHF010000010.1, on the reverse strand, counting down.
GCTGTCTTCAGAGCCCTGTCTTCCTTATTTTTTGCCTCTGTGGTGGTGGGGATATTTTCTGCTCTGTGGTATAGAGTCCTGATTACTCCTAGTTTGTGTTGTAATGGCTGATGTGAGTCAAACAATAGATACTGATCGTGTGGGTTGGTAGTCCCCATGATAATTGCAGTCTCTGTCTTGTAGGTAAAACAAGTGGTGTTCAAGCAGAGGTCCATGAGCAGGCAGATCTGGTCTGCGTTAAGGTTGCTTCTGTTGGGGAGGGTGCCGTCTTCCAGTCTCCTTCTAACAGCTGTTACGGCTACAGTGGTGGGTATGCTGGTGAAGAGTGATGTGTCATCAAAGAATAGCATGGTTTCATTCAGTATTTTCTGTCAATTGTGGATGTGATGGTCCGTGTGTTTAACCAAAGGTGCCAGAATTGCGCCCAGGTACTTTTTGTAGTTGTTCCTTTAAAAGGTTTTTCATCGCTTTGTTTGTTCTCCAAAGAAGAGTTTGCTTTTTCATTGTAATCTGCAGTGTTCAGGACAACAGGGCATCTTCCTTTGGCCGCACTATGGTGATAGTCAGGGTCTTTTCTCCTTCCTGGTGAGGATGGATTTAGGTGGCTGTGTGTTGGAAAGGGTTGCAGAGACTTTAATTCGTAGTTGTTTCGCCTCTGCCACTGGTAGTTTGTTGTTTTATATGGGAGATTCTGTAGCAGTAATTAAGGCCACAGCTGAAACCTGCTTAGGAGCAATAACGTAATTTAGGCCTATAAAAACAGTAGTGAGGTGAAACCATCCTGGATGATAAATGTGTGGTCACTAGCCAACTTCCCTCCGAAGGTCTGTGGATACAGGATGAAACCTTTTCCCTTGGTAAACCTTAAAGACCTTAAAGAAAGGAGTCCAGTTGCTAAGACTCAACCTTCGACCCTTCTTAGAATCATTTTCTGCAGGTGAAAATCATTGATTGGGATGCAAGTAGCCAGGTCTAAACGTTAGGGAATTTGCGGGGAACAGGCTTGAGATTAAGGAAGACCTAATGAAGCCTCTACTTAGGGCTTCATTTGATTGCCAGGAAAAAATCTGTGTAGATCTGCTTTGTAATCCTCTTGTGTATCGTCAGCATGACTCCCGTTCATTGTCTTTATTCATTTCATCTGTTTGTGATTTCATTTTAACCATTTAACAGCGACTTGCCATGAAATACTTCTTTGTTAAGACACACGTTGAAGCATGAGCACGTAGAGACAAACAGCCCCGAGAAAAGTCTTTGCTGTGACTTGATAGCTTCACGTCTGTTCTGATCTTTCCAGGCTCCAGCTTTGAGACCTGTTATTTGTTCATTTAGATGGAAAGCTCACATAAACAAAATAACTTTCATAAGCCCAAACCCATTGAATGACATCCAAAAATGTTAAAGCTCACTGTAATCTCTAGAATAGCTAGTCAGCATTTTCAATGACAACTCCTTAAAGGGCTACAATCTGATCTATCATTTTCTTCACTCTCACTTTTTTCCTCCCTTCAATACTTTAGTTAGATTGAAAAGGGCTTAATAAGAAATTAAGATTTTATTGATGATTTTATTTAATATGATAAAGGTTTTATTTCTTTTTTACAGCACTGTATAATCTTTTTTTTGTCCCTTGTCTTCTTGTATCTGAGCCATAAAGGAACTAATCTGTGTATGGATTTGTAGTTTTGTGCCAAAGACTGTGGTGTGTGTAGACATGATTAGCTTTAAGTAGCTCCTCAAATGGTAATATTTTGACAACATATGAAGGAACTGGCTAGTATAACCATAGGATCTTTCAATTAGGATGTTTGACTTTGCTGCACTTGTACGAAGACTTCGCTTCCCAGTCACTGCTCTATTAAGCTTTTCCTTGTGGGGATTGATGAGGTAAATTATTTTCAAGACATGTCACTGAAATAGATGTGTTTTTTTGGGACTGCTCTTTGACAAATAGCAAGCATCAATATTTTCTCCAAATTCTCTAATACAACTTTTTCTTTCTAGTAACAAAGGCCTCACGGTAAGTATAATATCTGTGACTTCTATTTATCTGTATTAAAGGAGAATGTTGTTGCTGAACCACAATGTCTGCAGAAAGAGCAGGTCATGGCGGTTGGATGGGTCAGTAAAACAAAATGCCTGAGTTTTTTCGAGGAAGGCTACTGTTTGCTTCCCATTTTCTATCAGCGTTGGTTTCTTTCACTCATGTACACAATTGTTCCAAGCTCTTAACCACCTCATTATTAGAATGCAAATCCTGCCTTTTTTCATAAAATCTGCTTAGTTTCATCGAAACCTCAATTGTTATATCTTTGGACAATTTAATCTGTTGTGTATTTTCACCTGGACTGCCCTCCTACAAGATTCTGGTTGCACCATATAATTATTCAATTATTAAGTAGGCAACCTACATGAATGTCTGCAGAAAATAGTAGATTTAGTTATTTAGCATTTACGGTTACATTTTATTGTGTACTTATTATATAACTTACTACATTAGTGTAAATTATGTTTTCTTATTTATTAAAATTTACAACAATTGATATGATATGATATGATGCCCCCTCTTCAGAGCTGCTCAGGAGTTTAAGAAAAAAATGCATTAATTACGTAAAAAATCCATAACGCATTAAACATTTCACAATAATGAATTATAGTTAATGTGCTAATTTCGACAGCACTAATATATAATATATATATTTATACTAATTTATATATACTAATATATATATCTATATATATACATATATACATATATTTATCTTTCTTGTTGAAGTACAGGTTTGCACACACACACACATGATGCTGAGTGATAAATATGTGGTCTTCTATGAATAGCAAGCTGAATAGCAGAGCTCACCAAAAGCATGCAGCATCCTCAGCCCTTACTGAATGTGTGTCTGTGTGCATGTGTGTTTTCCTTAAACACAGTGTGAGTGTGTGCAGCTTAGAATGTAAAAGGGAAATCATGTATTTGCAGGTTTGTGTATGTCTAAGTGTAATTAATCTGTGATTCTAATCTTTGTGTAGGTTAGTGTGTTATGTATTCCTGTGTGTGTGTGTGTATTACAGTAACGGTAGCCAACCACAGGTTCTGCAGAGTTCATGAACAAAGACCTTATCATCATTATAATCATGTTGTTTGTCAGCGTTCCTCCATGGGTGTGTATGTACTTATGCTGTCATGGGATTGGCCCCTATGTGTGTGTTTTCCTTGAAATCGGTGATACACATTTTGGTCACTGGTGGTCACTGGTTTACTTTTGCCCCAGATGCTCGAGTGTGTGTATGTGTGTGAGACAGCATAACGGATGTGGAAAAAAGAAGACAGAGTAACGGAAAATTTACCTTGAGGAAGTGTGTGAGAGAAATAAATTAGAGGTTGGGTACAGTACTGGAACTGAATGCATCATATTTGCTAAGTGTGTGTGTATGTGTGTACATATACTGTAAAATGTAAAACGATGCATACATATACTGTACATATGGGTCAGTTTAATCCCCAATCACTGTGCATGGCATGTTAACCTGCTGGTAGGCCTACACATACTGTAGCAGCAGTTGTCTCTTTTTTTAGATATTCCCTACACAGATGAAAAGATGATGAATATGAATGATGAATAATAATAATATCTGCAGCAGTTCAGATGGTAGAACAATCCCTTGATCCTCTACATGTCAAGTTGTCCTTGAACATTATTATTACAATGATCATGATGATAATTTAATATGTACAAGTGATTTATGACTCTAAGAAAGAGACCTGAAAGGACTATTTGACTGCTAGCCTGTAACATAGCCCTGGAAATGATAACATCGTTATCACAGACATCCTTGTCGTGGAATCATCAAAGACTGAATATAAGAAATAAAGTTCTTACCATAGATATTGAATGTTTAAATTGGCTTTATTCACTGAGTGGCCACTTTATTATAAAATCAATTGAAGATCTGCCACAAATTCTACTTTTCTAATGTTCTTTATACTGTACAAAATCTATTAAGTATCAATGTACTTGAGTAGAGGGGAGGTATAATATAATGACCTTTATATTATTAACAGATTATTAACAGATTATGAAGATAAGGAGTAGATGTTTCGACTGGACTGTTGTTTTATATTAGATTGTAATAAATATAGTATGCATGGGTAAGGGGGTAAGATAGTAGCTAGTGATTTTCTGTGAGTCACGCTTATTTTCTCCTGCTCTTAATGTGTGTGGGTGTGGACAATTTGTTTTTTATCCAGAAAACAAACGTCCTTCTGTGAGGATGGAGGATGTGCCCTCAGTGCACAAGAATAAAGATGCACATTGATGATGATGTCAAATGAACTCAACATTTTTCACTGAACTGAGATTTTCTGTCACAAGGTCCAACTAACTGAGGGTGCTGGGAACCTTTACGTTTGAAATGAAAGTAGCTCTGTGACAAATGTGTAAGTTGACCCAGACTTGAAACTGAATGCTGCTAAGCCCACTACAGTTAACACCATTGTAAGCAGCAGTGTATCTGGAAACCTTTGGCTGCCCTTTGGAAATGGTAGGAGAACCCAAGTCACTCTGAAGAGAAACAGAGAAATATCTTCATTTTCTGTGTAATAGCTGTCTCTCATGTTGCCCACGTCTGCTCCATCTAAACATTGTCCAACTTCACGCTGTTTGTTCCTAGCCTTGGCTGTTATTCCAACCATAATGAACTGTAGCATGTGTTAAGCTTTTGGTTATGTCATATGGGAGTTATTCTAAGTGTGTTTTTGTCGTAGTTGTAGTCACTTGCGCTGCATGTGACCTCTGTCTGCCTCTATCCAACTGTTGTTTCAGCTTGTTGCTGCCTAACTGGAGCCAACCTTTGGCTGGTGGTTTGTCTTGACAAATGGGACCTGGTCAGATTCTAACCTCCAAACTGAAGGGATAATTAAGATGGCATCTGATTCTGCAGATTGGATTTTATGTGATCAACACACTGTGTGCCTTGGTCTGGATCTGTTGTGGCTATAATGATATCAACTATTGTACAAACTAAAAATAAATTAGGTTTTCTATACATACACATATGAAAGCTAAAATAACTTTTAGTCTATGAACATCAATGTGACAAATGTGTAAATAGATCTTTCTTAGATCAAACAGTAGCAGTCTTTCTTCCCAAAAATATATTTAATCAACACAAACATGTTTTTAGGTCCATACAATGTATTACTGACTACTCTTCCAATTGAACTTCTGATAACTAATATATTTACTTCTCTTCCGTATTATTTAGTTATGTAAAAAGTAGAAGGGGCTTACCATAAAAAAGAACAGAGCTACCATGCAGAGAGTGACCCTTGAATGTCCTTTTTAGACAGATGGATAAATCATTATAGAGAGTTTTTCAATGCTGTCTATTAGCCTGCCAAACATTTCCTTTTAAATATAGCCAAGGCTATAAACTTTGAAAGGTATCATTAGTATGTTAAATTTATATTTGTCAATAACAAATATAATAATCCAAACCACAATAATTTCAGAAGGTGACAAATCATTTTAAACGTGCACGTTAGATGAAATTACACTTGGGTTTGGACACGTCTGTCTTAGATGGACAAATCATCAGAGACATGGAGCCATCATCTGAATTTAAAAGCCGTCTTCTGTCCTGCCTGTATTTTCATCAACCTACACCAGCGTCCTACTGTGTCTTCTGGAGTTTCTCCAGCAGCATGGTTTCCACCACAGAGCCAAACCAGTCCTAACCAGGGCTTAGCTTCTTACCATTTATCCCAAGCTGCTCCCCTCAAAACAACATTTCTGGGATTGTCTTCACTCATGTTTGCCAAGATGAACATGTTTGGCAGTCCCACTGGATCTTTAAATGGTTGATAATAAAGAAAATGACATCAGTGCATGTCTCTGACGTGTCTGGCAATAATTAGGCTGAATATAATCAAATCAACAAATGGCCAATCTGTTTTTCTGAAAATATAATCTATGTATATGTATGTTGCTCTATACGTGCTCTGTGCAGAGTGTAGTCAAAGTCCAAAAAGTTTGTCAGTATTATTTCAAACTGCTGGGCATGACACAGCTCTAGAGAATAACTGTGTCAAGTAGTTTGCTCAGACATCTTCATGTCAGTATGCAGGCCAGCTGTGACTATCACGAAAAACAAACATGGAAAGTTCCTTTTTTTCTCATAGGGAAAGTTCACATCTTTCATGAACAAGGCAATTTCCACATCAAAGTCCTATGAAGTTTAACGATAACAAACCATTAATGGAATTAATCTACGCTCTATATCAAGCATTGTTGACTGACACTGCTAAGAACCGAAATCTGATTTAAAATGGCTCCAAAGCTATTTCATTTGTACAAATCTGAAAAGGAAGTTTCAAGATGATCCATCATAACATTGGATACAGGAAAGATTTTCAACCATAGGTTGAATTACGACAGGTGCAGGAAGACTGCAATTTATATTAAGGGCACTTCAGAAGTATTTCAAATATTTGATAGGAAAATATTGTTTTTCTAACTTTTTTCCCGAAGACAGCAACAGTGCCCATAGGTATTTTCACTTCTTCCAGAATGCTCTTTACAACACATTATTTAGTTCTTTGCGTGGATGTCAATTAACAGCAATCTTTCCGGGCACTGTTTTACTGACCCCTGGGGTTCAGCTCTAACCTTTGCAGCATGGCAGACAGACAAATGCAAATTTACATGAATGAGGTCATAGTGCTGCTGAGTACAAATTTCTAATCAGTTCATCATGACCTCACCCAAAGTCAACATTTGTGCCAAACTAAAACAAAGTCATGGCGTTCCCGTCATTCGAAACCCTGTTGTGGAAACATAATCATTGTACAATGTTTTCAAATGTTGTGTGTTACTACGTAAAGCAACTTTAATATTAGGTCATCTACAAACCCCAGGGTTGATAGTTCAACCCCCAGTTCCCCCGTTACTTGCCATACTGATTATGGAATATTTAACATCTGTGATGGTAAAACACTTACCTACCACTTACCATGCTTTAACCTGAAATCTTGCAGTGCCTCTGGTCACTTTCTGGTTTAGAGTCTTCTCCCTGCCTGCTGGATGACACTACTGCTGGAATGCAACACCATCGCATCTAATCAGCACCTGGAACAGGATCAGAAAGCCAATCAATTACTGGAAAATATAGGCCTCCATTATTAGGCCTGACCAATCACACATTTGGCACAACTGTTCTCTCTGTATTCCTGTCTTGTGTACTTTTCCCTTTTTCTATCTCTCTTCCTTGTTGTTGGCCTCAAGTAATCATCTTATACTTTGATCAGCATCCTCTGATCATTCTATTTATCTTATTTCTTTTTGGATCAGGACCAAATAGAGATGACGATATACCTGTAATGAAAGGAAAATGAAGAAAAATAAAGGCTGAATAGAAGACACTGGGACAAGTGCTACTCTAGCCTTTGGCTGACCTGATATGATTCCACCAGAGACAGACGCAAGAGTTTAAAGATACCAAGGGACTATTCAAGAAGCCTCTTTCCCTGCTCTGATCTCACTGGAAAGGAACAGTCTCCCTCCTTGCTGTTAGACACAAACTCACAGATGTACACACTTATACGTATACGCACACACAACACAATCTAAACACTAACCACGAGATGTTTGCTTATTCCTCATCAGTGTCAATGTCAAACTATATTGTGTCAATAACACAACCATCTGTATTTGTGTCAAAAACACAATATGGGCGCATTTAAAGCAATGAAAAAAAAGTCTCAACATGTAAATCATATTATACATATCTGTTGAAACAGGTGATACCGATGGTCTTCAGTTTCAGCTGTCTTCATCTTTTGGAGCTTGTGCAGGAATCCTTCCGGTCTTGAGCAATCTACTCCAACTAAAGCTAGACAAATGACACTATTACGCTATAAAATGACTGTACAGAAGGGCAGCCAAAAGTCAGATGTCTTTGTTTACTTAGTGTTTATACAGTGGCGGGTTACCGCACTGTGCAGCCAGTCCAGCCAGTCCAGCCAGACCTGTAATCTGCAGTGCATCAAACACACAGAGGAAAACAAGTAGGCTATACAGCAAATGACTAAACACAAGCGTAAACTTAAGCAATGCTGGCGGATGATGGTCACAAGCTGACAGGTACGCAGAAAAATATGTGGGTTAACCTCAGATTCACCTCATTCCCATCCCCATAATAAATATGACGGAGTAACAAATGCTGTCACGGTAACAAGGCAAACCTGAGGCCTGGTACCAGGATGTTTAGTTATGACCACAGCATTGCTCACTGGAGTGTGGGGGTGTGTTTGTGTGTGCGTTCACAGTCCCATAATGAAATCAGCCGAAGTGGCCTGAGTGATTAAACTGAAGTTTACATGTTCGTGTTTGGGTTTCACAAAGTCATGGCATTGGTCACGTCACAGGTAGAAAACACCAGTATGGCCAAATCAGAAGATTTCTCTCTAAATTTAATCAAATCTAGAAACTTTTTCTGGTGTTGTTGGTGACTTTCTGGGTCAGATATTGCTTTATATTTGTTCTAAACTAGCAAAAGAGGATGCCGATTGCTCCTCCTCGTCACAAAGCACTCACAGCCGGACAGCCCTCACGCAGCAGTTGCTCCCAGCTGCTGGGAGAGTAGGAGATATTTACACCTGAGTGGAAGAAACCCTGAAAGAAATACTTTATAAAATCATATTAAATATAAAAGCAATAACAACAGTCCCAATAGCAAAATGAAAAAAATGATCTCAATCTCTGCCCCAAATCAAATAAACTCAAGTAATGGAATTCTGTAGGTTCCTGAGCAAAATTGTGACATATTTTATTGCATTTTCAAATCCTCTATTCATTAAAATAATTTTAAAAGCTATTGTCTTATTCCTTATTTTTATGAATGTCAAAGCAAAAATCTACATTTTTTTGCCATGCAAGGAAAAAAAAGGTTCTTACAAGAGCAAAATGGAAACTTTTCAATTATGCAGACTGTGTGGTGATGTTCATTACAGTTGTTGACATTTATTATTTGTTACTAATTGCCCCTTTTCTATGCAAACAGTGTATTTTATAAGCCTTTGTGGAATATTGTTCATTTGTCAGGTTGTAAAAGTGCATACCCATTATGCTGGGTCGCTGCAGTACATGACTGCATAGGCCTGTTTAATAAGCGCTACTTTGCTGGATTTTATTGGTCTGTGTGGAGTACAACCAATTGTCAGGTTTGTAAAAAGGAAGAAGAAAACGTATCCCAATTTGTGGTTTCATATTAATAATAATGATGGAAGCAGTTGTTATGAATTATATAACAGCCCTTTGACCAAATTCATGTGTCTGTGGCTATGATTTGGACGTTAGTTAACCCCAACTCTCTCTACCAGTCCTCAACTCTTTGCTTGTTTTTGATTTACCCCATCTTTTCTTCTTTTTCACTTCATATTTACTTGCGCACTCTGTAACTTTTGTCCATCTTATCTTATATATGCATATCTTGTTTGCATCTATTTTAAATTTGTCCCCATCACCCCCACTCTCACACACCTCAACCCACCTTTGCCTTCATTTTCGTTTCCTTTGCTGCTTGTTTTTATAATGCATACATTTCTTCTGTTCTGGTTTCTCCTGTCTTCTCTGTTTTATCTTACCTCACCCCTCTTGTTTTTGCCGTTACTGTTTCTCTCTCCTACCATGTGATCTTGTCCTCCTTTCTACATTTTGCCTTCACTCTCCCTCCCTTATCCCTCCTGCTTGTCCCTCAACCTTTGACCATCAGCAGACTAGACAGACCACAGACATCATTACTGACATTCCTGGAAAAAGGTTTTGGAAAAATAATATGCAGTACAGGGTTTCTGACAGGGAACAAGACAAAATTTACAGAGTTTCCAAAACAGGTTCAAAAGGAAGCTTTCTGTGGTTGGACATAGGCACATTTATTGCAGAGGGTCAGTGTATCATGTAGTCAACACACAAAAAATTGATGCGGTTGCTGTGTGGGTCATTGAGTCACCAAGGAATGTTAAGCAGTGGTGAAAAACAAATACATAATCCTTTTTTCTGTAAGTCAGTTGGCAGCTAAATTGTGTCGCAAAGCGTGGATCCAACAAACCATAAAGAGCAGTTGTAAACAATAGTCTTATTTAGCTGTGTTGTTCTGCTGAACATAATTCTTAGATCGTAATATGGACTCTAAGCCACTGCACAGCAAGAGTAGTGGATCAGAATTCATATTCTTTTGGACAAATAAGAAACAAGCTTATTCCAAAGACATGATGTATTACCTCTGAAACATTTTTAAATGCTTTTAAATTCTTTAAGGTACAGAGCAGTGTGGCTGTATTATATCCAATAAGCTATAATATTGCCCAGCACTGCAGAACAGACAGTGCATGAGCATGACCCACTTACGATGTGATGGCTGGACATTCTCCTTCAGGATTATCTGGTAGACCGCAGAATTCAAAGTTTAATAAATTATGGCACTTTGCCCAGGTTCTGAAATAACAAAACAGCTTCAGGCCATTACACTACCACCACCATCTATGACTGGTATTATGTTCTGTCATTGTGTTCTTGATTTTGGTACGGCCACTCTTAAGAAGATTCACCAGTGTTCTCCATCTGCGAATGACAGCTCAATTCACAAACATCAACATCATTTCTTGCACCTTAAATCTTTGTTTTTACCATTACACTTGTACACTTGTCAAACAACCAATTAGGTTTATAACTTAAACCTAATTGGAATATGTAAAGTTTGCACAGTCTTTAAAAGGAATAGCTGAGGATATATTTGACATTTGCGCGTTGTGCACTGTTTAACTATGTATGTGACAAAGTTCATTCATGGCCATCCCTCCCTCTGTCTGTACAGCCACCCATTTCTTGTGAACGCAATATCTAAGTACAACTGGCACAACTGTTACCTTGAAATAAGTAATGTAAATTACAGTTTGATGGCCATAGCTCAAAGGTCATGATAACACTGACTTTACGTTCACTCAGATACTTTACTTTACTCAGTTTAGTCCTATTCAATGTTATATCTCAGAAAAGCCAAGAAATCCATTTCATTACATCTGTCACAACCATCTGCGTGGACTCATGGATAAATTTTGAAATATGACTCTAGATATGTATAAACTACAATGCCACTGGTTAGCAAAAAATACAGCTGCACTGTGGTTGTTCTAGTTTAACGTTAGGTTTATAAAAGCAGAACAGACTCCTCTTTACATGTCAATTTTAGGACTTCAGGAACTTGTTTCTTTAATTACTTTTCTCAGTCAGGTAAAAATGTCTGTATCAGAGTTACTCAGCTAAAAAGTTTTTTGTCATCTAACTTTAGGAATAATTTATTTTGTGTTGAATAGAAAACACAATACTGGAGAGCTGTGTGGCTTCACCAAAGCTAAGCTAAGTGAGTAAAAGTGTGTGTCCCACACATTCATTGCACCACTGGTATGTGCTAGTAGCTGACACACTCAAAGAATAATAAGCATGGTCAAAGCTTCTGAGATTCATCATCTCCTCCCTTCCTGCTGTATTAACTGTTGTCACTCATCCTGGGACTTTAACCACTGAATCAAATCCAGAATAAGCAAATTTTGCCTGGCCTGTAGTTACTGCAAAAAAAAATCTTCAGTCCGACTCTTTTCTTAAAAGTTTGCTTCTGTCTACATCTGGATTACGGCTGCATTTGTAGACTACCTGTTAATAAAGGTGCAGTTTTCAGCTGTTAATGAGAAACAGGGCCTGGAAACAAATATAGTAGTAGTAAACTAACAAATACTTAATGGAGCTGGGTCGCAAGTTATAATCACAGTGATGAACAGTGTAATTTTTCTGCTTTGGTCACACATTTTCTTTCAGGAATTACACAGCTGTTTCTGCAACAAACATGGAAAATGTATAAAGCTGTAATGTACAGCAAAACAGAATATCTGCTAATAAATAATCTTGGTGAAGGTCATTGAAAAAAATGTTTCACAAACTGTATAGTGCACTCATTTGTTATTTTATCACTGGGTTTCAAGTATGTTTATTGCCATTATAAAATGATATTAACTGCTATTAATACGAACTCTTGAGTGATCACAAAACTATTACCTTATAAAGAATAATTGGAATCATAGAAGGATTGATTTTACATTTTCCTCCCTCCCATTCCCATGGGAGAGAGCAGTGAATCTAAATTCCACCCAGAGCAGCACACTTCCTCTCATTATACACCTAATGACATCATTTACTGACACATAACCGCTGGTGATGCACGTATATCACTCATAAACATAAAAGCTCAAGCATATACAAGATGAGCACACAGTAAAAACCACCACATTCCAGATTCAGGGTGACAGCTGCAGTTTGGTAAGGACACAAAAGGACTTTGGTCAAAACTCATTCTCGACTTGTATATGCATCTCATAGACAGACAGACCCCAACTCAAACACCAAGTAATGTCTGAAAATGATGTCTGTCTCGCTGAGCTGCCATGTGAAAATGAAAAAAAACATCATAAATTTTGTCTTATCTTTGACCAATTTCGAAGAGCTCAGAAAAAGCAGTGGACATTGCAGGAGACAGTTTTGATATTTCTGTGAAATGTAATTAGTTTTCCAGTCTGTGGTGCCAGAATTTGGCCAAATGGTGAACTTGGGGGTTCCGCGTAGGCAAATCTGTCTTGTAAAATATCTATGCAACCATTCAGGTTGATGTTTTTAACATCTACAGTTGCTCAGTTACTTATCAGATATTACTGTACTACTTCATAGATGAATTGGGCTACTATCCTTCGATTTAGAGCATCTGTTGTTTTTTTTAAAATCCATATAGTGTCATATAGTGTGGCGTTACACAAACACGCGTTTCACACATCAGGATACATGGAAAACATTGCCCGAGTGAGTCACTCATTTGGAAAAAATTATTGACAAAAAATCTGATTGATGACTGAAATAAATTTATGACTCACCCATCTTTCGCTCCCTCCGTCACTCTGCCATTATAATATTAAGATCTTTAACAAAGAATAGGTTGTTCCTTTAGTTTCTCTTTTCTTCACCCCCATTTCATATCCAGTGTCAGCAGCACAACTACGCACATTTCATACAGCTGTATAAACTAAGTTGAGGTGTGTCAGAGTGTGTGTATGCGTCTGCGGCAGTCATGGCAAAGAGTGTCACTGAGGCGAAAGGTTAAGAAAACTACCAGACGATGTAACTGACTGCAATCCACCGTGGGTGGAATAGGAAATGATAAAAACAATAGTGAACCGGTACTGTCAGCAGATAAAAGGAAAGGGTTCACAAGAGTTGTAACTGTGTGACAAGTATTTTAAAAGCTACCATTAAACTATTATTGTCTGTTTTACATTAGGAATCCTAAAGGCTAAGTACACTTAACTTTGGTTATCTGGTCTGAACTAAAAAAATGAAAGTACATTGTTCCCTTTAAGTTCTGGTTCATTTATGGTTCACATCACGTTCCCTAAGTAAGACACTAGACTCTAACACAAGTTTGCTGCTTTTTACTCATAGGAAATTTGTAAAATTAACATCCTTAGTATTTTTTAATCTTTTGACTGTGAGCCATTTGGTCAAGGATCATTTGGCAAGTCGAAGAGATTTGTGCTGATCCAACAAACAGGAAGTTATCTGGCTCAACACTTGCGCGTGTGATATATAGAAGCAAAGTGCCCTTTAATGTCTAAAATCTGGCAACACAAAGAATTATCCATTACTAAGCACATTTTATAGGAATGAATTGCACACATCATGAAATCCAGGATGTGTCCAATGAAAAAAATATTGTAAACATTTTCTCTCTCTCTCTCACACACAGTCAGAAGCCACCCAAGTCTTGTAAAGTAAAAATAAACAGAAAGTGAAAGCCTTTTCTTTATTTAGAAATTTATAGATGACTACCAAGTCACATTTATCACTAGACAAGTGTGTGTGTGTGTGTGTGTGTGTGTGTGTGTGTGTGTGTGTGTGTGTGTGTGTGTTTTGCGCATGTTTATCACACTGAATAAAAGAATGAAAGTGTGTGTGTGTGCTGGGGGTCAGTGAACAGTGACCCTGAAAAGTGCTGAACTATAAATGTACCAGCAGTTACCGTTTCCCCTTTCCTTCTTCTTCAATCAAACTGTCCTATAAGGACTTCTTTTCTTGTTATTTCTTGTCATGTTATCCATCTAAAGTGTTTATTTTTCTAGTTTCTTTTCATCTTTTCTTTCCTTCTATCCCTCATTTCATGTTTAACGATTGGTTCTGGATGGTGTTCTTTTTACAATGTGCTGTGTTAGTTTTGTGCAAGATTTTACAGGATGAACGCCTTCATCTGTCTCCACAGAACACCTTCCCCTCTTCCATAGATGCCATTTTTGCCCAGTCTCTTTCTCAGTCTCTCAATCATGAACACTAACCTTAACAGAGGCAAGCACAGTCTGCAGTTCTAGCTGTGTCCTGGAGTCATTCTTGTTCACCACAGTTTCTATGTTTCTCCATTTGAAAATAATGACTCCATGTTCCAGAAAATGTGGTTAATCACAGTTGATTCATGATTCAGCAAGGGGGGCAAATACGTTTTCACAGTTCAGGCAACTTTGGACAGCTTTTCCCCTAATAAATGTAAACATTTAAGTTTGTATTGTATATGTATGTATAAAACTAGAGTTATATGTGTATGCATCTTCTATGACCTACCATTAAAGTTACCATCTGGTTTTTAACTTTTTGCACTTTTGAACTTTTAACTCTGCATTTTCATAATTTTCATCTTTGAAAATATGCTGAACAAAGCTTGAATTTGATTTCTTTGATTTGTGTGTACTTTTGCCCTATACTTGTACATGTGTAATGACAATGAAGTTGAATCTAATCGAGTCTAATGAGTTTAAGTAGACACTTGTGCTTGAAAATTCCATGAGGCGATCCTGAAATACATAACTGATGAGAATGGGACAGACTGACGCTTGCAGGAAATGTAAAAATGTCCTACTTGAGCCTAAGAAACTCCCTCAAGGTGCTTATGAGATACCAAGGTTACTAGAATTTGACGAACAGGTGGTGCCAATTTTTAAGAAATTCCACCGCAAAAGCACCTGTTGCCAGCATGGAGGAATAAAAGTTGAATGTCTCCAATCAACTGCAGTATAATTAATGCTACTGAATGTGTATATGTGTAAAATCTTAGAGTGAGACAATTAGTACACATTATTCTAACGTAATAAGAATTTGTGGTGCCAGTGCTTCACCGTATGGGCGATAACATGTGCGATGTGCGATAACAGCATCTTCGTATTGAAAAGCGTCATATTATGTAGTATATAAGAACTTAGAATTACTAATAATATCATCCTATCAGCTTTTTGCCATGCCATGTTTGCACATCCATAGAGTCGATAGAGATTGCAGCCTCTGATGCACAGACAACCAGGACATCAGATAGAAAACACATGTGAGAGGAGCTTTGAGTATGTGATAACAAAAGGGAAAGTGTAGATGATCAGTGAAGAACAGAGGAATGGTATAGTCATTTCCATAACATCTTCTAACAGTTTGAATTGTTTATTAGGAGGCGTGATATGTTTTTAGATCCTATTTGATCCATGGTCTCAATGCAGTTGTTTCAGATGCATTTTCTTCTATATAGATTTTTGCATGAGAAGCATTGAAGTGGAGGTTCGATGCTTCTCATGCATTAAATATCGGCTGTTGGTGGGATTAGGCCAAAAACATCAGTATTGACATTAAAATTCCCAGAGAGACCTGCTGAGACAATGAGAGTAAATTATCTGTGTTTTATTCCAGGTACAGTATCAGATGTGGCTCAGGCCAATGGGGATCCTCAGCCAGCTGCTGAGGTTTTGGATATGAATATATCCAGTAATAGAATATATCGATACTGGCTGTGAGGAAACACAGACAGATTTACTTGAAGACAGAAAACTATTCTGGTCTTCAAACTACCCGCATTCAGCCACTGTTTCAACCAACATTTTTATGATTTTATCTCCCAGAGACAGTTTCACCATCGTACGTTTCGTGGCTGGTGGTGATTTCCTCTGTTTTTTAACCTGACCTGCAATCAGACATTTATTGTACACTATGTCTTCACTAGAACCAATGACAGAGGAAGAGAAGCCAAAGGAAGAGAAAGGCAAGCCAGAGTGAATCCTCAGCCAGCTGCTGTGGTTGGTTTGGACCAAATTATTTCCTGGAATATAATACAGGTATATTAGTTGTTATAGACCCTGGAGAACGTTATATTGAGGGCAGGAAAACAAAACTTTATGCCTTCAGCCCAAGAAGGCAATTGCAAAAGCCCAAAACTTTACAGCCACTTGGAAATAATTATAACTAGAGATAAAAAATCAACATTTTATAACTGGTTGTAATTTGCTTGACCGTCCCACCGGTACAATACTAATGGTCTGCTGTATAAAACTGGTTTGTCCTTTTTACTTAAGTGTGAGTAACCTTTCTCCTCCTCAGATCAGAGATGGTCTTCTCGCTCTAATACTTCCTTTTTCAACTGAAGATCCAGTTCAGAACAATACTTTAGTTTGGAAATTTATCATTTTGATCATTATAAATGTGTTTGATGCCGTGATATTGGTGTCATTGTAAGGGCCTGAAAAGGGGAGTGGCTTGGTCGAAGTTTTCTTCTTCATCATGGGGATCTACACATGCAACTGCGAACAGCCACAGCTGGCTAACTTGCTTGTGCCACTGTCTGAAAAAGGTATGCATTGGCTCCTACACAGCCTCATAGCTTCTACAGGAAAGTGACTTGAATGTGACTTTGTAACTTGCCTTTAGCCAGTTATGTAACACATCACTTTTAAGATGAGTACACCGTTTAGTAGAAGTTATGTGTAATACTCTGCACCCATGAAGCACAAAGACTGATTTGGACTGTGGCAGATTGAATTTCCATACCTCTCTTTGGTCAGTGCTCTGCTCCTCAGCGTCAATAAACATCAGAACAAAGCATCTGCTAGTTACAGATTGGTATTTGATTTCAGATATTAGTCCTAGTTGACACCTGAGGGATCGCTCATTCAGCTGCTGTGGTTTTGGATTGGGCTAAATCTCGAACACAATACTTCAATACTGGCTACTACGAAACCCAAAAAGCTGTATGGTTGAAACCTAAGATAATTCCTTATGACCACTGTCTTGAAGTTGAAATAGCAGAGCAGTTGTCACTGTTTCTGAAATGCAGAATGAGTAAAATAGCAATGGATATTTTGTATTTATAATATTTATGTTAAATTATAATTCAACATTTCAATAATTCATAGTTCCACCTTAAATCTATATATACCACATGCTTTAAGATTTCTCTCTCCTATCTTTTATTCCTTCTCGAGCCTGAAACCTCTTTCAGCCTATCTTTTATTCCCATTTTCCATTTGTACTAATTTTTTTCTTTAACCACCATCATTTTTTTCTGACCTACATTTTTTTCCCCTTTCTTCTGTTTTAGCTGATTTCATCTTTTTTCCCCCTTGTTTTTTTCTTCTCTTATTTCCTTAATATGGGCAGAGATTTGTCACTGGATGTTCCTCTCAGAGACAGTATGCTGTGTTTTCTATTCATTGCATCACAGCAGCTCAGAAATGTATCAATGACAAAATAGTGGATTCTTCTTCTTTTTCTTTTTCTTCTTAACCAGTAAACTACAAACAATAAATGCATAAGATTGCATGAATGTTTGTTTAAGGGTTATATCATTCAGTGACAATATCACAGTTGATGGTGACTTGGTTTTTCTGTTTTATGATTAATCAGTTTTATTTACCACAATTATGTTAGCTGTTACTAGCTACACACTGTATGATAATATCTACACACACCTGTTAATGAAAAAGAGACGGTGTGTACTTGTGTACATGAGTTTGAGCATCGAGAGAAGTTCCTTTTTCTATAAAATGACATCAGTTTGTTTTGGATGGTGTTGTGTCAGCACTGTACACTCAGTGACCGTTGCTACGTTGGTCTGGTTTGTGAGTTTGTTTGTGTGCATGTGAAAGAGACACAGGAATAAGACAAGAACTACACTGTATTTGTGCTTTATTTTAGTTACAGTCCCCTACAAAATTTCATTTGATGTAAAAAAGCGCAGTCTTCTATGTCGTGGAATGTGGAGAAGTGGAACTAGCATATGTTATCCAGTTTTTGATCTTATTCCCAAGTGTATTTAGTGTATAACAGAAAGAAATCAATTAGCATTAGTAAGCTGCACTCCTGCACGCCGACTCGAGACTAAAAATCCCTTCTTCTCAGATCCCAATCCAGTCTATTCTCCTTTGTTGTCCCTGGCTGGAATGACTTGCCCTGCTCCAGACTAAATGTCTCAGCTAGTTTTAGAACTCACTTGTTTAAAAACGAGTATTTCAAGTAACTCTATGACACACACACACTCGCACACACATGTCTAGGACCCAACAAATTCATAGCACATTCTCTGACGGGTTGTAGGGCTTTTTGTTGTAGTATCTCAGAATTTATAGAAATCTGTTGTCTTCTTGTACGTCGCTTCGGATAAAAGTGTCTGCCAAGTATAGTAAGTCAAGTAAAGTAATTAGCATTGTCATTTTAGTATTTTTTTATAAAGGACTGCTTCTAAAATAGTCCTGGCCCTACCCCTGTAATAGAGAATAAGCGTGCATGGAACTGGAAATAGGATGGAAAACACTTGACTTTAGTTTGAAATGATTGGCCGCAGAGCAGTGGATCTCTACTTTATTCATGGGTATTTTGGGGAGTTACGTATATTTCTGCATATGTCAGAGGGGGTCTTTGCGAAATGTTGAAGTTGAGTGTCAGTTTGATAAAACATCTCTTAGCACAGAAATGAGACTTATAACACATAGCCAACATCACAAATCCATCTGTCTTGCAACAAGACACGCTAACACACGCTCACGCACACAAAGGTCTAGACATCAGTTAATTGTACAACAATCTCAAATACTTAGCACATAGAACACTCTTAAGCACATAATCAACCAATTCCACAAATGAATTCACACATAGGCCCAGCTCAGACAGAGACACACACACAACTGGCCCTTTGTCATTTAAACACAGATTGTATGATTTAGAATGCACACACACATTTAAACACTTACATATGCACATACACCCACTTACAGACCACAGAATGATAATTTGAAAAATACAAAACCAGAAAAATCTCTTCTCTGCAAGGGACTTATTTTTTTCTATCTTCTAATCCTCTTTCTTTCATTTTTCTTTTCGTTGCCGTTTTCTCAGCAGCTGTAATTAAAAACACCTGGATTGACTTTTTTCTTGATCTCTCTTTTTCTCCTGTCTTTTCTCGCTATCTTCACTCTCATGTTGTCCCCTTCTCTAAAATCTGTTCCTTGAAACGTGGCTTTGGTTCGCAAGCATCCTGCAGCAACATTCAAAGGCTTCACACACCGTCATTTTTTCTTTTAGGAATTATATAACTATTCACATGCCCTGTGCACCAATGGGTCAAATATGAAAGTGAGTTCAGCCTGGTTTGACTTGGTTGGGTTACAAATAGACTGTTGGTTGACTGCTGATTTTGTTCTACTGTGTGTACTTATCTGTGAAGGTTCTCAGTCATCCAGGTCATGGTTATCTCAAAAAAGGTTTTATCCAATAGCAGTCCAGTTGCTATTGGATAAAACCTTTTTTGAGATTCTGTGTGTACTGCTGATAAAACTCATTGAACAGTAAATTGTAAACATTTAGTAATCAAATAGTCATTATAGGGCACATATATGTTTGCAGCAGGTCCATTACTTCTGGGTCATGATACTGAAATTGGCCATATTTTTCTGAAACAAAAATGAGCAACGTGATTTAATAATGATTTGTGACAGGCAAGCTGTAGTTTTTGCTATGCTAACAATTGAAGAAGTGCATTTTCAGGTTTTCTCTCACAGATTGAATGCTAACATTGTTATGTACCAATTTGAGGCACGTAGAGAGTGGCACGGTTAATCAGTCGTGGGCTGGGAAGAATTTTAATCTAAACTTACCATTAACTTTAACTTTTCATTACCTTAACTGCTTGTGCACTTAAGTGTTGCTGGAGTGCTGGAGCCTTGCTGTCATTGGGTAAAAGCCCGGGTACACGTAGAACAGGTCGGCAGTCGATAGCATGGACGACATACAGAGACGGACAACCGTTCACACCTATAAACTATTTGGAGTTATCAGTTAACCTAACATGCGTTTCTTTGAACAATAGTAGAAAGTCTGAGTACACAAAGAAAACCTATGCAAACATGGGGGAGATCAAGCAAACTCACAGAAAGGCACCAGGCAGTACATTTTAACTCAGGTTCTACTTGGTGTGTGATTTGGAGGACTGAAGACATTTAGACATTTACACAAAAAAAGCTGCTGCAGTGTCAATAATCAGTTACAGGACGTTTTTCTACCATGCCTACAAGTATTTTTTATTGGACTAGCGAAAATAAGAAATGTGCATGATGTTAATATGCACTGACTCATATCTGTTGAACTGTTAAATAGCTTTGCATTGTGTTATTTAGCATCTGGTAACCTTTGGCTGTCCTTCTGAGTCAAGCGGGGAATCCAACTCACCGGAGGCAGAGATGGAAAGTGTGTTATATATCACAAATGCAACAGGAACAACCTTGTTTACCTCTGAGTTTCCATTAAAACTCAATTTTTTAGGTGCGTGACAGAAAGTTTTTTCAGGACGTCCAGGCACACAGAAAGCATCCAGAGATTGTTTTCACAATGTGTCAGAGCACAGGATGCTCCCAACCTCAGTGTGCGTTTTCGGACAGTTACAAATGGGTTTTAAATTGAATTCATAAACAACGTGGCATCTGGATGAAAGATGATAAGCTGAAGGGAATGAGACAGAGATGGACAGGGAGGGTGAACGATGGAAGGGAAGTCCAGCGTGTCCAGGACTGAGATGTTGAACAAGTAAAGAATACAAAAGTAAAGGGGACAATGGAGAGAGGTTAGAGTGGAAAACAAAGCTTTTCTGTGTCCTCTCTCACTTCATGGTCACTTCATCACATTAATTTACAGCCCTTCTATAATCCCTTTAATGAAACACTGCTGTAGAATCAGTAATCGTGTAATCAAACAGAGGATTAACTCTGACCTCCGTGTGACTCTGCTAGTTTCTGCGTGTCTTTTGCGCCTTCAAGTGTCCAAGGAAATGAAAATTCCTTATTTCACTGCACCATGCCACAAGTGTTTTTTTCTTTAACTGACTCGAGGGTTTGATTGAGGAAAAGATGACTTCATGTACGGAATATGCATCCAGTAGTTGAGTGTTTTGTGCGTTTCAACATGATTGAAAGTCGGTCAGTTTGGATTGGCTTTGTTTCATTAATCACATAAAATTAGATGAGTTTTTGATTCATGAGGAAAATCGGGTTAAAGAATACAAAGAAGAAAGTGTGCAAACTAGATGATGGGGATTATAAATTAAATCTTAATTTAGAATAGCATACACGGAGGCTGGTAGAAATTCAAGCATGACTAATAGCCGTGGCATACCAAGCTGACGTGTAAAAACTAGAGGCGATATAGACCAGATCAGTATAGTCCACTGTCACCTCACGTTGCCCTCATCTGTGCGGACAGCAACGGATACTAGGAACTAGCCCTCTGTACCAGCAGTTGGTGGTTAACTGCCTTAGTCATTCAAAAAGGAAAAGCAGAAGAACACCTAGGACACATATACAAACTATAAACAAAACCGCGTTTTCTCATCATTTTCCAATCAATCTCCCTCCTTCTCACCACAGATGCTTTATAGCTACTTCTAAACAGGGATGTCTCTCATCAGAAGTTGTAAAGGACACCTGGGTGCATTTCTCTTCTCATGCACTGCTCAGTAAGCTGAACAGCCAATCAGAGTGGTATCCCCTGATAGGTCCAGCTGAAAAACAGGTGACACATACAGTGTTTGGATACTGATTTTTGCATTGAGGTATCCAGGCACCAAAATGTGCACGTGCATGTTTGTATATAAGGACAAGACCCTTCCTATTGTCAAATGGTGGTTAAAGAAATAATCAAAAGAGCCTCAGACCCTCATTGTCTGACCAATAGAGTGAAGCATCCACTTTGATTTGCAGCTTTATGCCAGGTGCACACATGCATATGTGTAAAATATAAGCTAATAGAACATATCACACTGTGAACACAAACCTCGTTGTGTCACAGCCACATCTTTATTGCACTGCGTGGAGTCGCTCGTGTCCAGAGCATGACAGAAAAAACTTGAATCCCTGCAACCGCAGGGTTTAGAGAAGTTTATTTAAATACATTTTCCATTTGTGACAAAGAACTCCTAGATGTAGCATTTCTTTTCCTTCTCATCAACCACAATCATCCATGTACACAAAGTTGTTTTCTTCTCAATACCTAGAAATGTAGGTTGTGTGTATATGTTGATGTCTCCTCTCCCTGTTGTAAATGAACAATAAAGATGTGTACTTTCCCTACAGAGTTCACAAGCTATTTCAAAATAAAAGCTCCACATAGCTAGAATGGAAACCTTTGAGAAGAGAGACTACACATTTTGGCAAGAATTCCTACTTTCATCTGAACATGAAAGCAAAAAATGGGGTTTTACACTTCAGGGACATTGTAGCTGACATATTTTATAGATATTTTAGACATTTCCAAAGCCAAATGATTTCTCTTGCAGTGGAGCATTTGTCAGGTCGATCATGCCCTGACCACAAATGGATTTCTATCTCTATTAAGGGTGTAATTTCTTCTCCATTCGCTACACAGCTCTGAGTAAGATGTCCACTATGAACACTCTTTCTTAGGATTCTTCATTGCCAGTCAGATTTGTTTTGGCTCAGCTGTGATTTTGCTTATTTTAAAATGTTAGCTTTTGATTAATATAACTTTCCATCCTCTAATTTATTCTTCTCAAAACATTTTTTTAATGATTCTCTATCTTTTAAGCACCATTAAAGACATTTACATGTGCTCTGTTTGATATTCCGGTAATCCTAACTATCATTTGATTCCTGGGTCACCAAATATCTTAAATTTGGTCATTCCCTGTCAGTGTCTCACCACTTAATGTACAGCCGTCGCTACATGGTTTTACTTCTGGGAATAGACATCGGCACTGAAGATGTATTATACGCACAGAGATGTAATAGCAGGAGTTTTTGTACAGCATAGAGATCAGGCACAGGCCTATTTGAAACATGCTAACCACTATTATGCAGGTCAATTGGGAACATGATAGCACTATTATGTCCCTCCCTGCCATTTTTCATTTTCTCTGTATTGAGTAATTTATCCATTTGGCATGTCTTCAGAATCGTTTTATACTCTAAGAAGCAACTTTAAGCTCCACAGATGTTGTTAATTTTGAGTTGAAGGTGCTATTAAGCTACTTAAGCTGTGAAAAGTCCATAGTTTTGTATTCAATATTTTTGACTATAGATGTATTGCAGGAACTTGATATTGGGCTCAAAGATAGCAAACAGTCACCCACCTCAATCACGAGGCAACAAAGTTAGCTTCCAGAATTTCTTTTCCTGTATGCACACCCTCACTGACCCTCTAGACTGTATAATGAAGTCTACAGATGTATAATGGAATAGTGAAAATGGATAATGAAGATAAGGATTTATTATTAGTTTCATAACATAGCTGCTGTATTGAAATAAAAATAGCAATAGAACTAAATGCAAAAGCTCTCCATTTTACAGGCTGGTGTGAGTCAAATATTCTGTTTTTCCTCTTTGTTTTCTCTGCGAGTGTTTTAATTTTTTTCAGCACTGTGAAATGTCTCATTCACATTCCTAATTACTTCCATAGGCAGCTCTCACTGCAGCCCCCTCTAATCCTAGTGTGTGTACTTCTCTCAACTTACTTCTTGGGTTTTTCAAAACTAATTTATCTCAAATATTTTCTCTTTTTCTCTCTTCTATTTCCTTCCCTTTTTCTCTCTGACAGAGACCCCATTGTGAATGTTTGTTGACATTTTAATTGTATCAGCTATGTTAATTTAACTTTGGACACAAACTGAATGTCCACCCAAGCTTAAGCCTGGGCTGCAAGACACTTCCAACAGTGAGTGTACCTTTGTTTTTGAATATTTCCATGTTTTGCTTGTTTCTTGTGTGTTATTCTGGGTATTTAGGATAATTAGGAATGGGCACAGAATGCCAACCTAAGAAATGTCTCGGCTCCTGTGTGTGTGTTTGTGTGTGTTTCCAGAAAAAGCTGGAAACAGTGGAGGGGGATCAAGACATCTAAATGTTGATTGGAGGGTGGTATGTGTGTGTGTGTGTGTGTGTGTTGGGGTTGATGGAGACAGATGATAATTACCATAATGGTCAAATAGCTCAGCTAAATCCTGTTAGTATCCTTGTGAAAATAGCAGCATTAAAAGCACACAAACACACACTGACAAGCTGGCATAAGATCTGCTGTCTAATACCAGCAAACTGTTTCCATAACAAAAAGAGGCATCAGTATCAAAGGTGGCATCAGTATTCCCACTGAATATTGAGCTTTCATCATAATCATCACCATCTATTATTGTATTGATCGTGTGCCTGTGCTTTTTCTTCTTCGGTTATTCTCAGTTTATTTGAAGATACACACACTTAAAAAAGGCGGCCTGGTAGCAGAGTGGTTAAGGCAGATTCCAGGCACCCAGGCACCATCCCACATACCAGGTGTGTCCCTGAGCGAGACACCCAGCGCTAGCTCCCAGAGCGCCGCCTGTGGCTGCTCACTGCTCCCCCCAAGGGGGATGGGTTAAATGCAGAGAACACATTTCACTGCAGATTGTACACTGTATAATAATGTATGTGACAAATAAAATTTGGATTTGATCTATCTTTGCTGTTTCTAGACCATCTCAGCTGGGTTCAGATTGAGTCACCGTGATCCTGATGCCACATTGCATCAGTTTTCTTTTTCGTTGAATCACCACTACATGGTCTGGAGGTGTGTTCTGGTAAAAAAAAATGACTGGCCCACAAACTGCAAACAAAATAGGATGTCTTGTTGGCCATTGGTGTGGCCATAAAATGCCTCAAATTCTGGAAGAATGCTCAACATAGCAACTAGTAAAGCTTCCCCACTATCACATCTCCTCTTTTATGCTTCATGGTGGGAACCGCACACGAAGACTCCATCTGTTCACCCTGTCTGCCACTGACAAAGACACTGCAGTTGGAACCCTAAATTTGGACTCATCAGGCTGAAGTACAGATTTCCACTGGTCTAATGTCCAATCCCTGTGTTTCTTGGCCCAGGTATTTCTCTTTTTCTCATGTCTCCCTCAGTAGTGGTTTCTTTGCAGCAGTTCAATCATTAAGCACTATGTGGAGATATGTCTGTTACTGTGGGAATCATTCATGTGTGCTCTAATCTGAGAGTAATTGGTAATTTCTGAGGCTGTTAACTCTAATGGATGTGTCCTCAGTAACGTGTCTAGGCCATTGACATGTTTTCTAGGGTAATATTAGGTTCTTGCACACCTTAAAATATCATAGTGAGGCATCTTGGATCAATGATAACTGAATTGATAACAAAAGGTTAATCCCAAAACATGAATTTAAATAGCAATCCATCCAATGCCTGGACAAAGTGTTTCACTGACTGCGACTGCTATTTCTGGGGTCAAAACAATACTGTAGGTTTTTTCACCTAGCTGTGTGAGATGCTCCTTTTGTGAGGTACAATAAATCATTTTGGATTCTAACAAATCAGCTATAGGGCAAAACTAAGAAAAGGCCAGTTTAGAGCCGACCAAGTTCACTGTTTCATACTTTAAACTTTATTTTAAACTAACTATATTCACTGGAAACACTGATTTCATGATTTGCACATTGCATGATTTTAAAGGTGTTCCTGACATCTAAAAGAGGAGCAAAGCTTGTTTTTCTTTTTATATATGTTTAACATATATGCAAAATTAGCACAGTTTCAACACAGATGTCTTAAGAGGTTTTGTTTAACTGATTGGCCTATTAATTTTGACTATGTATATTTAGCATTTAGATTCTTTTATGATGCTAGATTTTTAATGTTTTCCCATCTAGAACCACAATGTGATCACTACACAATGTTAGTGCTGGCTCTGTGTCTGTTTGCATTTCATCTAGTTCTGTCTTTGTCTAAGAATTTCTTATTTTTTTATTAAAATATTTATTTTATGTACCAATTTTAACAAATGTATCTTTGTCCTTCTTAAATATTTAACACTCTCCACCCCTGTCACACAAACTTATGCACACATAAACACACCTCAGAACACACAACAGCATTTTGGACACCTCCGTCTCTTCTCTTTCTCATCTTGCAATAATTAGTGTAAATTGGAAACTTGTGTCAGGATTTGTTGTAGCACACTGCATCCAATATTCAGGTCATGCTCTTGTTGACACTTTCAGTTTCTCCATCTCTGTCATTCTATCCTTCTGTCATTTTATTCACTTTGATTTTCACTGTGCTTTATTGGCATGAAACACAATAGCATCCAGCACAAATTCTGCTCCAGCTACAAATTGTAAACAGACTAAGCTTGAAGTTGTGACAGCGTTACATTACCATCAACCAGGTCAGGGATCACTGAAACAGTTAAACGCACGGATTTTAATGAACTACATTAGATTGGGACAGAGTGTGAAAATAGAAATTCAGCTCTCATGCTAAACAACTGCTCATCAAAATGTCACAGTGACCTCATAATAAAATAATAAAACCCAATGCACTAAGTGACGTGTTCAACATTTTAGGGATGTTTGTTGGCTATTCATATGAATACAGCCACAGCTACTTTTGATTCTAACTGTCCAAATATGTCTGAGTTTTCCTTCAACAAATTTCTTTCCCCTGCTATTTATGGCAAAGTTTCTATTGGTGTGTGTCATGCAATGGTTGAGCTCAAATCTGCTAAAGGTGCTTTGAGGCATGACCACAATTGTCGCCACCCAGCTTCTACTATTTATGAAGCAGATCTCCAAAGCTCCATGGACCTCCAACTAGTTCTTCATCTTCTGTGCCATCAAATCTTGGCTTTGCAAGTAGAAAAAGAATCAAAGTTCCAAAAACAAATGTGATATATATGTATTTTGTGGTTTATCCCACACAACCTCAACAGTGTCTGTTTTCATATTTCTCCCACTTCACAGAAGCTACTTGCTGGATATCAGACTCATTTTAGACTTGCTGCTTGGTTGCACGTTAAATCAGATCAACCACAGGGAAGAGCAACAGTTCAAGCCACTGGTTCTGGTCGGCAGTGCAGCCTCTTAAAATCACCTAAACTAAAGGCATTTAAAGAGTGATTGATCACAGTGGCATTTGGTCTGTTGAACTCTCTGAAGCAAAAACATTTAGTCAAAACCTGGACACCATTTAACAAAACTTTGGTTGTGGTATTGTACAATAGGGCTGCACAATTTGGGAGAAAAGTCATAATGCCATTATTCAGACAATACCAAGAATAAAAAACTTACATTACAAAGTGCTTCACATTTGTCAAAAAAAACAATGCACTCAATAAAACCAACAGCATTCATAAAGCATACATATACATAAATAATACCATATGATAAAGGGCACTTGCTTGCCAAATTACGGTATACAAATACAGTAAAGCCCATATTTAATCATACCCCTGGCAAATGTGACTTAAAGTTACTTTTATTCAACCAGCAAGTTATTTACTGACAGGAAATGACATAGGTGTCTCCCAAAAGGTAACATGACAATGTACAAGAGGCATTATTGAGAAAAAAAATAATTTCTAAGCTTTTATTTACATTTTAGCAAAAAGTGTCACGTCCATAATAATTCATACCCTTCACAATAATCAATAGAAAAGTCTTTGTTGGCAATTGCAGCAATCAAACGCTTCCTATAATTGCAGAATAAATGTCCTTAAAAAGCTGAAAATTTTGATACCTGAATTTTTTAAATATTCAAGTCTGTAAAGTATAAGTTCTAGTCATGATTGGCTGCCAACATCAGGTTCAAAATTGTTAGCCTCGCCCCGTGGTCAGCTCTATTGCTGTATCTTGAAGATGCATTTATAGGGATAAACATCTCAAAAGACTGTGATTGCTACAGCAACACTGACTTGGCACAAAAGCTACACATGGTTTTCTACTGTGAAACATTAGAGTTTGTGTATAGTGGAGCTGATAGAATCTCGGCTTCTTTCTCTATCTGCGTGTCTTTGGGTCTCATTTCATTTTTGATTTCATCTTTGATTGTTGTGGAAAGCATTGAGAGGTCTCACACACACACCATTCTCCTGGGAAGGGAACACAGTCTTGTTTGTCTCAGCACAGGGACGGGAGCGCGAACTGGAACGGACATTGTTTTCAAACCATCCGCTCTCCACATTTGTGGGGAGCGGATGTATTTTAGGGGTGGTGTGTATGTGTGTGTATTGGGAGGTGGGTGGGGAGTAGGAGGATTGTTTGGTTTTGGTCACAACGGTGTCTCTGCAACAGCAGAAACCAAAGCACAGCTGAGCCTACTATCCCTGTGTGGCTCATTATGGTGTGGTTCTTGTTTCTTCTTTTAATTCTCTCACTCACTTTCTCTTTCATTCTCTCGCTTTCGCCGACTCCCTCATGTTCAGTTGAACCTTTTATCTTTCTTTTGTTCACATTCAATATACTTTCATTTTCACGCGGCTTTTTATTTACTCGCTCTGTTATCGTTCTCATTTTATCTAATTTGTCATTTGCCTTTTGTTTAAACACCATAACATACCAAGCCAGTAGTCAGCCATTGTTGGGCACTTTACAAGTGTAAATTTTACTGTGTGGCACATTGTTGGCACTTCTCAGATTCAACGTGTTAAATCAGCATTGGGTATTCATCTTAGGCACAAGAAGAGCCACAAGTTCTTATTAGACTTTTTCTTGATGTATATACTGTATTATAGCTATAGGCATTTGTGGGGGGAGTGGTATGACAATGGTAAGCCAACACTGCCAAGTGCTCCTTTGTTTACTGTTTTTACATCTTTTGCTTACCCTTCTTCAATGACTAATACAGACTACCACCACCTGCTGGTATAGAGAGTTATTTCTAGAGGTCTGTTTTTGAATTTAACCATGTGGATTTAAAACACGTGCTCCATAAATGCCATCAGCACATCAAGTGTACCAGAAGAGGAGCTAACACACTGGATAGAGTCTACACATAAAACAAGGCTCGGGGCCTCACCACTTCCACACGTCACTGTTTTTTAACACAGCATACATCCCACTCAGGAAAACTGCCCCTAAAGCCACAAGGACAGTTCAAACTTGGCCAGATGGAGCCTCTCAGCAGCTGCAGGACTGTTTCAGTTGGACCAACTGGGACATTTTTGAACACCCAGAACGTGTTTAGTGTTACATTAGGAACTCTACAGACATTGTAACAGAGGACAAAAATGTCTGCGTCTACCCCAGTTAGAGGACCCGAATGACAAAGAGAAAGAGAGGAACACTGCTTCAAGTCTGGTGACAAGCACAGCTCATGCCAACCTAAATAGGGGCATCCAAGAGGCCATGTCTGATTATTAGCGGGAGATTGAGAAACATCCAGACAGGCAACAATGGCAGGCATGTGTGGATGGGTGTCAAGCATATGAACAGCTATAGGACCAGTCCTGGAGTCCAATCGCTGGCAGGGGAACTGATCAACAGTTAAATCCTCATCTTGTCATACTGTCCACTGGCCAAGAAAAAGACCATCACCAGTCGTAGTGTCTACAGGTCAGTTGCACTAACTTCTATCGGGGTAAAGTGCTTTGAGAAGATCGTCTTCTTCCACACTCCACCTGCCTTTGGATCAAGGACTACTGACCTGGGGTACAAACACTGCAGAGGTAGTGAAGAAGGGCCAAAAGAGACTCTACTTCCTGAAGGTTGTCAGGAAGGACCACATCCCTGAGAAACTGCTGGTGGTCTTTTACCACTGCAGAGTAGAGAGCATACTGGTCTACTGTCTCTGTGCATGGTTCTTCAGCTGCACAGTAGCATGGAGGAAAGATCTCCACAGGATCTTTAAGCCCAGCAGATAGTCAGCTGTCCTCTTTTCTCACGTAAGCAACTGCACAGTTCCTGTTGTCAGAAATATAGATCATGATCTTCAAGAGCCATGACACTCAGGGCATGTACTGTTTGATCTCGACATGATCCACGAAGACTAAAACAAAGTTTTATTTATCAGCAATCACCATGCCTAATGCTGCTAAGTTGTCAGTGTGACATAGTGCACCTTTTGTGTTTACAGTACAGATTCAAACAATATCTGCTAAGGGACGAGTGCAATATGATGAATGTAAGAAACCTCTGTCACCCTTGTCGGTCTGTAATACGCCAATCCAGATTGCCCACTGACAGTTAATATGGGTGAGTGGGAGAAATGTATTGTTTAGTTTTAGAATCTGTCAGATACAGTTCAAATTCTTGCCCCTTTGTGTAAAAGTTGGGATATGCCCAGGGCAACCCCAGATTCAGCACCCTGGACAGCGTTTGTGGCAAGTAAAAAAAGTGAATTTCTATGAAGACAATTTGTTTGTTTTCTTCAAGATAGAACGTCTTAAGGTCTAAAATATGCATTGCCTACATCCACAAAATCCTAAATGATCCATATTTTTGGTCCAATATATTATATAACATAGGGACAAGTGTTACAAAAAGTTAAACTTTCCTAAACTGGACGAGGACCATAAATGAACAGGTAACTCAATAACAAGCTTTCAGCACTTGGACCACATTAAGATCTCGACTGCTTTAAATCTACGTGAATGAAAACTGTTGGCTTCATGAATCAAACAGCCCAAAATGAACTTATAAAATGGAATTGGTTTCTGTTAATTTTCCTAGGCAAATTGCCTGGATATTAGCTCTGTATAAAAAATGTTGGTTTTGAAATTGAACTCTTTAAATGTCACCACATGACAAAGATTTGTGGCTAGGATTTGTTTTGTTACAAGGTCTGGCGTAGTTAATAGAGGAATTTTCTCTTTTGTTGGATGGGCGATGACTGGCAAAGTTAGTTTACATTTACATTTACATAATGACTTTTTATTATATACTCTTCCCCTCCTCAATCAAGACACGCAGAAGCCAGACAGCTGGGTTCTTCACCCTTTGACCTCTTAGGCAGTTTTTACACACGGTCACATGGACAGAAACAGTTTTATGCACAGACATCTCTGAAGTCAGTCGTTTTGGTGGCTCTATTACCAGTGGTGAAAAAGAGTCATGTGATAATTAATGCTACATCTGATTAGTGAAACTAATGGTAAAAAATGAACAAGTTGAGTATTGCCCCTCTGTCAGATTTGTGTACAAAAGGTTAAGGTTAAAAACATAAGAACATTAAAATAAACACCGAAAGACAAGACGGACAGGAGTCACAGAGAGCAGGAAGAAGAAGAACAGAATAGAAACTGAGTGAGGAGAGGGCCTAAGGAGAGTCCTGAGTAGAAGACAAGGATGGCAGGTAGGTAACAGGCTGGCTAAATGAACTGACAAAGAAAAGTAGAAAGTGCAAGGGCTTAAATGGTGAGAAAATGACGAAGTGTAACTGAGGGCAAACAGGGAGTGAGATTGAAAAGAGGGGCTTGGCTAAAGCGAGGGTCCCACCACTGGTCTCAATGATGGCACTTGCAGAGCCAAATCTTTTTATAGGTGGCATCAAATGCAATGTTGATGCTGTTATTATCAACATCTACATGAAATTTCAGTTTAAAACCCAAGTAAGCAACTATTAATTTATCTCATCTGCATTCCATTTTTAAATTGCACTGCACTGTACATGGCTACTGGAGCCATTTAGCTGAACTCTACAAAAATATGCCTTGCATTGGCATTAAATCCATTTCCATGCTCCAGGACATGTTTGTGACCGTTTCTTGTAAAGGAACTTGACGTGTTCCTTTGAGCTACACCAAACCATGTTGGCCAAATTAAGCTCTGGCCATAAAAAACTGTACCACAGGGGAAGGCATGCTCTTCCTCATGATCTTTCCCTGACCATTACTAAGTACTCTTTTGTCATTGTATGTTAGCTTATTGGTTAATACTGGTTCTTGATGTCCACTCCTTCACAAGCCAGGTGGCTCCGAACCCATGTTGTTATGGCTCATGCCCAGTGCATTCTGGGATATGCACCAGCTGCTCACCAGAACTTTAACGGACATGTAAACTATGGGAAATGAACTCTTCACTTCTCTGTGTGTTTGTCTCTTTGTTTTTGCCTTTCTTCTGCTAATGAACAACAGTTCTGCACTTTGCCTCATCTCTCTCTCTTCGCCTGTCTGTCTCTTTCTTTCTCCCCCTCCCAACCATCTATCTCTTTTCCCTTGCTCCCTACATGTCTTGTTCTTTTTCCCATAATAATTAGCTCCCCTCCAGCCCAACTTCAAACCCTGTGGTTGGAAATCTGCATTCCAAGGATGGAGAGAGCCTGAGGAAGACAAAGAAGGAAGGATAGAGAAAGAGAGAGTTGGACAGAGAAGGAGGGCAGATGGCTGAAAGAAGCCATTGTTCCTTTATAAAAATAGATAAGAGCCCAAGAACTCGAGGGCAAGTGTAGTCAAAACAGTTTATGTGTGTGATGGCACTGATAAAGAAATTGTTTTCCTCAACAATTTAGATGTTAATGGGTTGATGAGAAAGGTTAGCTGCAAGGGAGAAGACACAAGTCTGATACACCTCATCTTTTTTCTTTTTTTGTCATTGTATTCTCCACTTTCTCTGTGTCATCGTGTTCTTCTTGTTTGTTAAATTATTTTCTCCCCCTCCCTTCTTTCCATCATTCTTTTGTTTTTTCTTCATTCTTCTTACTCATCTCCTCGGTATGGCTCATTTTCCTTTTGTAAACTAGAGGCTGAAAAGGGTCTAAGACTAACATGCCTTTTTCTAGTATCAGTAGTTAATTCTGAGACTTGATTTTACTATTAATAGTGACAAATTGTATATTACTCATTTTTAATTGTGTAGATGCAGTGCGGAAGGATAAACGTTCAATCTGTGCCTCGTCGTGCACGACCTGACCACAAATGTTTTTTACTTCATTTCTGGACT
The DNA here is from genome assembly GCA_032359275.1 of Microctenopoma steveboyesi. Lineage (NCBI taxonomy): Eukaryota > Metazoa > Chordata > Actinopteri > Anabantiformes > Anabantidae > Microctenopoma > Microctenopoma steveboyesi. Next base: position 9,421,155 of record JAUMHF010000010.1, on the reverse strand, counting down.
CTAAAGATCTCAACTGAGTCAAATTCCTGGCATTGTTAAATGTTTAACCACTCTCAAATCACTCACAGTCATTAGGAAAGATGCTACGAGTCTTTCCGACTGCTCATTCATTCACATTCTTCTCTGTCCTTCAGGATTTCTGTCACGTCCTTTCATATATATAAATATCAACCAGTGACTTTTATGGATTGCTTCATTTACCCGTTGTTATGTCACTGGTAAAATTACAAGAGGCTAATCCCATACCATTAAGTTGCATTGATTATGGATACATTTGTCCTTCCTCTAATGGTGTGGGGTTGCAGTAAGTTTGTGAAAAACCATTAAAATCAAGAGATTATGTATCCTTTTAGTGGCATATCAACATGTCAGCATTGAGCCTATGTTGCGGTCCTGAGCTATGAGCTCAATATTTGTCTGCATTCAGATCATAGAGTTTTCTGATAAAGTTCAGTTTCATTTAGATCAGTTAGTAAGAAAGTTTAAATCAGCTTTTTAATAATATATCTCACACACAAGCTAAAGTTCAGGGAAAATCTATTAGGAATGACAGTTAGGGATATTGTCCAAGACTGGGGTTAAATTTAGTTCCAATCTACATCCAAACAAAATTCAAATCACTTATTATAGTAGCCAAAACCATAGGCACATTAAAAATGTCTGTTCAATTTGACAGTTCCATTGTGATGGTGGTTCAGCATGCACATTAGCACAGCTATGGAACAGAAGTAGCTAAATGGAATTCAGCCAGCATTTTATAATTTACACCTGTGTTTTTCTCTGATGAAATACCAAATTCTCTTGTAAATAGATGATTTTTCCATCACAAATCTTGCTTTGGAACATCTTTGTCAATATCTCCAAAAACATAGGTAAAGTAGACTGAGTCATGTAATCCTTTATGCTTTTTTCTCTAATTATGAGATAATAATAATACAATATAAATGAGATATTTTATGATGATATGATTAACAAAATGATGAGCAAATGAACATAAGAATGTCTCGCATTTTAAACTATGCTTAAAACACAACCTTAACATCTGTAACTGGGCATCCTGAAGCTGAACACTACATGAACCTGATACTAATACCCTTACTACCATCATCAATAATTCATGCTCCACTTCTCAAAAAAAAAATCTGTGTATATATATATATATATATATACATATATATATATATATATATATGCAAAGAAAATTCTTCATCACATCCAGGACGTGCCCTCTTTGAGCGCCTCTTTGACATTTTAGACCTATTAAGACAAAAACAAACAGACTAATACACAGTTTTTATCCTTCAGCCGTCACCATGCTGTACACTGCTAAGTGGTGGCTAGTGCCTAATTCCTGTTTACAGTAATCGCCCGTAGGTCTTATATTTACACTACAGCTTTAAGCTTTATGCTAGCGCAAGCTAAGCTAAGGAAGAAGTGCAATATGTTGTATGATTGAATTAAAATATAATGTTCAGGTTTTTGTATTGTCGTATTGTTTTATGTTACACTGGAAGACTTGCACCTTATTTTTTTAATTTTGTTGTACAATGTCTTGATGCTACAATGACAATAAATATTCTGATTCTGATTTTTTTTTTTTTATATTTTTTATGTTCACATTTTTTTTTTGTCAATTAATACATTCATAATACATTTTGGGAGTTAGGTGGCACTATTGGGTACCTCAACAAAGTCAGAGAAAGTATTGTATAGTATATGTTAAAGCAAAAGGTATATGCAGGAGTATTGTAGTAATGAGATAGCTATTCACTGTTGGCTTTCATGTCAGTTCGTGTAGAGTTCACATCACAGCATGACCACATCTTGGATGAACTTCACATAGTGAACTCAAGTTTTAATACATCGCTCAAGCTACCGTGCTACATATGTGTTCTGCTCAGCGTGTGTGTCTGTTCTTGTATGCCTACCTTTGTGAAGACTCATGTGAATTCACTCAATTTGACATTTGAAGGTTAAGATGTGGTTTTATTTAAATGTTTTGTCTTTGTGGCTACTCATAAGTTTAGAAATGCAAACATACCTGTTCTCTGTTCTTTGAACTCAGTTTGACTCCTGCACCTGACAGATTTATGCACATCAATTGGAGTTTACCAGAAGTTCACGATCCTGCACATACAAGCTTTTAGTTGTAATCCCTGCCTCTCATCTATGATTTTATCTACCTCCCATCACCTACGCATTCTGTTACATATTGTTTCACTTTTCCTTGTTCAGCTGCGTCGCTTCCTCTGTCTTTCCCACACCTTTCTCTTTCTGTCACTTGTGTTTTGCAACAGTTTCTTCCCTCTGTCTTTATTTCTCAATAAGTCACACCTTTTTTTCTTGCTTTCTTTTCTTCCATTTTTTTTAAACAAACAAGGGACTTTAAACAGAACACTATTTCAGTATGTGACCAGGGTGAACTGGAAATGAAAATAACATTATGGTCTGTGTTGCCAATTTGATTAACAGCTTTGGGACTTCTGAGGGTCACTGGCTGGGCTTCCTGCTTCCTGTTCTCAGCAAAAATATATTCTGTTATATTGATTTCCAACAAAATCTTATGTATGTATATTCACAGACTCAAATACATTTGGTGCTCAGTGGTAGAACTATCTATTTCTACCATTTTTAAATTGGACACTTAAGATCTTTAGCCATTGCACTTTTATACATAAAAAATTGGAATCAAAACTAAAATACTGAAGAAATGTATGAATGCTCCAGCTCTTGGCTTAATCACCCACTGGAGAACACTCAAACTGTTAGGGATAAATGTGTTTTTTGGACGTTGGACCTAATCTGTTTTCTCTTAAGATTTCTTAGATTTCTTTTGATTAGACATGTAGCCTTTTGTGAAATGCAGATTTTATGAAGCAGAATCTATCTGGAAATCCTAGAGAAATAATATCCTCAATATGTGAAGACAAGAGTTTCTTTTTGTGTTTATCTGGCTGTACACCGACTGTTGAGTGATAGATGGACAGACGGATGAATGGACACATGGTGCTTTTTTTTCTTTTTTATATTTCTGGAACAAACGATTGTATGAATCAACTCAAGAGTCCTTAACATGTAAACTCTGGAAACTACTTTTGTTGTTAATAAGGCTAAGAAGAAATGCAGAAATACTGTTTATTCCTACTTTGATATTGACTGTAAAAGGAGTGTCAGCTCTATCAGTAAAACCGAAGAAAAGCTGCTTTGTGTTCCATAAATAGCTCCTTGACTTACCAGCTTTGGGTAGTCATAAATGTTTTTTTTGGAAGTGTTTCATACACAAACTGCTGCAGCATACGCAGATGTGTGTTGTTAGCTGTTGGCTTGCTGCAGACAGTTTTAAAAAGAAATGACAAATCAGGAACAGTTCACACATGTTTGACAGGCCATCACGCAGGGAAACCCCACGTTACTGCAAGGAAAATCACACACCTCACACATGCCAACAGACATGTCTGACTGCCTGGAAATACTGACACTTGTACAAGACCATGCCCACAGGCAAATTCATATGGAAAAAATGAAAGGAACAAAGGGCAATGGTAAAGGGAAAATATACCTAAAAACAATGTTAAAGTAACATTTTCTATCCAGTTTTAGCAGTTTGCAATATTGCGCATCATTGTCTTTTCACCTCTTTGGTCACTAAACATACTAAACAGCTTCTGTTTAATCCCAGTCTTTGAGGAAATAGAATTAGTTCCTTGAGGTAGTGCAGCATGTGAGATTGACACTTCCTTCAACGGTCAACTGAATATGTTTACAGAGAGCTTCTGCTGCAGGCTCACTTTCTTTCTGATGAAAAACTACTCTGAGTGCTCTTACTGGAAGCAATGAAAAACTTAAAATGGGGCAATATTGAACTTCCCCATCACCTGTCAGACTAGAAAACTTCCGGCAACAGTCATGCTCCCACATACACAACCGAAACTACAGACACAGCCATAAACTTTCAAGGTATTCATTCGTGCACCTCACCTGATACTGGCTTATACTGAGCTCACACAGGTATAGTACTGTAGGCTGCACTCACGCAGCTCACACCCAGTCCTGACAATGAGGTTAATAAACTGCCACATGAAAGTTAAACTAAACCAATGGTGGATTAAATAGTTTGGGAAACAGCACTTTTCAGCTCAACAGACTCACATTGACACACTAATTTTGACAGTTTAGTCAGCTGAAGCACTTACAATTTGTTCATAAAAAATACAATAACTGTAAAAGAATAACATTTTAATAGTAAACATAATCAGTTTTTGTTGCCACTGTGTGACACTGTCTATGACACAGCAGTTCATTGGGTTAAATGTTCTTCATTTTCTAATTAGCACTAACTAACCTCATGTGACTGTAAGGTTTGCAGGTGTCTGACCACATGACAGATTGAAGTGAACAATTTTAGCTCCTGGTGGCAAAAGATAAAATTGTATTTCCACTATCATCAGAGTTGTGAAAAAAATCTCTTATGTACATGTTCAATGTTTGTACAAAATGTCAGTGGCAGTCCATCAAACACTTTTTTGATGAAGTGAGAGTTGAGATATTTCCATTTGGACCAAAGGGGTGATGCTGACTGATGGACTGACAGACTCTGATCGGGAGAGCTGTGACAACGCTGGGGCTAAGATTTAAAGGAAAACAACAAAAAGACGATTCAATTCAGTTAATCTTTATATGTATAGAACCAGATCACACAAAATATCACCTCAAGGCACTTTACACAGCAGGTTTAGGACCTTGCAAAATATAGGCATAAACAGGACTATATAGGAAACACAACAGTCCCACCTGAGCAAGCACTAGGCGACAGTAAAGAGGAAAAAATCCCTCTAATAGAAGAAACCTCCACACTTCTGCTCCCTCAGCACTCAGATTCTGTTGATTTAGCCAGTGTGCTCATCGGCTATTAGATGTTCCCCGCAATCTCTTATATCTGCAGTCAAGGGTACAGCTGCATGCTCCTGCATTCAGCCTTCTGGGTAAGAACTGAAGTTTGATCCTTTATAAAAGGACAGTCACAGGTGAGAAGAATGTCTTTCATCTTTCCAGTTATGAGGCCTTGAAGTTCATAACTGGTGAAGTCTCTCCCGTTGCCAGTATCATAGTATATCACGCCCAAACAATGAATAGGGCGTTTCTATCAGAGATTTCTGATAGATGAGTTTGTCTCTTCTATGGTTTTAATTATAAGTGAGTTGGACTCTTTGAACTTTACACAGCAGGTACTCATTGTAACTCATAACCAGGGTCACACATCTGCCGCTGACATTAAACTCAGGATACTGTGTAATTTTAAAACTTTAAGATTTGAGTGCTGCTTTTAATACTGTGGATCATGCCATTGTTTATCACCTGGTAGGAATCTAGGGCACTGCTTTAAATTATTTTGTTTTAGTATAAACAGCCCTTTTCTGACTTTCTTAATTGTGAAGTTCCTCAAGGATCATTTTTTGGTCCTGGTTTATTTACCAGGCTTCAACATGCTCTATTTTTGTAGAATACAATGTTTCTAAGATGACTAGTGGCAGCCAGTCTATATGAGGCGCTGGGGTGCTAAAAGCTTGCTAAAAGATGATATTTCTCCAACTTTACCGATGTGACCTTATTTGGCTAAATCAGGACAAACCCTGGTTGCAGAGGGCTGAGTGCCATCCCTGCATTTACAGCTTCTGATTATCTGAACACACTTGAGCCATGTATGGGTAGAGAAAGTAAACAAACCATAACAATAAAAGTATAAGGTATTTTGTAGCATATAGGAGGACTGTGCCTTCTTTAAAACAACCACATTCTGCATAATGGGTGCAGTATAAACCTTAAAATAGATTAAACATAAGGGTAAGTATCCTTATACACCACCTGCTTCTGGCGACCATCTGATAAGTTGACTACTTAACTAATCCGTGGGTCGTGGTTCACAGAGAAACATGGGAAGTGTTGTTTATCTTTATTACATTACAAGCTTGACGTTTACTCAAACCATAAAACACTTCTAACCATTTTACATGTGTTCGGATTCATCTTCTTCTTCTTTTCGCTCACAAGTCAAAACTAGGCTGTAGCTTTAACATTTTTTCTTTTAAGCTCAAGTAAGGTTCCTTGCCATCATTGCTGTCCACTGATCCTCTTTCCTTCATATTGCTTAGTCACAGATGTAATGACTTCTCTTCATTCATGATTTGTGTACTGAATGGATTTTTGATAGCTGATGCTCTTGCCAGTATTGTTCTCATTCTTACCACTAATTTTACAGGCACAAACACATACACATTAGTCTTTGGTGAAACATTTGCTGAAAGGCAGGAGCTTTGTCTTAACAGCATAGCTCAATGGGATAATCAACAAACTGCTGACACAATCAAATCCCAGCCAACCTCCTACTCACCCCCTGCTTTTAACCATATACATAACAGTGTTTGATACACATTACACTTATGCAACGTATAAAGCAGTCATCACATAATATAATATAATGATAAAATTACATATAGTCTTATTATAACAAATATAAAAATACATTTACAGTTAAAAACTCCATTCATACATAACCTGCTTCCATTCATGAAGAAATAACATTATGTCCACACACACAATTACCCAAAGGGCAAAGTGAACCACACAAACACACACACTTCCCTCTAAGTGGTTCCTCTTGGAGTACTTAGTGTGGCATACTCTCTCCTGGTGGGAAAAAACTACAAACAAACAAAAAATAACTTCTTCTTTGTATAAGCTGTATGTGTTTAGCTCGATAGATCTGTTCTCATTGTAATGGCTTTGTGGCTCTGTCCCTGTTTCTGTCTATCATCAAGCTATAGGAAAACTCCCGGCAACCATCACAGCCTGTTTCCTCTTGATGTTCACAAACCACAGGGATCTTTTGGATAGGAAATAAAAACAGATATGGCGACATTAAGACATCAGTCAGTCAGTGTGCCGGGAGACGGAACCTGACCACCAGTTTCTGTGTGTTTCCCACATGACAAATCTCAGTCCCATTGTTAGGCTCACTTTGAAGAGTTCAATAACAAAATGGTTAACATCCACAACAGAAAACAGAAGATACTGTGGAACAATGTTTTTTTTCATTTCATGTCATCTGTAGCTAGATATTGCTTTCAATGGATTTTTAATAGACAAGCAAATAGAGCAACAGACAAGGGTCTTGTTCAGGAATACATAAATCCCATTTAATCAAGTCTGTGGTTGTTTTAATGTTTGGTACATTTATTTATGCACCAAGCCTTGACTATTTGTTGCCAATAGTCTAAGTATCATGTATCACAAATTAGGCTGTTAATTTATCTTTGATGCTGCTTTGGAAAAATGATAGATATCATTAATCTAAAAGGCATTTCTGGCAGCATGATAGCTCAGTGGGTGAGTGGTTCGTTTTCCAGTCTCCGCAGGCTAGTTGTTGAGTAGGACTAGACACCAATACGCTGACCCTTAATGCCTCACAGGGGCATCCTGTCCAAGTGGATCAATAAAGTATCAGTTACTATTGCTTAGTCCTACTATTACTATTTCAGTGAGATAAACCTGACCATACTTCTTGGCAGAGGACACTAACAAGTGAACTGGATCCGGGCCCAGACTCTCTCCTGTCTGGATCCAGAGCCAGAAATGAGTTGTCATTGTGTTTTATTCAGTTTTGGCAGAGATTACATATTGACCGGTGAGTCTTTTCTAAAGTGTTTCTATCACACACTTCCACTCTCTGATTGGCCAGTAGTCGTTACCTTTGTGGTTTCATGCCGAATAGACTGAGGCGTCAAAGAGACTCGCTGCAGTAGCTCATACACTTATTACAAATAAATCTGCATTAACAGCAGTCTCTCTTAAGAACGTAGAGTAACCAGAGAGGAGAAGATGCAATTTAAACACGACAGTCTTGCAGACTTGGACATTAAGAGTTTTTTTTTCTATCCAGACCTCCTTAAATCATACTACCATTGCCATATGTAAGATTTGATTCAAAAGGTTCCACTCTTGAATTATGATCTAAAATTAATCTGAGCAGCAAACGATTTCTCCTGACAAAACTAATACTGGAGACATTTGGGGTTTTTTTTTTCCTTTGATAAGTTGAGTTGACAGTGTGTTTTTGAATATTTTTCTTGCTGTAAAATAGCGGGCAAAATGTTGATTCAGATTAAGTTGTATGGTTTGGATCATGCGCATATCCTTGCTTCCTCTAAATTTTGTCCATTTTGTCACTGCTGATGAAAGGTTTGCATTTTGTGGCATATACTGAATTTCCGCTCATGAAATCTTTTTTGAATTTGTTACCTCCTTCTGCAACTAAACTGCAAACACGATTGCAGTGTTTAGAAAATGTAACCATAATATGATTATGTCATGATGCAACGTATTTTTTGCGTGAGCTGAGTGCAACATTTAGTAGAAGAAAGTGTGTGGCAGGGAGGTAGGTGGGGTCAATGGAGGGCACAAAATATGCAGCACTGATGAACCACTGACCCAAGTTTGAATCTAAAATGTTGTGTCAGGTTGGGTTCAGGCAACAAAAGGCTTTGGTTAGTGTTAGAGAAAGATCTTTGTTTTGTTTAATAATTTCATTTTCTTCATTAAACCAACTTAAAATCTTTCTCTATGTGACTGACTGTGATGCTTGGTATTTCATCAGTATATGTTCAGTCCAGTCTCTACTGGAGTTTCATTCATTGTGTCCCTTTCTGCAGTTTACATCCTTTTCCTCCAGTGTCTTGTCTCTCAAGGTTAAATGACTCTTTCAAGTTTACAGTAAGTTAACACTGATCATTGAAAATGTTATCACTGAAGGTAAATCCAGTATAAATTTGAGCTTGTAAACTATGGTGACCCTAATGTGGAATTAGGTTCAAGTGTTAGCTCACAAGAAGAAACATATAAAGCACAATATACAACGAAGTTAAGGTTATTTACTGTGTTTTGACTGACAATCTGTCCTGGATGTACGCCTCTTCTTGTCCGCTGACCGCTGGGAATGATTCTAGCACTCTTTGTGGTTACAATAATGGATGGATGCATGGTTCTGTTGTGTGTTAATCCTTATGAAGAGATGATGTTACCATCATTTATGGTATTTTTGTAGCTATTTAATTTTATCTACGTATGTATATGAAGAAGATTTTTAAAAGCAATACACTATTAAGATATTTTTACTTTATCGTTTATTACAGGAGTACATTTAACAGTCACTGTAATAAAAAAGAAAGAAAGCAAATCAGGGCATTCATAAGTAAACGAAATGAACATATTTTCTGTAAAAAGAAATAAAAGTTTTATGTACAGAATGACAGAAGACAGGTAGAGAGAAACCAACAAGTGACAGCAAATGTAGTCGCATGGCACTTAAAAAAAAGACATACCTCGCAAGTGCTTTCTGTTTTCCATAACTAATATCACATAAAATACAGTGATAATAAGTCTGAATAGCCAAACAAATAATTATTATAGTAATTAAATCAACAATATTAACATTTTAAACACAGTTTACAATATAAATGAAATACATAAGATTCTAAATACACCCAATATTTACCAAAAACCTTGTCATTTAGGCTAAAAACTCTAAATCTGTAATAGAATAAAAAATAGCATTTCAAATATCTTATAACAACAATATTAATTGTACAATAACATTAATAATAAGTTTTTAGTAGATGTAAATAGCAGATTTTCCCCATGGCTTGTTAATGAAAGGAAAATTGTAGAAATTAATATACATTATAACCTATTTATGATCTTTTTACTGTCACAAAATGCAAATTATATTACATATCTATATCTATATAGATGTATATATATATATACATTTATATAGATATAGATAGATATATAGATAGACATATATGAAAGGAAGAAATAGCTAATATCGGTTGATACAAACTATTACCATGTACAACTCTCATTTAGTACATACATGTACACAAGGAAAGCAGCAAAAACTTCTATGTTTTATCATGACGAAATCAGGAAGAAATAAGTGGTGTGGTTAAAGAGAGAACAATGTCTGGCACAGGCTGAATCCATCTGGAATGCTATTGGACAATGGGACTGCCCAATTACAAAAGTTCTCAGACCGTGACACTGCCCTCCACTGAACTTATTGGTCCTTCTCTTTCTCTCTTTCTTTTTGGACTCTCTTTCCATAGGACTCATGAATGTCCCAGAATGCGACCAGCTGATCCAACCATTCCACTGTAGAAGTTTTCCAAATATGGGAAGTAAGTAGGCAAACTTCCTCTCCACTAGTGGACCACACAAAGCTCTGAGAGTTCTGATTGTGCAATCACCTCAAACAATATATCTCTTTTAGCTAATAAGTAGCTTAAACCATGGAATTTACTTGGTTTTGCATTCTTAGCGTTGATTGGAGGAGCAGTAAGATAGAACATAACCTTTTCCACAGAACTCAAAACAATAGTCCTAAGCAGACAGGAAAATAAAATGCAGCACACAAATAAACAAAAGAATGACAAAGCAACACTCAAGCAGCATGTATGTAGGTTATCTCCTCTCCACTTCCAAGTGTTGTATTGTATTCTCATTGCAGGATAAAGTCACTGTCCAACGGAGCACAATCTCAATGCAACTTAAAAGTGTACTTTTTAAATCAAAGCACAAGTTCAGAGAGTTTACTAAGCAGACCTGGACCCTATTACTGTTCGACTTGGCTTCAGGTTTTGAGCTTTAATGTTGGATGATGCCAATCGGGAGATCCTTTTGCTTGACTCTGCTTGCGCCACCAAATTTGTTTCTTCAGAAGGAAATACTCCAGGTGACAGCAAACAGTACTGGAAAACCCTGACATTTATATATGCAACGAGAATGGAAACTGGCAACGTTCAAAATGTAATCGGTCCAGCTGTGAAATTACGACAGTGAGTAAGTGTCTTTATATGTGCAGTTGATCAAAGTTAAATATCAAAAAGCAAATGGGTATTCATAATTCACCACTACTCTGCACCTGAGTTGGATGTTGTATATATAAGGGCAACATTTTGCAGTGATAAAGAAGAGTGTGATGTAAGGTTTCCACTGGATACTGGAAAGCACAAGTGAAAGATGGCAGTATTTAGGATGTCAAATCTAGAGTCAAACTCAATCAAGAATACTCAAGATGTTTTATGTGAGCTGTTCCATACTATAAATTTAAATTAGCTTATTTTACTGAAACTCTCTTGAATGAAAGCTCTACTTTTCTCAACCTTTCACTTTCTACTGTTTCTTTATGATGTTTGTAGATTTTGAAGCTTAATTTAATGCACTATTTAACATCCAAATGAAAGCAATATGGAAATAGTTGGGTTACAAATGATCATGAACAAAACCACAGTCGAGGCTGTCAGAGGAAATAGAACAAGTTGCCAATTTCCATCTAATGTTCTGTGTTCTGCCCCTTATAGTGCAGCCAGTATACAGTATCTTCCACGACATGCACAGCACTTTACTTTACTGCCTGAATGGATACTTGACTGTAATTAGCAGTTCAAATTCAAATCGGTCTAAGTATTCACTGCATGATGAGCACCACAGGTTCCGTGCCACAAATGGAATACGATATTTCTGACTGCATGTGTTCGCTAGTACACAACTAGAGGTTTGATGAGAAGCCACGACGAAGGCACGACTGATTTCTGTCACTCTTTTAAATCTTTTCTCAAATACACAGAAAATAAGCTCTGAATCTATGTGGCACCATAAAGCATTCAAGCTCAAATTTGACCATTACCCAGAAAATCTAGTCCTTTCTGTCTAGTTATCCGCCTTTTACCCTGCAAGACAGCTAAAACGTTTTGTTCGTTTTGATTAGGCACAAGCAAAATCATATTCTTTCATCCATACCCTGTTTCATCCATCTCATCTTCCTTCTATACACATCTTCACTTTAACTTTTGTATTTGCTAAACTTCATTTTCCCAGAAGTACCACCTTACTCCTCCTGATGTGCACGATCCACATTCTCCATTATCTCACATCAAATTATATTACATAGCTTTTTGTACATACTTTTAGTTTGTATCTTTCTTAAAAAATACACATGAGAGAGTATAATTAAGAATTTTTTGGCAGCTTTTTCCTTTCTCAGACCCAAGTCCCAATCAGCTGTGACAAGGGACAAAGATTTCTGCCTTTCTTAAGACTGAAAATGAACCTCCAACTTAGCAGAACAAAGGTGGAGAAGAAAACATAACTGAAATTCCTTCTTTCAATATACACCCTAAAGGCTTCGATCACTAACACCATCCCGACCCCACCTCCTTGAAAAACTCTCTACCCTTCAAACTGTTGCTCCCAGCAGCTCTTCTGACTTGGCCATTATTTCATTCTGGTTGGAGTCCAAGCCGTAGAACTTGACCTTCAGCCCATCAACCGGGTGGACCACAGGTACCGTGATGACACGGGGGAACTGCCGAGTGGCCAGCTCAAAGCGGCTAGTGCTGGCCAGCTCAATAGCCAGGATACGGAGGAAGAGGGTGGCAAGCTGCTTGCCGAGACAGGATCTGATGCCACCACCAAAGGGTAGGTAGTGAAATCGTCCCTCCTTGTCTTCTCCACGCTCTTGACTGAAGCGATCAGGGTCAAAGGCATCCACATCCTTGAAGACTGCAGCGGTGTCGTGGGTGTCCCTAATGCTGTACATCACACTCCACCCCTTAGGAATTTGGACTCCCTGGACACAGAAAGATGGAGGCTTTGAGGTTGCAATCAATTGGATGCAATCCTTGCTGGAAAAGTTCTCTAGCCTTACAGGTTTTAGCAAAAAAAAAGATCCCATCTGTTAATGTTAAAAAGTACCTTCTCGTGAGTTCGTACCAGCTATGGCATGGGAATCGGTAGGGAGTGCAGTTTGTGAATTAATCAGTCTTTTAAATTTAGATGCAACTTTCGGTGTTAATCTTGATAATCTACTGATAGTGACTCAGGCTACCATACTTACACAAAACCGATGCATGACATGCAAACAATGCTACATGAACAAGAACACTTTTTTAAAGATATGTAAATTATTAAATGGCTACAATGTTCAGTTGAAAACTTTTACTTTGCAACTCACGTCAAGTTCAAAGGTCTGCATGGCTGTCCGGTAGGCCCCTGAGACAGGCGTAAAGAGTCTCAGCACCTCTTTGATGACACAGTCCAGGTACTTGAGGCTGATGATGGTGTCCAGCCTTAGCTCTCCTTCGGGGCAGAGGCAGCCATTGTGGAGAAGGCCCCTGGCTCTCAGCTCCTCTCTTAGGCGCTCCAGCACCGGTGGGTGGCGTAGAAGCTGCATGATGAGAGATGTGCTGGCACTGGCAGTGGTGGCAAAGCTAGCAAAGATCAGTTCGATGGTCGACTCCTGGAATATTGGAGAATATTTGTATTCATGCTGAACATATACATTGTAGTATAGTGTATAGTAGTAGTAGTAGAATAATCAAGAGTTAGGGTGGGTATTGGACAAATATGCAATCGTAGCTAACTAGTAGCTTACTTTTGAGGTCAATTTAGAAAATATAGAACTTCTGATTGTAGAGGTTATCTGCACATAGTTGGGCCAAACTGCAATACACTACGCCTCACGTATGCCATTTTTTTTCTAATAACATTGTGCCCAAAACAAATGTCAAAGTCAAAACATAATAAGAAATGTAGTTTTACACCTAAAACAGTAGGAAGAAAAAAGAACTTCCAATAGATCCAATAACAATATTTAGCAGTACGTAGTGGAATAAATAACCCTGAGGTCAGGCAGCACGACTCCTATTATAAGCCTCTCATCTGCCATCATCTGTGTCAAAACATGTCTCTGCCTCACCCTGCATGTGTGTGTGTGCTACGCATGCATGCGTCACATAACTGCTGGAGAGTACTTCAGCATGGGCCTCTGGGACAGGGGCTCCCCAGTTCACTGTGTGTGTGTGTATTTTTCTATATATATATATATACATATATGCATGTGTGTGTGTGTGTGCGTACAGGAGGCCTCTTTCAGACCCCTTGCAGTGGGAGTGTTGACTTATTTTTGGCCCTGGACTTTACCCAGAAACCACAGAGAGTGCCGGGTAGAGGCAGAGTGAGTTGAGTTTCCAAAGAATTCCTTAGAATCACATTAATAGGTAAAGAGAGGGTGTGCCTCTCCACGAGGCTGTGTGCGTGTGTCTCTCTATTACTTTTACCGTCTGACTCTCTGCATCAGCTTCACATGCATTAGCCGTAAGTCACATGCATTTTGTATTATCCAAAGGTAATTTAGAGAAATGATGATTGTTGGTGTCTGTATGCGCACAAGGTCCCCCCTTTGGAGGCACTTAGCTGGATAAATAGTGAGTGTGTTCTTTGCAATGAATGACTATGTGTATGTTCTCCTCGCCGGTGTTTGTGTATGCACGTTTTCTCTTGTTCTTGGTGTGTTCTTTGTGCATCAGTGTGTTACCTTCAGTTCCTGCATGGTAAGCTCTGTGCCATTCTCTTTGGCGCTCTCCAACAGGACATCCAGTGCATCGCTGTAATCCTTCCCCTGGGAGCACAGCGGCTTCTCCTTGATGGCCTTCTCTATACTTTTCTGCAATGTGTCTCGAGCACGAATCCCCTGAAGCCAAATACAAATGAAATGTAACTATGAATGTTTCCAGAATAAAGCCTTTTGACTTTAATAAGAAATTAAACATACATACCTTCCTGTAGCCGCTGAACGGCAGGTCTATGGGCAGACTAAACAGGTTGTCAACAAAGTCCTGAAAGGTTGAGAACAGATGCCTCATCTCTTCTTCTGACACCCTAAAACCCAGCAGCACCCTCACTGCCATAGTGAATGACAATCTCTGGCTCTCTCTGTAGAAAAACAACCAATAATCAGTTTCAGTGCAGTATATATGCTCACTATCTGATGCAACAGTGTTTCTGTCTAAGATGATGTCTTACTGCAGATTAACCTTTCTACTCATTCTGAATATATTTCTACACTATGGCCCCCATCGCACCTGTAAACATTGATGGGCTCGGGGTTAGAGCTCCAAACTCGGAGGCTCTCCTGGATCACCTGCTGGATTTTGGGAAGGTAAGACTCCAGGGCCTCATGGCTGAACACTTTGGCAAACACCTGAAGAGACAAAGAAGACATAAAGACTTTACTTTACTCATTACTAATTACTATACTAAGACGTTTGTGACTAAACCAATGCACATAGAAGGAGATTTAAAACAACAGCTTTATAGCACAAACTGGCTGTTCCAGTCTTCCCTCCCTTCTTACAGCTAGTACAAACATGCACACAAACAAAATGGGAAACTTTCTGAGTGGCAGAAAGGACGGGATTATTCAATTCAATTCAATTCAACTTTATTTATATATAGCACCAATTCACAACATAAGTCATCTCAAGGCACTTTACAGTGTGAGGTTCAAAACCTTACACATTATATCAATATATACTGAAAAACCCAACAGTCCCACTTGAGCGAGCGCTGAGGCAACAGTGGAGAGGACAAACTCCAGCAGAACCAGGCTCAGGTTGGGCGGTCATCTGCCTCGACCAGTTATAATGTGCCGTACAAATATGTCCTCTACATCAGGGAGTTTATTCAGTGTTTCAGTTTTGATGGATGGATGGATGGATGGATGGATGGATGGATGGATGGATGGATGGATGGATGGATGGCTTCTAGAATCCTCCAGCAAACAATCCAAAGTAGGATTATTTATTTGACACACATTGTAAGACAAATTCAGATGGCTGTCATATATGATGATATGATTTTGTGATATTTTGCACATATGTACTTCTACAGTTTTGTAAATGTGGATTTGTGGCTGTGACATCCTACCCAGCTGTCGCGCCGTGTTTATAATATTCCATAAATGTTTCTCTTGTCATGTCTCTCATTCATTAATCCTCTCATTCTCATGCGTTATACCTATAAAAAAGAGATTTTCCATACTTTCCATCGTGTTTTCATTTTTGTTAATTCCCAAATTCTTGCTCTCTATCGTTCTTTCCTCCCACTTTACAGAGACTTATACATTGTGGAGATTTTTCCCCTGTAGTCGGCAAAAGCCGAATGACGAGCAGGAGGAGAAAGAGAACAGGGGATCAGGGAGCCTTAAGTCTTTCCTGGCTGCTCTTATGAATCAGTCACCAGTCATCAATGTTGTTTGGACAACGAACATTTAATCTAATTTAACCTCCACAACTGCCCTTAAAATCGCTTGGAACTGGTTTAAGGTGGAGAACACCCTAGAAGAGACAATTACAAGTAAGCAGACCTGGCTAGAAAGAGCCTTTTTATATTAATATGAATGTGCTTCGATCCTTTGCAGCATTCCCCAAAATTCCACAAATAGTTGAAACGTAGAAGAAGGAAAGAAGCTCTCCAACTTTTTCGGGACATGGGTTTCAAACAAAATGTTCTGGTAACTTTATCAAACCATGATGTGCCGTGTAATTCTTCCATTTATGAAATTCACCAATAAAAATGTTAAGAACTACCTAAAAATATTTGGCTTTGTTTTCTCAGCATAGGTCTCAGTAACTGCAGTGGTGTTGCAGCACACCGTTGAGTCCGTGTGTGGACTGGAACACGTGGTTTACATTTTCTGCTCAATGAGACTTTGAACGTTTGAACAAGTAAATTATATATTAGCTATAAAATACTGCCTAATGATAAGCCTTACAGTCATTTTGGAAATGCCAGTTAATGTGTGGGTTGAATATTTGCATGCAGATTTTTTCTGGCTACGTTACTTTCTTTCCCTTGTTGTTTATTTTAAAAGTCTGTTTGTTGTTGTATATGAGCACATTCTTACTATCTTACCTGCACAGATTTACCATTGCATCTCCACTGTGGTCTCAACATATTTTATTGGTGTAGGTTAGTTTTATAACGTCAGCATTTTATCACCAAAGATTCAAACTAAACAGTGCCTGACACAGCAGAGGCTTTGCTTTTAGTAAACACTGAATGAAGGGATGTAGCAAATGCTACAAAATTACCCTTTGATTGGTGTTTGTCTAGAATTAACATTCAACAAATCACCGTGCACCGTAGGGTTTGTACTTAGTCTTAACTTCTGATGGATTTGTAGCTTTTAAAGTAAAATGACTTTATTGTGTATTTGAAATATATTTTCCACATGTAAACGTGCTGGAAGAACATGAAAACAAAGCGCTCCTGCTTCTCCTCACTGAGACATAATGGATACCGAGAGGGAAGAAAGGAGCTTCTAGTGGGATTTTAGCCCAGGCCCGTGAGGGTTCATGTGGTTCCTGAGGTCGATGTTACAGCCACCAAACCATTTGGGTATTCCTACACTTATTTTGTCCTCTACTTCATTTTCCTCTCATGTAGTTTCTGCTCCGTTGTGCTCGTCCCTCTTTCTCGTCCTCCAGATCCTCCTGCCTCCCTCCCTTCGCCGCCCTCAGAATGAATGAACAATAGCCTACTGAGCTGGTGCTGCGTGATTTATGCATATGCAGTCTGTGGGCATATATGTGCAGCGTATGTGTGGTAGGGAGGGGTTAGTGCAGATCACAGGGCGCTCCAAAATGTTAGAAACGTTACATTTCCTCTACTGCTGCACCCCTGGGGGCGCTGGTCACAGATCAGCTTACATGACCTGCTCTCCAACCCTGACCTCAGGTGATCACACACAGTATCTGACCCCAAAACCTCAAAAGTCTGTCATGGCTCTTCTTCCATTTGTTGGGCTGTCAGTTAGTTTGATTGATAAATGATGCGATGGTCCCAGTTGGTTCCCTGTATGGTTGGTTAAGGCAACTGCTTTGTTGTTAGCCCAAAACATATTACTACTCATCTATGTACAGCTGCTACACAAACATACTCTTCATTCTGTGGCACGTGTGATATATTGTTGATAACTGGCTCATTGGTCATCAGAAACCCAGCCACTCACTTCTCCACCTCCCTTCGGAGATTGACAAGAGACCAAGGAGTCGTCCAAAAAAGCCAAAGACGCTGTAAATTTAGCTATTTAACTCATCTGCATTGAATTATGCATGAGCAGAGAGTTTCGGTAAGTACTTGTTTACTCATACACACACGTGTACATACATTAAGAGAGACAGAGCAGCAGAGTTGAGCTACTGTAAGACCAATGACTCAGTGTGTATGGGTGTGTGTATGCAGGCAGAGGGGCGGCCAAAACTCCGAAAGGTTACTACAGGTCAACACACACACACACTCACACACATACACGTGGTATCTCCTAACACAGCCAGGCTGCAAATCAAATACAGTTTTTAATGCCGTGTCACTCTGGGATGTTCCAAGTTCCACACAGGACAGCGGTGGGGGGTGGGGATTGTTCGATACAACAGTCATTTTTTTGCTGCACCGCAAAAAACGTGACTGTCTTCTGTAGCCTGCAGCGCAACGACACAGGCTTACACACACTCACACACACACACACACACACACACACTTCCAGACTCTCACACACACACTTTTATGCTCACAGACACACAGGCCACATGCACGCACAGACACGGCCGTCCTAATAACGTCCATATGTCTTAAATTATGTGAAAGTGCTGCGAGCTGCTGGTTCCACAGACATGTAAAGACTCCTTTATTCTTCTCTTTCCTTTTCCCTGCGTTTCTCTCTCTCTCTCTCTCTCTCTCTCTCTCTCTCTCTCTCTCTGCCTGTCTTTCCTCCCACCTCTTCCCGTCTCTCTCTGCCCCTTCATCTATCCTACTTGTCTTTGTCTGAATCTGTCTTCACCTTGAACCAGAAGAGAAATGATTTGTTGTGAAGCTTAAGCACTTAAATGTAAAGGTCAGAGCAGCCAGTGTCAACGTTAAGTCGCTGTTACAAATAGGCCACACAGAATACTAAATTGCATTATTTTAGCTTGTGAAAGATTGATGGTGATGATCCAACAGCAATATATTCACTACAATCAATTATATTATCGCATTGTCTACGACATAATTGCAGTGCTCGTTTTCATTTCGGGGCTTTTAAAGTTGTACTATACAGCAATTTACAGAAACGTTTTGCATGTTTTTACTAATTTATTATCAAGAAAATAACCTTCAGCATTTAAAATTGTTTGAATATTCACCAAAAATATGTTCAAATGACTGTTGTGTGATAAGTAATGTTAAATATCACATATAGCTCATCATTTTTTGCACACTTGAACTGAACCTTCCCACTGATTAACCCTTAAAAAGCAAAGATGTTATTGACAGTATGGGTTTCAGCTCAGTTAGTTTTGCTATTGCCCTCTACTGGTGATGAACAGAAGCACACAGGACAGGCACCCCAGCAAAGCTAAGCTCCCATGTTGGGTGATTCGATATTATTCAATTGTATAATTTGGTATCGATATGAGAAATGTGTCAAAAGACAATGAAAAGGAAAGTTACTGAGAAAGGAAAGAGGCCACTAGGTGAAGATGCCTGCATTAACAGTGACCCTCAGATTAAGGTATAGGTTTAGACTCTCTACTCTCTTTATCACAGCCTCTTTTTTTTCTCTTTTTTCTTACATTTAGTGTCTGAAAATAAGGAGAGAGGAAGATGTGAATCCGGGTGAAAAGGGAGGGGGGTGAAAGAGTTGGACTGAAATGTCAGTGAGTTAAAAATAAAGAACTGGCAGCCACTGTCAACACAGAGTGTATTTACATATGTGTCTAGAAAATGTCTCTTGTATTCTGCTATTTCAGTGCAGGTCAGGAAGGTCTTTCTAAGCCCGTCAAGTGTTTGTTCTGCACAGGCTAAGGCTCCATTAATCATATAATGTGCACTATGTTTACTGCAGCTGTTTTTCAAAAGCACTTAATGCATGCTGCCTCAAAATTAGCAAAAGTCTCTGAAAAAGTGAGAAGGTAAAGAGTGGCTGGTTGAAGCCAAATCCCTGTACTAAAAGAGATCTTTGGGACAAAACTTTCACTCCGTATGAAAGCCGATGTTGTTCCGCGTCATCACCATCATCATCATGACGACAGTATGATCTGCTGTAACAGACGGGTAAAAGTCTGCCATGGGAACTTATAAGGTGATGCTCTAATACATCAGCTTTGCCTTTCTAGTCCGTATTTTTGGCTCTTGAGTGGCTAAGAGGTCAGGTACTGCAGGTTTAAACTCAGATTTTCTCATCTACATAAAATCTTAAGCCATCTATGTAATGTTTTGCTTCTAGCTAAAAGTGTAAAGCGGAGATAAAATGTATGTAAGAGCATTGGGAACCAACGTCTGGAAACAAACGTTGTACATTTTTGACATGCTGCACTGTATAGCTGATTTTATATTATCTTAAATTCTACATATTAGTCAATCGTTGCAAATTTAAACCATTTCAGACAGTCCACAAACCTATGGGGAAAGATTTAACCCCTGATCATGTAGTAAAAGGGATCAACTGTGTTTGTAGCTGAAATATGTGTTTGGTGTTGTTTTCAGTCTAGATTGATGTGTAAGTCCTGGCTGGCTCCGTTTGGCCCTGTTTGGCCTGTAGTGGAAAACCAGGCCGCTGTGGCTCTTTGAGGGAGTTAGTTTCCTAGCTTAACACAAGGTTATATGGAAACTGGCTGGCTCTGTTGATCCACCAAAGGCTAATGTGCTGTGTGAAGATTGATTTTCCGTAAGAAAGCCACAAAGAGGGCAGACACACACACACAGACTCACAGACACGGAGGAGCAGTTCTGGTCCAGTGGGTCAGAGAGTAAGCCAGTCAGACATACGCCTTCAAAGGGCTTTAAAACTGCCCTTTATACCTTTCTGTTGTCATACTGTATCATGCCGCGCCACGTATGAGTCGATAGATCCTGAATTATTTAGATGGAAGTATAATCTTTTATTACTGAATTGAATTGATTATGAAGCCGCTGAAAAGAATGGAGAGGACCAGGCGCTTATGTGTTCACGTCATCACCGACACGAACGCATCATGTACCACAGTCGCTGCCCGACACCACGCAACTCCAACCCTTAATGACTTCACTGCAGAAACACAATATGAACTGAATAATCTGATAAACTGGCAAGAATTACTAGTGTCAGTGATCATCAGAGGCACAGTGTCCCACAAATCTGGATCTTATTTGTATTGTTTAAGGTTTGACTCATATGTGAGAAAGGATGGGTGCTCTCTTCTCCTAAGGAAAACAGGTGTTGGGGCTAATCTTAGATTTAGTTGAATATGGTACTTCAAATCCTAGCTGACATCGGTAGCATGATCTCTCCATTTGTCTTTGCTTTCCTTCGCCAGGAAGCCCCGAGGTCTCGAGCTGAAAGGCAGCAGGTTGCTCAAAATATTCAACAAATGGCTGCGAGCTACTTCACGATCGGTGCATCCAACTGTTTCAGTCGGGGGCCGTTCAGGTGTGTGTACACATGTGCTTTCGTGTACTTAATATGTGTGTGTGAGTGTGGCCTGGGCCCCCACAGAAAGCCCCTCTTTGTGCCATGTCAGAGGCAGCCTTCCTAATCAGGGGTCATTACACGAGGTTAGTGCGGGGGTCTCCTGGGAGAGGACGGGGGATCAGAGCCCAGATTAGACCCAGCCAACCCCTCACCATCCCCAGGCATCGTGGCAACGAAACCTGATCCGGCCTCCACACCCCTCACCCCCCTCCACCGAGAATCCAGAGAGAGAAAACGAGACTGATTTTCAGGAAAAAACTCCAGGCCATGCCTCGCGTGTGTTTGTGTGTGTTTATCATCGACTTTGTATGTATTTGCATCAAATGTGTGTGTGTGAGTGAGAGATGAAGGTATGTGCTCTGGGGATACGGAGATAATAGGAGGGAGAGGTAAGTGGCTGATTACCTGAAATGGTCCTGGCACTGAAGACAGAGAAAGAGGAAGCAGGAGGATGGAGGAGAGAGAGAGAGAGAGAGAGAGAGAGAAAGCAGAACGGGATCATGTGCAGGTTCAGAGAGGAATCACCGAAATAAAGCAGGGATATGAAAAACGGGTAATCAAGGGTGGTACTGTGTGGAATTATGATTTTTTTTCTCCGTGTAAATGATCGGAGGAGAGGGATGCCAGGGTCATTCTCACGCTTCAGCAGCCAGAACACTGCTGATAAGATGAGAGGGCAGGATAGTTTTACACCGACTCACTTTCTCTCTCTCTTTCCGTTCGCCCGGGTGTTCCTTGGAGAGCGGGGAGTGAGGGTGTGCATTGTCTCTCTTTTCCTTTCCTGCTCTTCAAGTTGATGACGTCTCTAAGTGCATGTGTGTGAGTCTGTATTTGAGAACCTGCACCTTCCTATCTTTCATCTCATTTCATCTGCAGACAACACGATATGTCGTTTATTGTTTCCCGCTTTTCCTTCACAAACGTAGACTCGAGTGTTTGGTGCCGTCACCGTGTGTGCTTTCTGACCTTCCTCCTCTTTCGGTGGATGTCTCCGATGCTGTTGGCCAGTGAGTTGGGACCCAGCAGCGTGGAGGTGCTCTGAGGCCAGTCCACCGTCACCAGTGTGTGTTCACCCATTAGAACCTTGCGAACGTTCTCGGCGCCCGTCACCCGGATCAGAGGGCGACCCAGAAGATGGGTCTTGAATACGTTGCCGTACTTCTGTCTCCGCGAAGCGTGGAAGCCGGAGCCCTGGACAGAGGAGAAGTCGTGTACAGATCAGTATCCACAGACATCATTTAGACAGCGGTCTAAACCAACATCAGGAAAGATCAGCTTTGAAGTTCAGATTTAAATACATATTTACATTTCATTTACTGAGGGAAACCTAAAACTTTGAAGTCTTAGAAAAAGGAGAATAAGTGGAGTGATTTAAAGGATGCTTGGGTGGAGAGAGGCTGTCGAGGAAATGATGAGGAGTTCGGTGAAAGGTGGAATTTCCCTGGACGAGTGGAAACCCACAGTAGAAGGTGTGAGAAGACATTATTTTAAGGAAATCCCCAAACACTCCGCCCTGTTTCAATGACATTAGAAAAACACGTTTCCTGTTCCTCGTGTTGACTGAGATTCTCGTCATCTCCCTCTCACATTTAAATTTCATTTTTCATCTTTTAATCACCGCTTTTTAAAACCGCTTTGGACAGAACTTTGGTAGGAGACAGTTTCAACTGACGTTGAAAAGCTGATATGGTGACGACATAAACGTATCACGTAACTGCCTACGTTTTAAACCTGTGTCCTCGTGTCTGTTGATCTATCAACTCATGAAGAATTAGACGGATCAAGTAAGAAGTCCTTTTAACCACTTTTGTCATCACTTTTTTCCCCCCAAGCAATGGTGAAAAACAGCTGGGCAGGTGTTTCCTCATTCTAACTGTAACATTGACAGGTAGACAAGTCATCACATACAATCAAACCGTTTGCTATTTTTTTCTGAAGAGAGCAAACCCTTAGCTGGTTAAGAAAGAACTTTATTGTAAGATCAATGAACTTCAGCTGGAAAATCCACAGTTAATGTAGAGAAAGATTTCAGATGACACTACAAGATGCTAAAAACACGTCTTTGTCCCTTTTTCAAATCAGGACCGAGCAGAAGAAGCTGCACAACCTGTTTATGGGCCTGTGCCCCAGAGTTTGAGCAGCCTGGCTGTCAGTAAAACCCCCACAGGAGCAGAACTGGAATCGGTTAGCAAGCTGACCTGAGTTCAGCCTTGACGCTGACCTCTGAATGGTCCGGGTCACGGAAGAGCGAGCGGGAGCCGACCCCAGAACTGTAAATGGTCTGTTTGAGCTAAAAGAATATATATCAGCCCAAGGGCAGCTTACTGTGTTACACGCAAGTGTGACGGACAAACACACCATTCACACACACACACACACACACACACACACACACAGAGTTAAAAGACACATGTGAATACGCTGTGGTCATGCATGTCCACACACACACACACACACACACCAAATTCATAAAATTCACGAAAAACATGCAAAGAAAACAAACACGTGGAGGCCTAACTGCAAATTGCCGTGACAACACTAACTGGTTTGACCCCACTTTACTCTTGGGGAAAGAGATATGTACCACTGTGGGGCACACACACACACACTCACACACACACACACACACACACACACAGGTAACATGTATAAACATACGGGCCCAAGAGGTGCAGTAAAACTGTTTCGTTCTACATTTATCCAAAGACATGTCGTTTCTCTCACTTTTGTTGGTTTCTAATGTAGAAAGGAGCAAATGCCCCCCCCCCGCTCCCTTTTATTTTGTAAGAACTGCAGTAAAGCTGTTAAAGGTTTATATGTTTGTCATGTATAGGTTGTTTGTGTGAGAATGCACGACTGTTGGAGGCCTAATTTCTCGCTGCTGCACCAATTGAAGCTCACAGTGTTTTGCTGTTTTAGAGTCTAATTTGTGGCTCGGCTTCCTGCAGTGCACTTCATGCAATCAAATTTGAAACTGACTCAGCTACCAAAAACATAGAGCAGGGAGCTACTGAAGGACACACCTGGTGTGGGGGATGGGCTGGGAGACTGATGCTCATCCCATCGAACCAGGCCACAATGGTCATTGCCTGTTGGACAACTCAGTGGCTTCTGTCTTTCTATAAAATCCATGAAAAGTACGCCGAATAAAATGCTCCAAAACATATTTTAAAGGTGAGAGTTTTTTGTCAAAGCCTCCTCACGCGCAGCGAGACTCGTCCTGATCAATGACTGGATTAGTGAGTTTGGAGCTTCATCGAGTGCGTGCAACCAATGACGTCACCTCCTTCTCCCTTTACTGAAGCTGCTGCTCATCTCCTTCTCCCCTTTTTAGCGACCAGCCTCACATCTCCTGGTTTCTCTGTGTGAACTGAACCTAAATTGGGCACAGATGCCTCAGCCTCTTTGCAGCTCTGTGAGCTGTTTCATGTTGCTTTGAAAACTCTGATTGCCAGACTGCTTTTATAGATGAAAAATGCTGCTAATTACCATTCAGCCTAACACACCCCACCTTTGTAGCTGTGTTTGTAGTCGTGCTTAAGCTACATCAGATGTTTCTGGAGGTATTGAGATCTAATTGTACTCAAACCTTTCCTTTTTTAAGAGATGATGTATTCTCTCCTCCTGATGGCTGTTGTGGCCACTTCAACGACGTGTTGCTTCCAGTTACGCAGCAATACAGTGATTCTAGAAAGCATCCCTGCTTACAATGGATGTTTTAGATCTTTGAAACATTTTCTTACGTCAAATTTCACTGTAGTTACTGGAAATATCCTCCAAAACGTGGCCAGTTCTAACTTCTTTTTCTTTCTGTGTTGATGTGTCTGGGTACAAACTGTTGACCTGAACTGTTTTCACAGCTCCTGTACACTTCCTTCCCCTTTACTGTGGCATGCACGCACACATAAACACACACACCAGGTCGCCGGCTGGCCTCTGGAGCCCTCGGGGTGTGTGTGTGTGTGTGTGTGCTAGTGTGGTTGTTTTCCAAGATACACTTTGCTGCCACATGGATGTAGAGTGGTTTAGTATGTCTGCCTGGCAGGCCTGCTGACACACACATACACAGACACACACACAAACACACACGCTCACAGTTCAATTGGAAGGGAGTTCCTCAGGCAGCCAGACAAGGCTCCCTTTCACACTCTGAGATGCAACATCAGATTGGGACGATTGTGTACTTTCTTTGGTGTGTGGACGTGCAGCTATGTGCATTATGTGAGCATCTCCTCATATAGTTCCTCTTTGCTCTTTTGCTTTAATCTCCATTCTCTATTTTCACACGCACTCAAACACAGTGAGTTTTAACGCGTCTTGTTCCCTGCGAGAAAAACAGGGAGAAAAATTGTTCATGAAACCAAAAGAAAAAACAACTTTTACTAAAATAATCTCTTTTTGTGTGTGTGCCAGGGGTGTGGTCTGGATGACATTTAGCTTAAAAGGTGAGAAGTGTATACCCCCACCCCCCTTCCCCAAACCCACGTCTCCCTCCCAATTCTGGCAAAACACACACATATACACACAGAACAAGCATGGAAAAGTTGTGATGTAATGAAGCCACACTCCTCTTGCAGGAGAACACGTACATAACCACAGCACACACACACACACACCGCACAAACGAAGTCGTAGACGTCGCCACAGAGACGTGGGCGTCACAGCTTCACACTGATTGCACAAGCTGAAACACACTTTCCCTCCAAACTTCAGTGAAGCTGAAGGAGCTTTCAGTGTAAACACTCGCTTACTTTCGCAAAAGCCCAGAAACCAGAATTGCCACCACAACATTATGGCTGACTTTACCACCGAGGTCACAGACAACAAACTCTGATGTGAGCTGAAAACCATAAAGAGGTTTCTCCTAATGATGGCGAGCATAAAGTTTGAAAGCTTTTTTTCCCCTTGTGGACATGTTACCTAGCAATGAAGCAAAGTACAAGCTGGCCATGGAGGCTCCAAACATGAAGTTTGCATGTGTGTGGAAAGGGGAACGCCGGTCGATTTTTTTCCAGCGCGGTGAAGTCAGAAGCTATAAATGCTAATCATTTTCCATCAAAGAGTCTAGTTTAAAGTTTTGTTGTTTCATTTTACTATTCATTTTATCTTCTTGTTGTTTGCTCTTATATAAAAATATACAGAGGAGAAAATTATACCACGTTCTTGACAAGCAGCAAAACTTTGAGACAGCGACGAAATCTTTGCCCCTAATTTTAACAGAGCCTATTGCAGCCAAATCCTGTCGCTAACACATGAAGAAAAGCGTATTTCTTCCTGAAATCGAATTTAATCCAAGTCTGTTTTCCTGACTCCGTCATACCGTCTGTTTCATCTCCTACTTTCCGTCTGTCTCACCCTAAATGCCCCGCTCCCTTTAAGTTAACAATAACACCGGCGCCGATATGTGGAGTACTGCGAATTTAAACTAGACCCCAAGGCATCATCAGGTGTAAAACACTGCACAGAGCTCAGGTTAAGATTTACTGAAGGATCATAGTTGTTGTTAAAGGAAGGTTAGAATAAGATTAAAATCAAGGCTGTGTAAGGGTTAAAGGTTATGCACACACCAGTGACTGATAATGAACTAAGCAAATGTCCCTAAAGTACTGTATAATGCTTTGACTTCTGTCTGCAGTCTGGACGCGGCCATGCTTGTAACCGACGCTGTCAGCTTCCACAGAGTCCCTTTTATATTTTTTGAACAGAGATTTATCAGATATTTTACAAGAACCTCAATAAAGAGAGAGAGAGAGAGAGAGAGAGAGAGGGAGGGTTTCACGGAGAACTTTCCACACGCTTCATCCAAGCACTCACACATGCGAAAGCCTTCACTACACATTCACATGCTCGTACACACTTTTTGACGAGTGCCACCACAATCACAGCATATCTCATAAAACCTCCATGTCTCTCTCTCTCGCAACACAAACACTCCTCTCTCTCTGACACACAAACACGCCGTCCGAGCACAGTTAGCTTGAGAGCTGACCGCGCTAAAAATACCCAGTCTGTTCTGTTGGGGTTGGCCTGGGGGCGAACCTGGGCCCAGGCTTATAAATGTCCTCTTTGTAGCAGCAGTGGAAATGTCCAACAAATGACTCTTTTATTAGGGCAAGACAAAAAAACACAGCTAATTATGTTTACTCAGATCAACGCGGCGGCTCAACCAGCACACACACCAGCTGTAGCTGAGGGGACAGCGAAAGTGTGTGTGTGTGTGTGTGTGTGTGTGGAGAGGGAGAAATATTAGAGTGACACGTGGGAGGAGACACGGAGATTGATGGGAAAACAGTAGCAGAAGATAAACGACAGCGCTTATGAATGCAGCGTCGTAGAAGTGCAGTGATTCATATGTCCTGCTGACACGCGCGTCTTAATCTGTCAACTCAGAGAGCTGACACCAAAAATGTTTAACTCAATTATTCAGTGTCTCCAAGTTAAAAGCAAACATTTGTCTGTAGCCTGTTCCCAATTCATTTTAGAGGGCGGTGAAGTAGTTTGGGAGGAGTTTGCAGGACGAAATGGCACAATTCTGGTTGTGTCCTATTATCACTTTCAAAACCAGCATGGAAAGGTTGCATTAAAAAAGAGAACAGTGCCGTGACTTTAAGAGCTATTGATATGAGAAGCCATCTAAGTCAAGTCAAGTGTGGCTGCAGGGCGCATTTTTGTGTAGGACGATCATCCACCAGTCCTATTCAAAATCACGCTCAGTTAAATTGCAATTTAAATTAAAATTTCAATGTAATTCTTTGTCGTTTTATTGTAGTTTTATCGCCAACAATGCTAAAAAGTTATAACTTTTGCAGACGTTTTCCAGTATGAGCCATGTTTCTTTGTATGTTGGGAAATGTACCCAACATAATGTTTATGTTTGTACATGTTTGATGTGTAGTGGAATACGATGAAAACGACGCACATGGATGAGACGGATGCAGTCCACTGGTTCTAACAGAAGGTCAAGGCAACGTGAGGCCGTTGTTCTTGGTGCTTGGTGTGGTGCTCCTGTAGGGATGAGGTGAGTCAAATGTCGCCGTCGGTAGCAGAGAATCAGACCAATTTAAAGAGAATTTGTGTCTGGGAAAAGTAAACCAAAAGGAACCCTGCAAGAAAACAAATGCGCATGTGTTGTGAAAACTAAATGACTGACAGGTGACTGTGGAGGAAGACAAAGATTGTCAAGAAGCTGAATCTCAAGAAATTAAACTAAAATAGTTAAAAATGAAAAGTGAAAAAGTTAAAGCGGTGGCAAAGAAGAAGAAGATAGAGGAAACGAGGTCAAAGGCTGTGAGGGAATTCCTTCTTTCTTTTCAGCTGTCAATCATTCAGCTGGTGCCAGGAATACCAAGGAACCAGTGGGTGAGGTTTTTTTATGTATGTGTGTGATTGTGGGTCTGAATGGTACGATAGGTCCTGGACTTGACAATGAACCCTGTCCCTTTGCGGTCACGCCACTGCATCAGAGAGACAGGGGGAGCAGGAAAAAGGAATAAGAGAGCAGGAGGAGAGGAAAGGAGGAAGGAAG
Organism: Microctenopoma steveboyesi; assembly: GCA_032359275.1. Classification (NCBI taxonomy): domain Eukaryota; kingdom Metazoa; phylum Chordata; class Actinopteri; order Anabantiformes; family Anabantidae; genus Microctenopoma; species Microctenopoma steveboyesi. Next base: position 9,392,248 of record JAUMHF010000010.1, on the reverse strand, counting down.
GAGAGAGGAGGGCGAAAGACCATTGGGAGGAAGAAAGAGAAAGAATAAAATAAATGGAAATGAGAAAGTGTGAAAGGAGGTGAGCGCCAAAAGTGGAGCGAGAGAAAGCGAGCGCAGAGCGTGGCAGAGGAGGCGGAGAGATGGGAAGGCTGCTGGTTTTAGAAAGGACGGATTAACGAAGGAAGGCTACGGATAGTTCAGCCAAAAAATAATGAGAATAGCGCGAGAGAGAGAGGGAGAGAGAGGGTTGGCCCCTGACCCGGGGACATTATAGAAAGGGAGATTATGGTTGTTCAAAACTCTCTAAGCACTCACCCCGGGACCCCAGCTAATACCCTGACACGCACACACACACACACACACACACACACACACACACACACACACAGTTCAACTAAGCAAACACACAATTCTTTGCATACGTAAAAATATATTTTGTATGTTGTGTTCTCAAATTCTTCTCACAAATTCCCTCCTACCCAGAATGAACACATATTGTCTGTGTATTCCACAAGTCCAATAAATGTTTTTCTGCTGTACTACCTCCAGAAACTTCTGGAAACTTGTTGGTGAGCTCCACTCATGCTGACATGTTGCTTCATCTGGTGAACATGGGCACAGTGGTTTATTAATTAGTGCCATATGAACTGTCCTGCTGCTTTAAATGCTCACCAGAGCAGCAAATGTGTGTTTGTCCGCTGATGGAAATAGTGTGGGTCATTTTTGTTTCTGATATTCATCTCTAAAAGTTTACAAATAGATTTTTGGTCATCGTAGAGATTTGGTGACAATAAAAGAAAGCATAAAATCTGCCATTTACACATATGCAGAATTAGCGCCATTAAAAACGTGACTCTTCTTTAACACACACACACACACTCACTGGCAGAGAGAACCTAACACTGGTCTGTATACTCGGCCAAGGACAAGAGTGTTAGAGAGGGAGCAGTGTGGTCTCGGGGTGAAAGAAGGGGCAAGGGAGACCGCTGCCAGTACTTCCTGCTAATCAGAACAAGGAGAGGAAGTAGGAAAGGATGGATGGAGGGTAGCAGCAAAAAACTGGAAATGTGAAACGACAAATGCAGATTTTAATTTCACGAAGGCAAGAAGGATTTAGAGTTATTTACGTCTGTTGTCGTCTGGTGCTCTTGTGGCAAAGTTACAGTTCAAGCGTCAAAAGTATATATTAGTATGTTTTCTGAGAAAATAAAAAGAAAACATGCAGAGTAAAAGTAAAGGAGAACAGTAATTCAAAAGCACGACTCAAATATCTGCTTCCACGCACAAGAATAAATGAAACAAACGTATTCATCAGTAAATTAAAGAAGAACATTTAAAGTGGGACGAAAAACAGGTCTGACGCGCAGAAAACATTAGCGCGGTAGCAAGGGAAGAGTCCACTGAGGTTTACGGGTCCTGCCTTGAATGTTAACACTTTTGTACCTCACACAAATAAAATGTTGCCCCCTGCGCCCACTCACTGAACTATGTATCGCTCACCCAACAAAAACACGGGGCCGGGTTCGCCAGCGTCCTGCCTACCACTCTTCTAGTGTCAAACTGAAGAATAGGAGAAGGAGGTTAATCAGTCAGCACTGTAAAACGAGCTCACTGAGCTCGCACATGTGCCGCGCCTAGCTGTGTGCGGCATCTCTGCGCGCCGTGTGTGCCTCCGCTGCAGGTTACAGGACTGCATTCAAAGTCTTTCTGTGTGTGCACCTCGGGACTGTGTAACCGCAGCTATGCAGCACACAGCGGGCTGGACCGCAGTAATGGAACCTCCTATAGATGAAACCACGAGGCATCACAATCGCTGCTCTGTCTGTGCTTGTTAAAGGCACAATCCACCTAGGCACAGCATGTGCTGTAAACCGGAGGAGCTCCGAGGCACTCGAGTCTTGAAAATATGCACAGAAGAAAGATGAATTTTACCCACACGTTGATGACGATGAGTGATTGTTAAGATAGGTAACAACTCAAATTCATGTCAGATATGAATCCAAAATTGAAACATTGTGCATAAAAGGTCCATATTTGTCTTCACAGTTGGGTTTAAGATAGTTCGATGCTGTTATATATTCAAACAGTATTCACAAACTGGTGAAGCGAAGTAAAATCTGTGACACCCACTACGACTGTGGGTTCCTCCAGCTTCAAGAAATGGAAGCTGCCTATAAGCGCAACGTGTGCTACATAGCCTTTGACGGAACTGGAAGTCCTCACATCCGTTGTCATTGGGAGCCTTTTTGTGCTGTTAGCGGCCTGCTAGCTCAGTGGTTAAGGCAGAAGGCTGCAGGAATAGCAGGATCGATTCCCAGCTGAGGCACCCAGCCCATCCCCCATACCAGGTGTGTCCCGGAGCGACACACCCAGCGCTCCCTGCTCCCCCACTCACTGCTCCCCCCAAGGGGGGATGGGTCAAATGCAGAGAAGAAATTTTGTTGTAAAATGTATTATTGATAAAATAAAGTGGATTCTTTTTTGTCGTTTGATCTTTTTTTAAAAGATTTTCATTAAAAACGTACAAAGCATCGGTTTCACACTGAGGCTAGCGCGCATGCTTCCTGTGGCGAGCTCCGCAAAACCTGACAGGAAAAACGCGTTGGCGATCACAAAATGATCTTGAGCTGCGGCTCCACACGGCTCCTTGTGGGTGATTCGCCCATTGGTATGTGGGAATCCGGATCCAGCCACTTCCATTTCCTTCCATTTCCGAAAAGTAGATAGGAATATTAGTGGGACATAAAAGCGAGAAGACTCCACCTACTTTTGTCTTGTGCGTGTGCTTAATTTTTGGCTCACTAGATTGGATCACAGCGTCTGCAGCGTCGAAAGGCAATAAATATTACTGCTCACCTGAGCGTGCACACACTGATCGCCGTGGACACACCTGTGATTAAAATAAAAATCATCCAACGCCGCCTATGGCATGTTGAATATCTGTGGATGTGCTTTCAGAAGAACCCAGAGCGAGCGGGACAGGTGTAGAAAGAGCAGGGAGAGATAGAGTGAGAGAGAGCTGTCGTCACTATGCTGGATGAGAGAGTGTTTGGTCTGCGAGACTGTTATTACTCTGCCCGCCGTCATTTGCACTTCATCACTGCCAAACAGACAAGAAGACTGGCTGGCAAGCAGACGGTCAACGCATTAGCGTGTGTTTGTGCGTGTGGGATGCTTGAACTGATCTACCGGCTAAAGGCTGGATTTGACTCAATACTGAGAGCAAGAAACACTTGATAATAACACTTAAAGCTCTGCTAAACATCCAGTTCGTGTGTGTCTGAGTCTCTGTGCCATGTGTTGGTCTGACCCAGATTCAGTCCAGGCTGTCTGCACTGTATGCGTGTGTGTACTTGTGTGGTATATTTGTGCGTTTCTGTGCGTGTGTGGTATCGGAACAAGACCAGGACAAACTGTATTCAGAAGAACAGATCGGTTTCCTTTGTTGAGTGGGAACAGCATCAAGGGGCGTTTGGGTGTTTGTGTTAATGTCACTTCTGTCAAACGGTGAGATTCTGGGCTATGGCAGCACCGACTGGCGTGAGAGTGAAGTTTGGAGACCTACATTTCTCCAGAAACCTTCGACTGCCATATTCCACTGTTTTTTTATTAGATTTTCAAATATAATATGAAATGTATTTCAATATGACATCTAGAAATGCTGCACATTGATGACTCCAAGTGGCAGCAGAGGGTAACAGTGGGACTTCAGTTTTTGTCTTTTAATGGAAAATGATGCTTATGTTGAGCTGAACGTATGGCACCTTTCACGGAACTTTAATTCTACACAAGGTGATTTAAAGTCCCAAAGAAGCAGAGGAACATGTAAACAAACGGAACAATGCTGCAGTCTGAGAATCAGCAATATACCGTTTCATACAGCGTTCACGTCTCTGCCCGGTAATTACGAACATAGGTATCACATGTTTTCAGTTTATATCTGTGTATACATACGTGGAGCTAGATGGGTGTATGTGTATGTAACAATTGTGGCTATGGTAAGTGTAAACAAGAACATGCCCCATGTAGGTACTGATTCTATGCATGTGTGTGTGTCTCCCTGCTCAGCTGTGCTCCTGCTTGGCACCATTTCTTCTGAAAGCTCTTGCTTCTAATGAGAGCAGACAGGTCTTTGGCAGAGTGACCATAAAACTATTTCTAACTGCAGATTGCTTTAAAATGGATCCGTCACAAAAATGTGCTACTGCTGCTGCTGCTGCTGCTGCAGCGTGTGTGTGTGTGTGTGTGTGTGTGTTGGGGTAAAAATATACTGTATGTATATATACATAGAAATAGACAGAAAGTGTGTTTATGTAGGGAATCTGGTGGAGACATTATGCGAGAGAAGAGGAGAGAGAGAGAGCGAGAGAAAGTGAAAGAGAATGTAAGAAAAGAAAAAGAAAATAATGAAATGTGAACAAGATGCAGAAGAAAAAGTCTTTTTGGCAGTTCCTCCTGAATCTGCACCAGAGAAATATGATTCAACTATGACTGCCTCAGGACATGTTCCTACATAACTGCCTCTCGTTCACACGTAGAAACATACACTCTGCAACCCACAAGTCCCATGTGTTTAGATATTATAGGTTTATAATAATAACGTATCAATGCTTGCTCATAGTGATTAGTTTGCATATAATCATCATATTATCATTACATTCTGCAGCTCCCTTTGGCATTATGGGGCATCATAGCCTGAGCTCAATGTTTAACGTAATGTTAGCATTAAGGTTCACTCTCACTACCTCAGCAGGAAACACACTGAAACATTTTGCAGCTACGGAGCCAGATGCGTTCCTCTGTGGTTGGCGGAGACCAAAAACGGAACTAAAAGACAGTGAGTACTGAGTTTAGTAGTTCAACGTGTCTGTTAGATGTGTGAGCAAGCAGCTGTTTGGTAATATGTTAGCTGCATAAGCTACATCAATAATGTCAGTGCTTCCACCGCCCCCAAGTGGCAAAAAGAAACAGTTAGTGCAGCTTTAACTTAGACGCATGAACCTACAAACTGAAGACCATGTTGTATTTTACCTTCTGCATTAAATACTCGATAAGAATGTTTTTCATTGTGGTGTATTCGGCTACGGTCTGTTGATGTGATGACATGTTTAATCAGGACTATTTTGAACTAAAGAGACTTCTCAGACAGACGACTCGTCTCTGAGCACGTCTGACATGTCGTCTCCGCGAGTAATCAAGCAGCAGACTAGTAGCTGAGACATAAAACAGCATCTGGGCAAGAGGGTCCCTCCAGCTCTCCATCTCTGTCTGGCTGGCTTTCCCACACATGATTAGGCTGCAGCCCAGCATCTCTGTCTCTCTATGTTTTGTTCCCATACACCAGCTTTTGAGACCACATTAATTTGTTGACAGAGACTTTAGGATGAGGTCAAGACCTCATCCCAGTGTAGCCACTAGTAGAAGCACAGGGTGACCTGTCTCCTCGGTTTGCAGATTCCTACAGATTTTCCCCTGCTTGTGGGGACATTTGGTCCTCATAAGCACAGACACACACCGCCTTTCTTCTTCTATCTGACTGACGTGCCCCCACCACCCCCACCCCACAATAAACTTGGCCGTGGTCCTCGGTTGCATTCCGGGAACGCGTCTAGCTCCGTGTCAGATGGAAGTTTTGTTTTTTTTTGAAGTTTTGAAGTTTTCCTCATTCTCCCCTCCTTGGTCCTTCTCCTTTTATGTTTTGTTTCCCTATTTGCCCCACTCTCTGCGGCTCCTGGGAGCCACCGGCTCACGCTGACAACTTCTGTTCAGCAGCGGCACTCGCGTTCAGCCTGGTGAGGTCTGAGAATAGCCTCCTTTGCCCTCTCTGATCCCAGACAAACTGGGACGGTTTTACTTTGGTCGAGCGACAAAAAAGTCGGTTCATTAGTTTTGAAACAAACCTCACCCCCGAAAAAATACGCTTTCCCTAAAACGTTACTCCGAGCACTACAAATCTACCAATGCGCGCCACGGGGCAGACCGTTTCCCGACAATGTGCGCTGTCTGTCAGTCAATTAGCCGGAGGCGGAATCTTGGTTACGGAGTGATTTCTGAAACATACAGCATGCTGGGAACGGTTTTTGGGCGCAGCCAAGAAAGAGTCTGCAGGGAGCGTAGCTGCAGCGTCTGAACGCGCAGGGTGTGCGCTTTACGCTCACCTGAATGCGTCAAACGTCCCTCGCTTTCACTTCCTCGTTCTGGCTCTTCACACACTTTCCCAAATGTAGCTGAAGTGTCATGTTGGATTCTATACTTGCCTGCAGCCGTATCACCAAGGAGCGATAGCCTATCAGTGTGACTGAAGCTCGACACCGCGGCGCAAGGACTGTCGCGCCGCGGCTCGCTGACCAGACGCGCTCCCGTCTGAGACAATAAAAACTGATCCGATCGCGGGATGGAGCCACGGGGAGAGAGTCGGGGGGAGATTGCAGGGCTATAAACTAATCAAAAGTGAAATTAAAGGCTTTGATGGTCCTGTGCTTGTGTGTGTGTAAGGAGCTAGAGGCTGCGGGGCTGGAGTCGCTCTGTGTGCATCACAGACGCGCACGATGAGGATGAACCAGCTTAAAGGAAACTTAAACCAGCTCTCCTCGGATACAATTACACTTTATCACTGCGCACCGCTGGATGTTGAGCCAAACTTGCGAAAAGTCGCAGTGAAATCTAGCGAAACGTATGAAAGTGTGAATCATCCCAAATCGCGAAATGCAAAAAGTCTTTAGAAATCAAAAGCAGTAACCGATAACACTGATTATATCATGCACGGAGAAAGTCTCGCTCTGCAGACCCCGGGACCCGAGCTGACCCAGACAACGAGTCGCGCTCCACCAATCCCCCCTCCCAGCCCCAAGGGCGCTCTTACCTGCAGGAGCCAGTGGCACGTCTCGCCGATGAAAGGGAAGCCCATGGATCCTTTGGGCATGGGCAGTTTGCAGTTTTTATCCCGCGTGGCCGTCCATCTGAGCTGCCACAGCTGTTGGGATACGGCGAGGAGCAAGGCCATGGACACCAGGCAGGCGGCCAGAGTGGCCAGAGCCGATACGAGGTCGAAACTGTCGAACAGCATGGTGATGGAGAGCCCGGTGGTCTCTCTGGACACCTTTCAGAGATCTGGTTAAAGTTGCACTAAGAACTTTATATTTGTGACAAAAAATAGATTTTGATCCCTGGAGCGAGTTTTTAATTATTGTTTTTTTTTTTTTTGCGTAAAAGCGCAGCGCTCCTTTACGCACTACAAAGAGCTCTGGAAGTGGAAGAGGCTGCTGTTTTCAGAATGAATGAACTGTGTGGAGTGTTTTTCAGACAGAACGGATCTCTATCTGTAAAAAGTCACAAAGTGGTTTTCTGTGCGTAAAAAGTGCAAAAAAAAAGTTGGTGTCTGAGCGGATGAGGTGCTGCAGGTGAGCTGCGCTGCCAGACTCCCCGGATCTCGAGTATCACACCTCACTTTTGAAGTTATAAAAATAAAATCATTAAAACTCACTTTGTCTCAATGATTTAAACGTCTAGGACAAGAGTCACACTCTCCTGATTTTTGAAATCTCATTTTGGTCTCGTTTGTGGATGAGTGACTTAAAAGGAGGTTTGGGGGAAAAATGTCTTAAACTTGTTGGCAAGTCAAAGTCTCAAGGTGACACGTTTATGTCAAACGCTGGGACACCGTGGGACACGTGGAAAAAGTGAAGCCGAGTCCTGGAACTATCAAGGGCTTTACTTTACTTTTAAAAACCTCTCGAGGGATGGAAAGTTTTGGGTTTTTTGGGGGGTGAACAAAAACTCTTCCAGAAATCGCGTCCCTCTTAAGTCCAAAAAGGAAAATTTCCCCCAAAAAAGCCTCTTTGAAAAAGTTTTAATCTCTCAGGAGGAAGATAAAACAGAATGAAGACTTTAAGATCCGTGAACGTGCAGGATGGGAAAGGTGCGCGGGAGATGCTCAGGAGCCACCGTCCTCCTTCTGCTTTTCTCACTTTCTGTCGTCCACTCTCTTCTCTGTGTACCTTTCTGTTTCTCAGAGCGCTCCTCTCTCTCTCTGCTGGCTGCCCATACAAGTCACCCTCAGTATGCTTGTGTGTGCGGCTACGTGCGTAAAGAGTGTGTGTGCGCGTCAAGCCAGAGGCACCAATGAGTGTTTATATAGTGCGGAGGCAACTGGAAGGCGAATAGGCGGCCAACGGCTCCCGTCGCCCCCCTCCTACCCCACCTCACTCCATCGATGGCAAAAGAGGCACAGAGACTCCCCTCCTCTCTTCCCTCCTCCTCCTCTTTCCTTCCATACCTCCGCTCTGCCCCACCTCCTCTTGGAGGACCCCCCTCCCCTCCCTTCTTACTAGCCTGTTTCCCTCCCACCCCCTCCCCTCCTCTCAGAAGGAGGGGTGGTGTAAAGTGAGCGGCAAGCGGTGCAAGAGCAGAGGAGGCTTGGAGCGTGCTGGAGCTGGCAGAGCGCCAGTGAGAGAGAGAGAGAGAGAGAGAGAGAGCTTGCAGTTACTTTTATGGCTTGTGTCTCCGTGCAGGACGTGCGCACTCTTGAACTAATCACCTGCATATTAAACAGCGCTCCACGCACACAGGGATTGATGTTACCTCATTTTACCGCCTAGTAGAAGCATTAGACTCCAAACCAATAACAGCTTTAACTGCAGTTATTCAAGAAGTAAATCCTGGCTGTAGCAAACAGCATAGAAAAAAAAACAGTTGGGCTCACTTCAGCGTGCGCCTTTACGCACGAACTGTGGTGCGTAAAGGCGCACCAAATGTACGCTCATCATTTCCACATCGAAGTCTTCATGTCTGCCGTAGTTTATGTTCTCGCTGGATCATGGGACGTGAACCGCGGAACTTGGACCAACATTTGCCTAATTTCTTTCCCAATATGATTTTGTGCCACATGAGTAAATCTGAACGTGTCTGGTCTGTCAGTGTGAACTTGATTTGCAGGTCTTTATTGGACATTTAATTTGCGGATTATCACTTTGTTCTCCCACGTTTTACTCTAATTAACAATGAAGTAGTTTAAGGGTCTCATTCAATGGCATTTCAACAGAAGGAGACACATGAGAGCGCTGTTCTTTCTGTCTTTCCTTAACTTTCCACCCCTTTTTTTTCAGATTTTTTTCCAACATTTTTTTTCTCTTTTCTTCTCTGAACAGGAAAAAAAACCTTAAGAGGACTGTTTTGCCTTTGTCTTTTCTTTCTTTCATCCTGCCAGTAGGTTTCTTCCCTCATTGATGTTCTTTAACTCCTTTTCCCCCGTTTTATTCCCCCTTCTGTCAGCAAAGACAGACACTCGGTTTCTTTTTTAACATTTGATCATAGAAGCCATTTTAGCAGTTGTTTTTCTTTAGACATATAAAGTCCGTGACATTTGATATTTTCTTGTTAGTGGGTTCACTTGATTCCATCACCCTCATCTCCCGTCAGTCTCCTTTGTGTCATTTTGTCATTAACAAAACTGACTTAGGACTCTGAGGATTTACAAACTGACCTGACTGTCTCCAGTGTCCGGTAACCGAGACGTGACAGGTTAAATTCAAACAAAATGTTGTCAGATATTAATGACATCAACGGGGCAGAGATATTGGGGGAATTTGGGGGCAGTACTCAGACTGGCATCAGCTGGGTCCTCTGACTGTGAGAGATATTACCAGCTGTCACAGAGAAGCAGCCTGGTGGAGACTCTGACCCCAGCTGCAGCACACACACACACACACACACACACACACACACACACACACACGCACACGCACACACACACACACACACACACACACACTGTCCTGTCTCTCGTCTCTCTGTCTTGTTACAAAGAATGTTGTATTTTTGTATGTAAT